>OU343218.1:161648309-161832655 GCA_910596185.1 Chrysanthemum makinoi
AATAATCTATCTTACCTCGTTCATCGCACAGTGGTGATTAACAAATCCAACCCACCCACTTTGAATCAACTTATAATGCCTTAAACGATTTTTTTAATTTTTTTATAAAGAACAAATATTTCTCGCAAGTTAGCTGAGAGTTCGAACATTTTCTTGATTTTTAATTTTAAAGAAAAAGGGTTCAAAAGCTACGGAAAAAAAAAGCTTTGAAGAAGTGATGGTGCCAAGCACCTATTAAGAATCTAAAAAAAATCAAACCAAGAACTTTGTGGGCAATCGTTAATACAGAGCACTAAGTTGAAATGAAAGTTTAAAACTTCCTTAAAAACTAATATCGATCATAAAAGGAATTGCAAAACGTAACAAGAAAACTTGAAATTTTAAAAGCGCAATGGAATTACAAAGAAACTGGAATTTAAAGTGCAATGAAAATTAAAAGTACAAGAAATTTAAATGACATTAAAGTTAAATTGGAACTAGAACATCAAAATTCTAGACGAAGACTACAATAACTCTAAACGGCTATTTATACAAAAAAGAAACTTCTGTCTTCAGCTTGTAGTCTTGATGTTGTGTTTTCTTTGTGAGAGAGAATGAGCTCTTGTCCCTTCACAACCATTGATATAAACTTGGTCCCCAATCTCTTCTTTTCAGCCGTTTGATCAAATGTGGAGTCTTGGATTGATGACATGGCTTGGGAGTCATGTGAAGTCTGTCTTGACTTTTCCGGCATGAAAGTGATGGGGAGAGGGATGGGTAAAAGTGTTTGGCGCCAAGGTTTTTTTACATGTTTCTCGGTTTTGTAATTTCTGGGTAAAACAGATTTGAGTGAAAAGGGGAAAAGGGGATGGGTAAAAGGTTTAAGGTAAGTGGTGATGGGTCAAAAAGGGTAATGAGGTTTAAAGGTTTATGTAAAAGGGTATTTTTAAAAAAAAGGTAAAGGTTTTATTTATATTTTGTATTTAGTAGAAATAAAATGTATATATATATATATTTTTGGTTTAAGGTTTTATATAAAAAAAAAGTAAAAATGGTTTTAAATAAAAATGTTTTTAATAAAAATAATTGTTTTTAAAAATAAAAATTGGTCTTAAATAAAAATAATTGTTTTTAATGAAAAAATGTTTTAACTTAATGGGAAAAAGAGTTAATTGGCAATTTGGGATTTTGTTTTAAGGGAAAAATGGTAAATTGGGTTAGGGTTCGGTTTGTTTTCCCAATCTCACTCCGAAAACGTATCCCCGGATCCAAAAATGTAGAAAAGCCACTCCCGGCTCCGTCCAAGAAAGCAAGTTTTCCAATCCGAGCTCATTTCGTCCGCTTTTGCCCTGCTTTTCAATCCTTTGTACCGAAATACATAAAAACACGTCCAAGGATATCGTAGTATATTTGGTCATATTTTCGTGTTTTTAGACGCTTTTAGTGGTCTTAGATGGTAAAAATGATGAGTGAATAAGCACTCATCAAATCCCCACACTATCAATTGCTAGTCCCTAGCAATCCGATCATATGAAGTAATGAAAGGATCAAAAATACCAATAATACCCCGCTTTCAATTTTTATTCTACTACTAAAAATTTAAACTTGAACGTAAATAAATAACATGCTTGATTATCAAAACATGGCATCATAGAACGGATTCACGCAAAATGGGTGTCTCCGGGGAATTGTAATCGTCATCCTCTTTTTGATACTCTCAAACCAAGCTTAAACTTATTGTGCAAACGCTTTTGTAAAATGCTAACACTACTTATATCAATAATCTATGTAAGTCGAGACTTAACTTTTACTCCCGCAATTTATATAATTTAAGTGTGTGTGCTCATTTTCAAAAGTTTGACCATTGAAATCGACATCTGTTATGGTTGTTATCCACTTAACCAAAGTACTAACCCACCGGAAACGATGAAAGTCTAAGGATCGAAAGGGCCTCTTCCATGTAGCGGCTTTCTTCTCGGCACATCCCAAAACATTAGTTTTAAGTGACCGGCCTTTTGACACCTCACAGAGAATAGTACCGGAATTAGCGGGAATTCGATTCCAAAGATTTACAAAGCTACCGTTAAGTTAAAACTAAACCTAAATGGATTACAACCGACGATAATTTAGAAATTCGAGATTCAAAGGTGAGATCACTCCATGTAGCGACTTTCTTCTCAGCTTGTCCTTTTAAGGAGGCTAGGTTTTCACCCTCGAGAATAGTATCGGAGCTGTCGGGATCTTTGAAATCAAGGATTTCGAAATTACCGTCAAACTTTTAGACAACTTTGATGAATACGAGTTCAACTTCCGATTTAAATTTAAGAAAAAGCAAGTTTCGCACATTTATTCATAAGGAACATAATGCTTTTATTCACGCAACTCATTTTTTCATTTTTCATTTTTCAACTTTTTTCACTTTTTTTCTTTTTCACTTTTTTTTTTTTTTTGACTTTGAACTTTAAACTTGCAATTCACTTTTGCATCATTCAAGCAACTTTACGATACTTTCATTTTGCAACTTTATTCAGATTTTTGAAAGTATGCTTTCTCGGAAATTTAAATAAAAAGTTGAACTCGGACTCTAAATCAATTTTGCTTAAAAACTTTTTATTGTAACAAGACGATTTGAATGTTCAAAGTTTGACAACGAGCACGTATTTAGGTCCAATTAGTTAGCTTCTGGGAGAAAAAGCCATAGATTACTTATATAAGCTCTAAAGAGAACCAACTACTCCACGCTTAGCATTTTCATTTGCACAACGCGTAAAACCTTAGCCTAAATGTTAAGAAAGCAGCTAGATCAACACTCTAGCAGAGTCGGGATTCCCCTTGTTCTAGCCGAATCAAGACTAAACTACCATTAATACCAAGCATTAATGCCTTATTTTTGTGCAAAGCACTTCTTGAAAATGTGAATACTTAACTTAAAACGATAAAAATTTAAAAAATTTTGGTCAAAACGGGGGTGCTAGGGTACTAGAAGGTACATAATGTGATCAAAATTCGCTAGAATTCCCCCCCACACTTAATATTGAATATTGCCCTCAATATTCAAAGTACCGCCGAAAAAACTATAGAACGGAAAAAGGTAATACTACTAGCCAAGTGTGGAAACGAAATCTTTTTCACAAAAGGATTTATAAAGATATCCCTAGATAATCGTTAGCAAAAAGATCGGATATTGGGCGGCCGGATTGAAAACAGGCGCATCAATCATCACGATCTATGGGAATCCTGAAAACAAAGAGCAAACACACAACAAGCAAACATCGGGGGTTTCCCCACACTTAGTGTTAGAAAAGAGAAAGAAGTCAGAAACATGGGTGAATACCCATGAAATGCTACTGTTTTTGTTAACCGAGTCGCTAGCTTGACTCGACCTCGAATTCATTGGTCCATGGGGGAGCAAGTGGAAGAGAAAATCTCAATCGGACTTTCATTCAAATAGTTTGGATAAACATTGAATGTGCTGAAAGTTCCACTCCGATGAGATATTACCGGCTTAGAAGAAAGAGAAATGCCGGGGTCAAAGATGGTATCTTCACTCCCGTAGGAGATAAGATATGGAAAAGAAATGGGATAAGAAAGAAGAGTGTCTATGGATTGACAACGGGTGGGATGGGTGGGCAAAAGATTAGATTGAGGAACATTGAGCGAATGGTCAACAATCTTATCCACCACTGAAGCAATGAAAACATCCGTATCGGGCTTAGAGAAGATTCCATCATCCGGCGGTTTAGCAGGCGGACGGGTGGATGATGGATCTAAGCCATAGCCGTCACTCTCAAAACTCGGAGGCATCGAGTCATCCGAAGAAAGAAAGTCGACCTCTTCTATAAGAGTGTCACTTGACGAATTATCAGAAGACCTATTGTATAGGAGATTTTCCAATTTGGTAAGGTCGGCTTCAAAGTCGAAGTGCACATCATCATCTCCCGATGGAGAATGATCGATAAGAGCGAGTTCATCGGTGAACTCCTCGAGAAGGTCTAAAGTCGAAGTGGGATTGCCACTATTCTTTCTTCGAAGTAGAGTCCTCGAGCTGGGTAAAGAGGTAACGGGTTTTCCGAGTAAAGGTCACTATCCTCATTCTCAATGTCAAAGATTGGGTTATCTGAAATTTGAGTGAATTCATAATCTAAGTCAAACAGAGGATTAGTGAATGCCATAGTGAAAGGTTCCTCGAACACAACAAGAATATCTTCATCATCCGAATCAAAATCAGTGTCGATTTCTCTTCTTCGGTTCAAAATCTCACTTCTTCTAAGCCGACGAGCTCGAAGGATTTTCCTCAACATACTCGATGTCTCCACATGATAAAGAATCATCAAACGACGTAAAGTCATTTTCGACTCGAGAGATCATCTCAACAGAATCATTAGGGGTGGGAGGAGAAGAATCATCATCAAGTGCTCATCACACATCATATCGAGACACCCTCGCGACTCACTTGGGGTTGGGACAAGGTTCTCAACACAAGACGATTCCGCTTCCGGAATAGTGCTAAGATGCTCGTCCCCCATACTTAGAGAGTTAACAGGCTCTTCGTGTGTGGTTTCGGCCGACAAACTTTCATCATCATCGTCACTATCATCATCATCGTCAATGTAAGTCGCGAGCCATCGGGCACGCTTGCAAGTGCTCGCTCCTCGATTCGTATTTCTTCAAGACATCTTTGAATCTTAGCGGCTCGTTCCTCTTCTTCAAGTAATTCTAGCATAGATTTTTCGCTATGCGAGACGCTTGGTCTTCGGCAAGTTCTTCTAGCATACTTTTCTCACGAGGATGTTGATCAATGACGGGAAATTGTTCAATGACGGAAAATTGTGGGGTTGGAAATTGTCAAAACAAGGAGTGTTATAACAAGGATCAGGTCCATGGTAATTTTGATTCCATGATTGACATTGGTAATCATAATGAGGACCCCCACGATTTGCACAATAAGGAATTTGAGGAGAGAAATTCTGAAATGAATGATCATTGAAATCTTGATAGTACGGTTGTGGTTCATATGAATTCTGTGGAGGGTAGTTGAAATCGTTTTGAGGAAAATTGAAGGAATTTGGATTAGAATCATGTTTAATGAATTCTCAAGCACAAATCGAACAAAATCCATCAGTAAGATAGTTTCCACACCACTCGCACATACATTTGTAGCAACGAAATCCTTTTGGTAACACGTCTCCACAACCGTAGCAATACTCTTGATCGAACGAAGATATCTCGGGTATGGGAGTAGGAATCGAGGGCTCAACAACATCACAATTGGTATTTGTAGCGGTACTTCCCGAAGTTAACTTTAGACGAAGTTTGATGAGTGTCTAAATACTCATCATTTTTATACTGTTAGAATGCCAAAAACATCTGAAAACACTCAGAAATACTTCAAAATGATAAAAATATCACAAACAAGTGTTTTATATGTTTTAAATGCAAAAAACATCAAAATCTGGTGAAAAACGTATCAAGTTTGCATAATTGGCGCTTTAGTCCCCAAGTTACAAAAGTTGTCAAAATTAGTCCCTGGTAATTCAAAAACTTGTAAAATGTCATTTAAGGTCCATAGGATTCAAAAGTTGTCAAAATAAACCCTTTAAAGTTTAAAAATCACAAAATGACAACTTTAGTCCTTTAACTTTGAAAATTGTCGAATATAGTCCTTGGTTAATTTAAAAAGTGAAAATTATCAAATTTTAACCTTGTACTATTTATAAATGGCAATATTGGTCCTTATGATAAACTTTTGGGAAATTACACTTTTAGTCCCTCAAAATTCAAAAATGACATAAAAGGTCCTTGGAACTATAAAAAATGGAATTTTATGCAAATGGTCCTTGTACTATTCTTATATGGCAGGTTTGATCCCTATGTGAAGTTTGGAAAAGTTACAAAGATTGGTCCCTCATGATTACAAGAATTACAACTTTGGTCCTTTTTGTGTTATTAAGCTAAAACAAACGGACCCTTGGTTTTATTAACCCAGCTGGCCCAACAATCTCAAGCCCAAATCCAGTTATACACAAACCGACCCAGTGTTTTAAAATTAAAACCCGCGCGCACTGTTCATCTTATCCCAAATCCACCTGTTACCACTCAATCTACTCCACCTGCTACCCCCACCTCACTGTCTCCTTTCCAGCACATATCTACCACATCACCATGCCCCCTCCACCTTGCAAGCCCACTCACCATCTCAATTAATGAAAAAACCAACTCCATGACTTTTTTCCCGCCAATTTTACAAGTGTACGATTCAGATGATTTCAAGAGTAGCAATCAAGTGGTATTATCCCAGAGGTCGACAAGAGACAAAAGGAGATCAATAAATACCAAGAACAAAGCAGAGAGAAGAACAAGTAGTATAGCTTAGTTTTAGTTTATGTCATTTTTTTTAATTCAAGTTTTATAGTTTATGTTTAAGGTTTAAAGAGTGTTGTAATCTTATTTTAGTGTAATATAAAACTTTTTAAATAATCAATTTAAATTTCCAAGTTCGAATTATTGTTATGCAATTTACAAGTTTATACATATGTGCTTATAAGTTGAAAAGGGATAATAAGCTTGTACAAGTTCTTATATAATCTTTAATAAGCTTACTTTAGCTTATCATTTACTTAGAAACTCACTTATTCAGTTTTTACCCTTAAAATACTCTTGGTCAATAATAGTCAACTGTGGGATTTGATTGGTGATGCGAATAATCGAACTGGGTTGGAATCAGTTTATTTTGGTTGATATAAGTGGGATAATGGCTTATTAATCATGTGTTAGCAGCTATTGTAGCTGGTCTACTGTAAGTACTATTCACTTAAGTTCTCATAACTATCAAATTTGTTTTGGCCAAAGGTTATTAAAATTAGTTCTAGTGTCTGCATAATTTAGTTGTTAAACTGTTTTTAGATCTGTTTTAATGATAGTTTTAGATTAGCTGTAAGAATCTTATTGTTATATTGCATTTCTAGTCTTAATAACTAGTGTTTGGTATAAGCTAGTGCTTGGAATTTTAAAGCTTCTCAGTAGATATAATTAGTTGCTTTAGTCACTTTTATGCATATTAGAGCCAATTCAATTACTTATTTGTACTCTAGAACTCAGAAAGTCAAACTTACTTTGAATCTTGTCTCATTTTCATAACTGTTTGAATCACTCACCCATATCTTGCATAAAGGATTAAAAGTAGTTAAGCTAGCTTGTTTTTGATCCATTTTATCATTAAACATCACTATTAGTAAGAATCATATGCTCAAATCTCATATTAGTCAACTTTACAAAAACTGCCTTAAAAAGTCAAAAATGAAAAAAGTCAGTTTTAGCAAATCTTTCTTGATGTTTCATGGATTCATCTAAGGTTTAAATCAAGTGATGTTTTGTATTTTCCAAGTTCAGTAGGTCTAGTTTAGATATATCAGTTTTGTTTTACATTTCTCAAGCTCCAATAAGCTAAAAATCAGCTACCAAGAATGCTCAATGCCCCTACACTGAGTGTGCACAGCACAAATTGCACCTGCTTACAAGCTTCAATCAAGCTTGTGATAAGCTGATTTTTGGTCCAAGTATAGTAGGCCAGGTCTACTTTTATTCCCTTTATCTGTTTTTCCATTTAGCTTACTTGTTTAGCTTATGCAATAGCTTAAGGGTGCCCCCCTAATCACTATTTTGCTTAAAAAAGCCAATAAGCTCAAAACTAATTTAAGCTTCTTTAGTGATCTATAGTACTGTTAAATGGTTAAGATAGGTTTAATATAGCAGTATTTAGCTTCGTGTTCAAATTGGTACTCTGTGGTAGCTTATAGCTTATTTTGGATTGCTTATTATTAAGCAGTTGCACTGTAGCCTTATTTTCCTCCACATAAGCATATGTTTTTATATTTTTCTTAGACTTAGAATAATATTTTAGTATTTTCCTGAATTTTTCATATTTTTCCTACACCGTTTGCTATTTTTCTTTATTTTAAATAGTTTTTAATCCTTTTTAAATATCTTTTAATGCTAATAAATCAGAAAAAGCTTTAAAAAATATGTTTTCAATTTTCCTAGATTAAGATAAATATAAAAGTAATAAAAAGTATTTTTCCATAATTTTCTTAGTTTAAAAAGTATTTTTTTAGCATTTTAATTAGTTTTAAATAGTTTTAAATTAATAATAAATACATAAAAAGTCAAAAAAAATATATTTTTAGTTTTAAAATAAGTTTTATCATATTTTAGATTTTTCTAAGTTTTAATTTCATTTTTCTAGGTTAATTTTGTATTTTCTTATATTTTAGTCCATTTTAAATACTTAATAAATAGTTTTTATTTAATAATAATTAAATAAATAGTTTTAAAAATAATTTTCTTTTTCCAATAATTTTCTAGTATAATTAGGATTGTAAAAATGTCATTTTCATATTTGTAGCCCTTTTATTTCTTTTAAAACTCACGCTTTATTTTGTACGCTTACGTAGTTTTTAATTAAAACGACGCTTTAGGTTTTAAACGTTCATCGATCTGTAAAAATAGTGATAGCGTTTATTTAATATTTTTAACTTTTTAATTTCTTTTAATTTGCATTTAAGTCGCTGTAATTTGTAAATCTTTCCTTTAGGTAATTTTCCATCAAAATCCTTACTGATCACTATCCTTAGTGATCATTCTATCATCTGAAGTTGTTTAAACACCAATTCATCCTCCTCGTGGGACATAACGACTGGGAAACACTATATTCCTTTGATCTTCATTGCATTCGTGCTTGAGCAGGTTTTAAGTCGATTACGATTCGCCATTCACAAGTGGCCGCCTTGAGTGATTTAGCTTGACTGTTTGGCACGGATCAAATTTTGGCGCCGCTGCCGGGGAGGCTGTAAGCGTGTTTTAAGCATTTCCAGATCCATTCTTGCACATATACCACCTTTTTGTAAACAATTTTAAAAAAAAAAAAAAAAAAAATCAATCAAAAAGTTCATTAACACTTTTCCTAAAGTGTTAACAACACCAAAAACAAATTTTCATTCTTTGTTTTTATAATATGTTTTTCAAAAAAATCCAAAAATATCCATCTTACCCTCTTACCCTTTTGATTCTTCATTTCTTACCCTCTAGAACCATTTGATTCTTTCTATGTCTTTTCCTCACCCTCTTGGTTGTCAATGGTGTGGTGGTCCTTATAATGGTGGCAATTGCCCCAGTTGTAGCATGGTGGAATCGGAAACGGGTCCTGTCTATAACCAGGATCCCTATTCCTACCATAACACAACTGATTTATTCCATCAGCTACCATACTGTGAGACTCAGCAGTTTTATTGTTGTGAGTACTGTGGTGGTTCACACTCCAGTTCTGATTGTCAATCGGGACACACGCTTGTCTATGAGCAGGTTCCTGATAACAATTATGACTACAACACATATGACTCACAGTCACATCAGTTTTACTGTTGTGAGTATTGTGAAGGTCCACACTCTAGCTCGGATTGTCAAACAGGGAATCCAATTCCTTGTAACAATTACGACTCTTTGTATCAAGACCAACCTCCACAGTACCAAATGATTCAAGCGACTCCTCATGAAACTACGACAGACCTTCTACTGAAGAGTCTTGAGTTATTAAAAGAACTTAAGGAGGAGTCGGCTATGTCACATGAGAAATCCATGGAAGAATTGTTAGCGGAAGAACGGGCTGCTAAATTAGATTCCCAGATTGCCATTGAAAACACTGTTAGGGAATCAATTAAACTACAAAAAGCATTCAAATCTAGCTCTCAATTCCATTTCATTCCTGATGACGATGATGATGAAGATACCCTTGATATTCTACAATTTTATTCATCAAGTTCATCAGTTGAGATTCCATCCGTGGAGATGCAGGGAGAAAAGAATATGACTGAATCACTAGCAGTAGAAATAATGGAACTTGTAGAATCCATAACTGCTAGTCCTTCTCAACTCCCTCAGTCTGCTGTTATCACACCCGAGGTTCACACTCACTCTCTGAACATGGGGGACGAGCATCTTTACACTATTCCTGAAAAGGAATCGGACGAATTCATAAAGTCTAGTGTTGAGGACCTTGTCCCAATCCCGAGAGAGTCACAGGGAATTCTCGAGCATTTGTGTGATATCCCTACCCCTCTTGTCTTCCAAAGTAATCATGTTGAGATGTTCTCTGATTCTGATGAGGACTATTCTTTATCTTGTGGAGACATAAGTTATGTGGGGGAATTACCTTCTGAGCTTGTCAGCTTAGGAGAAGAGAATGATGAAGAAATAATCCAAGACGAAGCTCTTCGTCTTACATTATTGAATGTTAATCTTCTCATTTCTAGAATCGAGGCTTTTAATGAAAAGCCTACTTCATATCCTATCCCCTTTGAGGATAGTGAACTTTTGTTCAATGATTCTATTCCCGAATTGCAAACGTTCCATTTTGATCATATGGGAGAGAAGATTAGTGGTATTACCACTTCTCATTCTCATAATTCTCTCCCCGATTATGAATCATTCACTTTTGAGGAGTTCCCCAGTGAACTCAGTCAAATCAATCCTGAATATGAATCATTCTCCTTTGAGGAGTTCTCCTGTGAACTCACTCATATCATATCTCCGCCGGAGTATGATAATTTCCACTTTGATCTAGACATTCCCATAATATGTCTTGATCAAGCGAGCTTAACTGAGGAGATTCATGAAACTATGAATTCTCCTATTGAGGATGAAGAGTTAGTCATGATTTGTATCATGATTTTCTTTCTTTTCTTCATATATCCTCGTCACTTCTCTGTTCTTCACTCCTTCGGAATGAAGACATTATCTTTGACCCCAGCATTTTCATTTATCATTTTGAGCCGGTTCTATGTATATCTCATCGGTGTGGAACTTTCACGTACTTCAATGTTTATACAAACATCTTGAATGAAAGTCCGATGGAGATTGTCTCTTCCACTTACTTCCCCATGAACAAATTAATTGGGGGTCGAGTCAAGCTAGCGACTCGGTAATCAAAAACAGTAGTTAAACATGGGTTTTCACCCGTGTGTCCCACCCTAGTGTGGGGTGATGCCCACATGTTGTATATAGATTTGAAAAAAAAAAAAAAAAAAATTGTAAATATTAAAAAAGAGAATAATTGTTGTGTTTCTACACTTAGGTAGTAATGTTATCTTTTTACGTTCTAAGTTTCGGCATAACCGCCGGCACTTTGAATATTGAGGACAATATTCATTTCTAAGTGTGGGGGGGAAATTCTGGCGAATTTGATCATAAATGTACCCTTTTAGTCCCTTTTTCCCCCAAAATGGCCAAATTTTAAAAAAATTTTATTTAGTGGAAGTACTATGTACTAAACACAACAAATGGTAATCAGTCCACCATGTCTAACCCACATAAGGATTGGCTAATCCATGAGCAAACGGCTCTTGGTAAAGATATCTCAAATCCGTTTATGGCTTGCAATTTGCCTAAAATTGTATGGTATTCAGCTCACCATATCCTAAAAAGTGAAGAGTTGGCTAGCCCGCAAGTTTATGGCTTGTGGTAAAGGCAGTTGGAAATCCATAATTGGTAATCGACTCACCAAAGATAATATTGATAATTTATCTAAGAGTTGGCTAGTCCAGAAGCAAACGGCTTCTGGTAAAGACAAATCAAATCCGTTGACAGCTTATGATTTGCTCAAAATCAATTGGTTATCGTTGTGCCAAGGTTCTTACTTGAACTGAAACAATTGGCTACTCCAGAAGTAATGGCTTTTGGTAAAGAGATAAAATCCATTAAATTTTCTCAAATCATTGCTAGGGACTAGCAATATCTTAGTGTGGGGGATTGATGAGTGTCTAAATACTCATCATTTTTATCCTGTTAGAATGCCAAAAACATCTGAAAACACTCAAAAATACTTCAAAATGATAAAAATATCACAAACAAGTGTTTTATATGTTTTAAATGCAAAAACATCAAAATCTGGTGAAAAACGTATCAAGTTTGCATAATTGGCAGTTTTAGTCCCCCAAGTTACAAAAGTTGTCAAAATTAGTCCCTGGTAATTCAAAAACTTGTAAAATGTCATTTAAGGTCCATAGGATTCAAAAGTTGTCAAAATAAACCCTTTAAAGTTTAAAATTTACAAAATGACAACTTTAGTCCTTTAACTTTGAAAATTGTCGAATATAGTCCTTGGTTAATTTAAAAAGTGAAAATTATCAAATTTTAACCTTGTACTATTTATAAATGGCAATATTGGTCCTTATGATAAACTTTTGGGAAATTACACTTTTAGTCCCTCAAAATTCAAAAATGACATAAAAGGTCCTTGGAACTATAAAAAATGGAATTTTATGCAAATGGTCCTTGTACTATTCTTATATGGCAGGTTTGATCCCTATGTGAAGTTTGGAAAAGTTACAAAGATTGGTCCCTCATGATTACAAGAATTACAACTTTGGTCCTTTTGTGTTATTAAAACAAACGGACCCTTGGTTTTATTAACCCAAATGGCCCAACAATCTCAAGCCCAAATCCAGTTATACACAAACCGACCCAGTGTTTTAAAATTAAAACCCGCGCGCACTGTTCATCTTATCCCAAATCCACCTGTTACCACTCAATCTACTCCACCTGCTACCCCCACCTCACTGTCTCCTTTCCAGCACATATCTACCACATCACCATGCCCCCTCCACCTTGCAAGCCCACTCACCATCTCAATTAATGAAAAAACCAACTCCATGACTTTTTTCCCGCCAATTTTACAAGTGTACGATTCAGATGATTTCAAGAGTAGCAATCAAGTGGTATTATCCCAGAGGTCGACAAGAGACAAAAGGAGATCAATAAATACCAAGAACAAAGCAGAGAGAAGAACAAGTAGTGTAGCTTAGTTTTAGTTTATGTCATTTTTTTTAATTCAAGTTTTATAGTTTATGTTTAAGGTTTAAAGAGTGTTGTAATCTTATTTTAGTGTAATATAAAACTTTTTAAATAATCAATTTAAATTTCCAAGTTCGAATTATTGTTATGCAATTTACAAGTTTATACATATGTGCTTATAAGTTGAAAAGGGATAATAAGCTTGTACAAGTTCTTATATAATCTTTAATAAGCTTACTTTAGCTTATCATTTACTTAGAAACTCACTTATTCAGTTTTTACCCTTAAAATACTCTTGGTCAATAATAGTCAACTGTGGGATTTGATTGGTGATGCAGAACTGGAACTGGGTTGGAATCAGTTTATTTGGGTTGATATAAGTGGGATAATGGCTTATTAATCATGTGTTAGCAGCTATTGTAGCTGGACTACTGTAAGTACTATTCACTTAAGTTCTCATAACTATCAAATTTGTTTTGGCCAAAGGTTATTAAAATTAGTTCTAGTGTCTGCATAATTTAGTTGTTAAACTGTTTTTAGATCTGTTTTAATGATAGTTTTAGATTAGCTGTAAGAATCTTATTGTTATATTGCATTTCTAGTCTTAATAACTAGTGTTTGGTATAAGCTAGTGCTTGGAATTTTAAAGCTTCTCAGTAGATATAATTAGTTGCTTTAGTCACTTTTATGCATATTAGAGCCAATTCAATTACTTATTTGTACTCTAGAACTCAGAAAGTCAAACTTACTTTGAATCTTGTCTCATTTTCATAACTGTTTGAATCACTCACCCATATCTTGCATAAAGGATTAAAAGTAGTTAAGCTAGCTTGTTTTTGATCCATTTTATCATTAAACATCACTATTAGTAAGAATCATATGCTCAAATCTCATATTAGTCAACTTTACAAAAACTGCCTTAAAAAGTCAAAAATGAAAAAAGTCAGTTTTAGCAAATCTTTCTTGATGTTTCATGGATTCATCTAAGGTTTAAATCAAGTGATGTTTTGTATTTTCCAAGTTCAGTAGGTCTAGTTTAGATATATCAGTTTTGTTTTACATTTCTCAAGCTCCAATAAGCTAAAAATCAGCTACCAAGAATGCCTCAAATGCCCTGTGCACACTGAGTGTGCACAGGCACAAATTGCAGCCTGCTTACAAGCTTCAATCAAGCTTGTGATAAGCTGATTTTTGGTCCAAGTATAGTAGGCCAGGTCTACTTTTATTCCCTTTATCTGTTTTTCCATTTAGCTTACTTGTTTAGCTTATGCAATAGCAAGGGTGCCCCTAATCACTATTTTGCTTAAAAAAGCCAATAAGCTCAAAACTAATTTAAGCTTCTTTAGTGATCTATAGTACTGTTAAATGGTTAAGATAGGTTTAATATAGCAGTATTTAGCTTCTGTGTTCAGCTGGTACTCTGTGGTAGCTTATAGCTTATTTTGGATTGCTTATTATTAAGCAGTTGCACTGTAGCCTTATTTTCCTCCACATAAGCATATGTTTTTATATTTTTTTTAGACTTAGAATAATATTTTAGTATTTTCCTGAATTTTTCATATTTTTCCTACACTGTTTGCTATTTTTCTTTATTTTAAATAGTTTTTAATCCTTTTTAAATATCTTTTAATGCTAATAAATCAGAAAAAGCTTTAAAAAATATGTTTTCAATTTTCCTAGATTAAGATAAATATAAAAGTAATAAAAAGTATTTTTCCATAATTTTCTTAGTTTAAAAAGTATTTTTTAGCATTTTAATTAGTTTTAAATAGTTTTAAATTAATAATAAATACATAAAAAGTCTAAAAAATATATTTTTAGTTTTAAAATAAGTTTTATCATATTTTAGATTTTTCTAAGTTTTAATTTCATTTTTCTAGGTTAATTTTGTATTTTCTTATATTTTAGTCCATTTTAAATACTTAATAAATAGTTTTTATTTAATAATAATTAAATAAATAGTTTTAAAAATAATTTTCTTTTTCCAATAATTTTCTCTTATTATTAGGATTGTAAAAATATCATTTTCATATTTGTAGCCCTTTTATTTCTTTAAAACTCACGTTTTATTTTGTACGTTACGTAGTTTTTAATTAAAACGTACGTTTTAGGTTTTAAACGTTCATCGATCTGTAAAAATAGTGATAGCGTTTATTTAATATTTTTTAACTTTTTAATTTCTTTTAATTTGCATTTAAGTCGCTGTAATTTGTAAATCTTTCCTTTAGGTAATTTTCCATCAAAATCCTTACTGATCACTATCCTTAGTGATCATTCTATCATCTGAAGTTGTTTAAACACCAATTCATCCTCCGTGGGACATAACGACCTGGGGAAACACTATATTCCTTTGATCTTCATTGCATTCGTGCTTGAGCAGTTTTAAGCTGATTACGGTCTGCCATTCACAAGTGGCAGGTTTGAGTGATTTAGCTTGACTGTTTGGCACGGATCAAAGTTCATTAAGGTAGTTATCAATCATGTTCATTCCGTCCCTAAGGAAATCTTCTGAAAAACGTCTTGAAGATTCCGGAGGTGGGACAAGTGGTGTGCTCTCAGAGCTAGCAGTTTCCACCACTTCCGTTTTGGTCTCCGATTCTTGCTCTTTTCTCTTAACCTTAACCGTAAATCGCGAAAGATTTTGATCAATTCTAGACGGTTTGGGCTCAGAAACAATAGAACAAACATCGGGTTGTGGCGGATGGCGGAAAAACTTGGAGAATTATCAAGAGAGTTTTTATCGGATAATTCGCACCAATAGCAATATTTGCTTGCACCCATCCTTCCACATCGCTTACATAAACAATCCTGATTTTGACAATAAAGTTGATCCTCTTCCATACGGCTTTTGCAGTGGAAACAACGACGATAATCGATCGTCGCCATGAGAATTAAACTTGTAGAGGGTTAAAGAAATAGAATTAAGTGATCGAGAGGATACGAAGAATAGAATCAAACGGTGAAAGAGGGTAAGAGAAATAGAATCAACGAATAAGAGGAATAAAGAAGAATATTTTTGGGTTTTGATAAATAAAAAACATAAAAGGGAAAATAAATTTTGAAAAGGAAAATATTTTTGGGTTTTTGGGTTTTTGGAAAGCAAATAACTTCACGAGGAAGGTTCTTCAAGTCACTAATCGTCAAACCTTAACGATATTGTCGAAACACAACCTCCCCGGCAGCGGCGCCAAATTGATATCGGCCTTTTGAGGGGTCAAATAGTCAACTATAATAAAGAAAATACCAAATACGAATACACGCGAGAGAATTACAAATCAATCGTTTTAGGAAAAAAGATCGACACGCAAAACCCGCGAATACTCGATAAGTGATACCGGGCAAGTGATTACCCGGGTCGTTTCCCAACGAGGTGTGAATTGACGGTGACGTTTGAGGTTTGGAAATAAAGTGCTTGAATGGATCGGGAATTTTTGTTTTTGATTACGTTTTCTACAAATTAATTAACGGGAAGGTAATTAAGGCTAGGGAAACAAAATAAATGACAAACTAACTACTACTAAGCATACGGAACAATAAAATTAAGCTAAACTAAGTCCTAGGGTGCTAATATGCAAAAACGTGAAAACCCGGGCTAATCCCGAGCCTCAAAAAGTAAAACTAATGCAATTTAAGACCTACGGGTGTGAAACTAATTTTCCTACGTTCAAAACGACTAAAAATAATTTTAGGAAAAAGCCGGGTATTTTTTCGACTTTTATTTTATTTATTACGAATTAAAAACTAATTAACTAGAAATTAAATGATAAAAAATATTAAAACTATTTATAAAATTTCCAATTTTTTCTGAAAACTATCTTGAACTAATTAGGATTTAATAAAAATAAGTGGACAGAAAAAGCTAAAGGGGAAAAGCTACTAATAAGCTAAACAAATGGAATAAGCTAATAACCTAAAATGTATTTAAAGCAATTAAAGGATACAAAATAAACACGAAACAAAGGGTAGCACAGATGGTTATGGGTTGGCTGCTGTGCGTGGCTGTTGTGGTGCAGGAGGTCGTGGGTTCAATTCCCACCTCCTCCCTTTTCACTTATTATTATTTTTTTTCTACTTTGCAAACTAAATTAAGAACAAATAAGCATTCTAAATAAAAACTTAACCTAGGAAAAGCTACTAATAAGCTGTAAAACAGCTTAAGCTACAGCAGATGCAATATAAGGGTGTGTTTGGTTAAGGGGCTAACTAAGGGGAAATAAGCTATAATAAGCTTCTAAAAAGCTACAAACTAGTGAATACTACATCTAATAAGTACTTAGAGGTCCCTAATAAGCAACTAGATGAGCCAAATAAGCAAAACAAAAAGGGGTCTAGAGGTGTTGCAAACTGCAGCCTAACAGTCCACAATGAACTTTTTGGACTTAAAATAAATGAGCTACAAGGTGAACAAGAAGCTAAAACCTGCTTAAACTAAGGGGGCCTATGGGAAACCTAATAAGCAGTCTAGGGGGGATAACATTGAGCCAAATCATAAAGCAAATAAGCAATAATCTATCTTACCTACTGTTCATCTGCACAAGGTGATTAACAGTCCAACCCACCCACTTTGAATCAACTTATAATGCCTTAAACGATTTTTTCAATTTTTTTATAAAGAACAAATATTTCTCACAAGTTAGCTAAGAGTTCAAAACATTTTTCTTGATTTTTTAATTTTTAAAGAAAAAGGGTTCAAAAGCTACGGAAAAAAAAAGCTTTGAAGAAGTGATAGTGCCAAGCACCTATTAAGAATCTAAAAAAAAATTCAAACCAAGAACTTTGTGGGCAATCGTTAATACAGAGCACTAAGTTGAAATGAAAGTTTAAAACTTCCTTAAAAACTAATATCGATCATAAAAGGAATTGCAAAACGTAACAAGAAAACTTGAAATTTTAAAAGTGCAATGGAAATACAAAGAAACTGGACTTTAAAGTGCAATGAAAATTAAAAGTACAAGAAATTTAAATGACATTAAAGTTAAATTGGAACTAGAACATCAAAATTCTAGACGAAGACTACAATAACTCTAAACGGCTATTTATACAAAAAAGAAACTTCTGTCTTCAGCTTGTAGTCTTGATGTTGTGTTTTCTTTGTGAGAGAGAATGAGCTCTTGTCCCTTCACAACCATTGATATAAACTTGGTCCCCAATCTCTTATTTTCACCGCTTTGATCAAATGTGGAGTTTTGGATTGATGACATGGCTTGGGAGTCATGTGAAGCTGTCTTGGACTTTTCCCCGGCATGAAAGTGATGGGGAGAGGGATGGGTAAAAGTGTTTTACGCCAAGGTTTTTTACATGTTTCTGGGTTTTGGTAATTTCTGGGTAAAACAGATTTGAGTGAAAAGGGGAAAAGGGGATGGGTAAAAGGTTTAAGGTAAGTGGTGATGGGTCAAAAAGGGTAATGAGGTTTAAAGGTTTATGTAAAAGGGTTTTTTTTTAAAAAAAGGTAAAGGTTTTATTTATATTTTGTATTTAGTAGAAATAAAATGTATATATATATATATTTTTCGTTTAAGGTTTTATATAAAAAAAAAAGTAAAAATGGTTTTAAATAAAAATGTTTTTAATAAAAATAATTGTTTTTAAAAATAAAAATTGGTCTTAAATAAAAATAATTGTTTTTAATGAAAAAATGTTTTAACTTAATGGGAAAAAGAGTTAATTGGCAATTTGGGATTTTGTTTTAAGGGAAAATTGGTAAATTGGGTTAGGGTTCGGTTTGTTTTCCCAATCTCACTCCGAAAACGTATCCCCGGATCCAAAAATGTAGAAAAGCCACTCCCGGCTCCGTCCGCAAAGCAAGTTTTCCAATCCGAGCTCATTTCTATCCGCTTTTGCCCTGTTTTCAATCCTTTGTACCTGAAATACATAAAAACACAGTCCAAGGATATCTGCAGTATATTTGGTCATATTTTCGTGTTTTTAGACGTTTTAGTGGTCTTAGATGGGTAAAAATGATGAGTGAATAAGCACTCATCACACGCTCGAAGTTCGAACTTGTAAGTGCTGGAAATCCCTCTAAGGAGATTCCTTTCAAGAATCAAGTCCTGAAGATGTGGGTCATTACTTGAACTTGTTCAATGTAATGCCAACAGTCCCTTATGGGATTCGGACGGCTGATTCGCCCGACCAAGGTGAATGGAATCAAGACATTCATCAGAAGAACAATCGTAGTGGTCAATTCTCTAAGAAACGACCACAGTGATCGATTGGTGTTTATCACTAACCAATTATTATGTTTTCTTCTTATGGATGCTCCTTGGAGATGATCGTGCAGATTCTCCACATGCTCATACCAACAACAACAAAAATTGAAGTTCTCTCGAAAGGCAACACAAAAGTCAGAATGATTCTTAGTCAAAGCCAAAGAATCTACAAAGTTTAAAGACTAAAGAGAACTACATCAATCCTGAAATCCAACGTCAAAGAGCGTGTGAGCATGTTGGAGAAGGACGTGGAGACACCTGAGCAACGAAGCGGACCTGATGCAGATTACAACAACATAACATCACCATATCCACACCAGAACAAAGAACAACGATAAATGAAGACGTCAAAGTTGAAAACTTCAAAGAAAAACAAGATCCTCACACTAGGGAGATTGTTGGAATCAAGACACTTTTTCTCACAAGAAAGAAGAATGCCAGAAGACGTCAAAGCAACTATTACATCCGCACCAACAACTTTTCATGATTACTGAAGTCATTAATTACCAACACTTAGGGGGAGATTGTTGGAATTACTCCTAATATGTATTTCAAGTGTTAGTAATCATTATGTAATAGGTTGCTTAATTAGGCTTTTATGTTTGTATTTAAGGCAAGGCTTATGTAGAAAGCCCATAAGCCTTGGCCCATGTCCAATAAGGAAGGAAGGGAACATGTAGTGTTACCCTAGTCCCTTCCCATATAAATAGTCTTGTAAACCTTCATTTGAAGGTTGGTTGTTCACTTTCATATTACACCTACGCCTATCCTTTCACTATTGTCTTAACGTGTGTGTGTATTGTGTGCAACCGATCTCTACTTCATCTTATTTCTTTCATATTGTTACTTGTGTTCTATTATGGTGACCTAACACAACTCGTATGAATCTCGATGCTCGCGGTAAGATGTGCCTTCGGTGTTATGTCCTATTTGTGGGGAGCATTCGGAAACCGCCAATCATCTCTTCTTTTCTTGTTCTTTTGTTTCCCAGGTTTACGTCTTGCTTGCTCGATGGTGGGATCTTGATGTTCCGAGATTAAATTCGTATAGTGAATGGTCGGATTGGTTATCCAATATCCGGATGAAGAGGATACAAAAACAGAATTTTCAAGCCTTGTTCTTCTCCTTATGGTGGCATGTTTGGGCGCATAGAAACGATTGCGTTTTTGGAGTTGTGAGTCCTAGAAAAAGGTTGTTTTTCAATAACTTTGTAACGAAATATTTTACTTGGATTAATAGTAGGTATGGTTCCACAAACTTTAGTTGGGTAGGCTTCAAAACCCAACTCTTCTTACTACTATGTTGTAATTTTGTTTTGTTCTAGCTTCTTGCTAGCTTAATGAATCATCACCGTTCAAAAAAAACTCGGGCACCCATGAGGTTTTACATATATTTTTCGTTATGTATAAATATCGATTAATATCTTGCGTAGTTTTGTTGCGCGAATATTTTGCAATTGAGCTCTCTTATTGATTAATAGAAGAATTAGTTTTCATTTTCTTCTATCTTCTCTTATTATAAATTATAAATTATAAATTGCCACATTATTAAGTTATTGAGTTCAAAACCGATGTACTAGAATTTCCTTCATCCGAATAGTGAGAGTTCAAGTCTTTGTATGACTAAAAAGTTGTATAGTTGCATACGTGTTTTTGTCATTAAAAAGGAACAATTAAGGTCATATTTTCAATTTTCACAATGCATCATCTGCTTTTCATCTTTTCTAAGAGAACAATAATGAAAACCAACTTCAAGTGGGCTTTGTTTATTCAGCAACAAAATTCTGGGTGGGCTTACTTGAAAGCTAAAGTGGTATATCTTCTTAGGTACTAACTTTATTTTGTCTATGATAATGATAATGTTAAAATTTTAGGGTGGTAAACGAACTGAATTTTTGATGAATATTTCATGAATCGTTTGATAAAAAGTTCGTTTATGTTTGTTTATTTATTAAATGCTTGGACATTGACAATATTTTACGTTCGTTTAGTTAAATGAACGAATATGAACAAAACTCGTGTCCGTTTGTTTTTGTTCGTGAACGTACGATTATGCGTTTATTAACATTCGTTTATGTTTATTTATTTTTTTACGTTCGTATATTATATCTTTTAATTATTTACTTTTAAAAATGGTTTGTTTAAGCAAAACAACATTTATAAAAAACGATATTATCCATAATTTAAAAAAATATATGTTTGTTTTTCTACGTTCATTTATGTTAGATCGTTTTTCTTTTCGTATTTTACAGCCTCATCTCATTCTTGCTCCCAACGTCCCAATCCCGTTCCATATTTAGTTCCAATATCGCAACTATAAGTGTTTGCCGTTATAATATCCTGTTTCTATGCACGGATACTCGCTATTATGAACAAATTGTTAACAAAATAAAGGTAATTTGATATAAAAAAATTGAAGTGTTGTTGGTTGCGTCCATGACCCACCATGCACACTCAACCTTAAAGACAGTTGATATGTTACTCACAACAAGCAATCTTTCTAATCATTCATTGATCATCAAAGTTCCAAACAACCTCGTTTATACAATGATGGCAAAGTAATCACTAGCCCCTTAATCATTGAAAGTATGTTGTTTATCACACGTTTAGGTTGTCTTTTCTGTCCAATCTTAGTACCCCCTTTAAGGATGTGGTGGGGGATAACATAAACCAAAGCTTAAAGTGTGGGTTACCTTAAAAGTCCCAATATAGGAAAAAAGAATACAATTATAAGAAGTGGTTAAGCTTCACAATCAAGCAGAATTATATTGTAACGAGTTTTGTTATTATACCTTTTTTAAATCAAGATTTCAAAATGGTTAAGCTCTCAAAACAAGCAAATTCAAAGTAAATTGCAATGGCATGTGTGATTCGCCAACTACACATATATTCTTTTTGTATAACCAAAAAGTTATGGCTATGTTTAGTACACTTTTAATGTTTATGTTTTCTTCTCCACAAAGCAGTTATGAGAGCTTAACATTGTTTCAGATTAAAATTTCCTTTCGAAAAAACGGGTGTTTCTTAAATTAAGTGGTTTGGAGTGATCTCTAGTTTTGCCATTTATTTGATAGAGAGGGTTTTTTAGAGTCTCTCGGCCTAGTAATTAACAGGAAAATAAACACCCCCTTCTGTGTTATAAATTTTGTTTTCATATAGAAGGAAGCTAGTGATCAGTAAACCCGACATATATTCTCAAGTCTCAATTAGTTATAATATAAACAAATACTAGGTTAGAATGAGTCGTCCATGTGTTGAGTATTGAGTACGCTTAACACAAATGGCACAACCTTGTTAAACCCAAGTATTAGGAGTGACAGACTGAAACGTGATGGATTAGTTTATTAATGAGCTGATTATTTTAAGTATTAGCTTATCTCTATAGAACAACAAATGGAGTAGTAGAGTAGCAATGAAGCCAGCCATTCAGTGTTTCCAAAAGGGGCCCGCCTGCTTGTTTATTTTATCTTGAGAAGTAAACAGAGAAAAATGATATTTACTCCTACAAATTGTATTTACTTATCCTTCTACTCATAGGATTGTGAAAAATGTCAAACTTACTGTTTGGATATAGAGAGAAATGAATGGTAAAAAATTACATTATATTATTGTGTGTATAAGATGATTAGTAAAAGAATATTGTATGAGGCTTTAGCAATACTCTATACAAAATATCTCGCAAGGCTTATGAAACATGATAAATCAGTAGTCTTATAAGATTTAAAACCGAAACCTTTTACCAAAGCTGTTAAATTATTACAACTATTATGCTCCTTGAGTGTGTTTAAGAAAACTTATAAGATGTTGATTTCGAAGATTAAACGAAATAAATTATGAGTTATATGGGCATATCATGTGATATATGTTTCACTCAACTACTTTTTATTTTACATAAAACATTAATATAAAAATCAATATGATATTTTTATTGTTTCCATGCAATTTTTAAAAAGTCTCTTCTAGAATTAAGTGCTGCTAACATATTGTTATTGAGAGAGTTACATATGCCCGTGATCAGCATTTTGCAAAATTTTGTATTAAACACGTATTTTAAACGCACAAAAAAAAATCACTTATCTGCTGAAATAATACTTACCTCCGTCCCATAATAATTGTTCAGTTTTACTTTTTTTAGTCTTTTTTGTTTAACTTTGACCTTTAGTACTTTTATGTGTGTTATATAATATTTGATACAAATTATATGAATGAATTAAGTTTTAAATGTATGTTTCATTGATATAATTTTCATCAAATATTATATAACACAAATAAAAATATGTATGGTCAAAGTTGAATAAGAAAGACTCAAAAAAGTCAAACTGGACAATTATTATGAGACGGAGGGAGTAAACTTTATAAACAAACGGTTTTTTTTCCTAACTTTAGGGTATGTTTGGCGACATGTAGCGAAGTAGCAGCAGTTGTAGAAAGCAGTTAGCAGTTGGCAATAAGAGTAGCTGTTGTTTAAAAAACATGTTTGGTAACGTAGCTGTAGTTGTAATTATAAAATGTAAAATTACGAAAAATGACATATACACATTAAAACAAAAAAGTGATTTAAACAAATACCTCATTAAAGAATTAGACCAGATGTGAATTATACCGGTTTTTATAATTTTATAATTTATTATTGAAATATAGTAAAAAAAAACTATAATATATAATAAAGGAGACTATACCTTGATAAAGAAGACGCTTTATCATGAACCATTTATTTAATATTTATCATTAATAAAGTTGAGAACCGCTAGTATATATGTACGAAAAATTAGCAGACCCTAGTCTACAAGGTCACATGAGTTTGGTACAACAATATTTGAGGGTATATAGGTAAGTAAAGAAACAAAATGCAGTGAAATAAATTGGAACGCTTCGTCATCAAGCATTTGTTTTTGAAGCAGTTAGAAAATTTAGAAACGCTTACCGCTTTGTTGCCAAACAAGATTTTTAACTAAACCGCTTACCGCTTGTCGCTCCTAAAAGCTCTCTACCGCTTGTTGCCAAACATGACCTTAGTGACATATATCGTAAGATGTAGGTAATAAGCACATATTACCATATTTACATGTCGATTGATATCAATACCTTCTTGCTTTTCTTGAAATTACTAAATTTAGTTTTATTTTAGATAGAAATGAACTTACTTCAATAACAATAATGTTCACTTTTTATCGGAAAAAAATAACAAGGGTTATAGGGTTTGTACACCACTTACCTTTCTCACATTTCTTAGGCTGTATGGCAAGGGAATGTAATTCTCACCTTACACTTCAGCGGCATCTCAACTTTCTCTCTTCTCTCACTTCCCCTCACTTCCAGTCACTTTTTATTGGACAAGGTCACCTTACCATCACCTTCTATTAAAATACCCACTTTATACAAATATACCCCACTAAATACTCACACACACTCACAAACAAAATAAAAAACATTAAAACATTAAAACATTAAAAAAAATGTCCGCTTCACACCATGTAACTTAAGGTGACTGACTCACATTTTCTTTCGATGTTGGCCTCAAATCACGCGTGAATATTTGGTTGGACAAGGAGATAGCGCGTAAGTTTTGCAACTAGGTGACCCATTTACCTCCTTTACCGTTTAGCCTTATTATCCGCTTTATTGACATAATAAGCCAGTTTTTAACGTTTTTTACTCATTTTATTAACAGAACAAAGACAGTTTTTATGCTATTTTGCTTCGTATTTTTTGTATTTTAATACTTTTTTCGTAGTTAAAAAAAAAAAAAAAAAAAAAAAAAATGTGTGAATCATATTTTAATGATGTGTGATCCCACAACCCCCATAACAATAATGTTCACTAGTTCATCTAACCCCATAACATAAACTAGAAAAAATTAAAAAGAAAAATTTTCAACTATCACATTAAAGGTTATAATTCAAGTTACCATATTTACAAAAACTAACATTGAATAAACACTCAAAATTCTATGTTTAAAAACATTTTTCATATTAACAATAAGCATAAATGGGAAAGAGATATTTCATATAAAGAGAGAAATATAGAAACTACCATTTCCGTCTCAAAATAACTAAAAACACATAATTTAAAAAAAAAATATATAGTTATTACTGCTATTTCTCTTTTAACTTTTACAAAATGACAGTTTTACCTTTAAATAATTAATTAATGTATTTTTCAAAGTTGTTAATAGTAATTTCAACTAAAAATAATATGATAAATTCGATCAAATTTACTTATTTATATTTGGCAAAAATGCATATATATCAATTATGCATTTTTAGTAGTAGAAAAGTAAATTAAAAGACTATTAACTTGTAATCAATTATGGTAAGGTCCACCTCTATAAAACACTCTTTGCTCATCTCTTTCAATTTTCCCTCTACCCATCTTTAAAAAAAAAAACCACTCTTAAAAACACACACACACACATTGTATGTAATTAAATACAAATAACCAAAAATGATAGTCTTCAGTCACTCAATGACCACCAAACAACACCAACAAATACATCCTTTCGACTGCGAAGCAGACGTCTCACAACGCTTACTGGAAGCCGCATCCTCTAACGACCTGCATTCAACGTTAGACTGTATAAATGATCCGTTTATTGACGTGAACTACGTCGGTGCTGTTACGTTGAAAATGCGTATGGCGGAGGTGGTATGCTGTGAGGAGTTACCGAATGTGGTTCGGTTTGAGTATCAGGAGTTTAAAAGTGATGTTACGCCGTTGTTTGTTGCTGTTTGTAATGGAAATGTAGCTCTTGTTCGGAAGTTACTGGTATCATATTTTTTTCTAATCATTGTTTTGTTAACCATATATTTTTATTTGTTTTAGTATGTTTAACCATAAACTTGAATTATACGACTCATATATGTTTAATATCATACGTATTTATATGCAAAACTAATAAAAATGTGACCCTATCCGACGTCACCGCACACCCCTCCGAAACCCCTCTAATACTTACAAATCAGTAGTAACGGATATCAGTTATAAACTTTTAATAGCCAAATACTTATGTCTGCTTGTCTGTTTATTTTCAAGCAAAATACTAATGTCTGCTTTTCATAAGCAGACATACTTATGTCTGCTTGTCTGTTTTCAATAAGCGGTTAAGGAGCTTCTTATTTTATTTACTTTTTTTATATCATATTAAAATTAGTTTTTACTCTCATATTTAATCTAACGACGTTAATAATGAATTTAATAAATAAAATTCTATCAAATTATTTTTTCCCCCGAGTATTATTGTATCTTCTACAAAATAAGCAAATATAAACACGACTGAGTATTTCAGAATGTACTTATTTATAAGCAGCATATAAGTATTTATTTTTAGCAAAAGCAGGAAAAATAAGCAATCCCAAACACCCTCTAATAGTTCAACTAATGTTATCAGCTATATTTAACCAACAAAGAGATGTTTGACAATGCGTTGCATTTTCAAGTTACAAATAATAAAT
Source organism: Chrysanthemum makinoi (assembly GCA_910596185.1). Taxonomy (NCBI): domain Eukaryota; kingdom Viridiplantae; phylum Streptophyta; class Magnoliopsida; order Asterales; family Asteraceae; genus Chrysanthemum; species Chrysanthemum makinoi. The sequence continues at coordinate 161,674,791 of OU343218.1, forward strand.
CAGTATCTAGTGTTTTGGTACAGTTGAATTGATTATTTAATCAATTATGTTGCTGCCTAATAATCAGCGTTTCAGCAAAACTTATTTGGATTATCTAATTATGTAGTCACGATATATTACGCGATCAGAATATGCTAAATAGTTTCTGATTATCACGACTTCAAACAACAAAAGACATCTTAGCAGTGCGCTGAGTGAACTTGATTTACCTCTCACTAGGTGACACGTATAGAATAACAACTACGTAAACATGTAAGGGAGTTAAAGATAGGACTATCGGAGGGCTAAGTAAAAATTAGTGAGAATTTTGTTGCTTTCTTTAACACTAATGTCATGACCTTAATACTTAGCTTGTAAAGTTTGGTGCAAAAAGGTTAATAACCGATAACCCGAAGAGGCCAGGCCACAATCGGCTGCCTTTACATAATGTAAGGGCATACATGACTCACTCAGTGGTTGTGGCTATGAGGTGCCAAGGATTGAACTCTTGACCTTGTGCTTGATAGGTGCAAAGATACCCCACCCATTACCAAGTGAGCTACGCGCCATTGGCTAGCTTGTACGAGTAGACCATGTTGGTGATTTTGCATCACCGATATTATTTAAGTGTAATGGATTGACTTAGTTGACCAATGAGTAATTGTGATAAATGTTCAACAAGTTGGGGTTGTGCGGAGTGCACACTTGTATGACGTTATTATGATTATCATTCGGGGGCGAAGCCCGAATGACGGGTCGGGGCCCCTTGTAGCAGGGTCCAAGGGGCGGCAGCCCGTGGCTGGGGTCGAGCGGTATAAAGTGCTATGTTAAAAACGCACTAGAAAATAAAATTTCCGGTTATTTACCCGTTATTTTAACTGTCTCAGCGGTTATTATAACTGCCATAGCAGTTATAACCGACAGTTGGTTTTGGTCACATGTATAGATTATTCTGGTTCGTTTTCATAACTAAAAAAAACATATTCTCGGTTCAAAATCTGAGTTTTATCCGATTTGAGATTTCGGTAGAACCACCGAAATACTTCAATCTGATAGTGTTTACACGACTCTCAGATTACTGTGATCCAAATTTTCCTAACAGATCAGATATTTCTTCAGTCTTGTAATTTAACAACGATATCACTATCAGTTTTATTTTTTAAATAATGATGCATGTTATCAGCACTCTTGTTGGTTCTTCATATTGTTGTGGGTAGGCTTGACTTACTTGCTGATGTCCTTCATTCACTAACTAGATATGTCTTAGTTTTCTAATTAAACTAGATTTCTGTTCCTCCCATTAGGACCACAACAATTTTCATCTTCATTAGAAATTTGACTAATCAGCCTATTATTATCACTACAAGGCCACTGTGGTTTTATTTTGGTCCACAAAATTCCCATATATTTTCATTGAAATTTATATTAGACATCTGACTAATAACCAAACACTATAAAATACCACGTCTAGAGTTAAATACCGCAATAAGTTAGGTGAATATACTAGTACTGGCATATATGGTATTCTCTTTTCTTGAGCTAAGTCAAAATATGCCTTCTGGTCTTCTGAACTGTCTTCATTTGTTTATCTGGAATCATGTCATACATGCACCCTAGAATGGACATATGGCAACCGAGCTAAATTAAATAATGCTTTGCGACTTCAGAGTAGCGTGCTTCATTTCAGTAGAATCCTATAAAAATGATCTATATAATCACTTTTCAATTATAATCCACCGTTCATGAAATCATTTAAAAGAGAGTGTACTACGATGAGACAATGTGACCAAGCAATTATAGAGTTTTGGCTTGTCTAGGGTAGATCCATGTTATTCATGGATAACAATGTGATTTGTCTCCCAGAAACATTTGAAAATAATTATTGCTAGGAGGCAAGGATATCTATGTGCAAGAGGCCCACTCTGTACTGCCTATCGGCTATAAGACAGATAAAAGTTGCTGATATTAGAGGTGGCAAGATGGGTGGTTGGATAATGGGTCAAAACGGACATTCCTAGTACGGGTCAAATGGTACAGGCCGGGTTGGTTAATGTGGAAACACTTTTTGTTCAACTAAAATGTATTATAGATAACTAGCATGCTCATATAAAAAACAATACCGTCACATAGTAATCTATATCCTAAAATTAAGGTGATATTGGAGGTTGTATCCAAAAAAATAGAGTTTGGGTGTCTCTCAGTCTGTTAAACTTCTCTCCGTTTAGCTAAATTCTATGATTTTACTGATTTGCGGTAAAACATTATACAAAAATGACCCATGCATAAGTAAATGGGTCAAAACAGCAACCTCTAGTACCTCATACATTCCATTTCTAATGACTAATATAATCTTCCATCCATAGACTCATCAACCATTCTATGCTTTACTCTTTGTGTATCTGTGTGTGACTATGTCCAAAGAATACATTTCTATGTACAATCCATGTAATTTTTTATGAAGCTATTATATATTTACATATCACAGACATACTGATATCTCTTCTTTGAAATTGCAGAGTCATGGAGCTGATGTGAATCAGAACCTTTTTAGAGGATTTTCAATTACAGCCGCAGTAAGGGAGGATCATCTTGAGATCTTTGAGAATTTACTCAAAGCTGGAGCCTCTCAGCTCGCTTGCGAAGAAGCTCTACTAGAGGCCAGTTGTCATGGACGAGGAGGAAAATATATTGAGTTGCTTATGGCTTCTGATCTAATCCGGAAGCATATATCCGTGCGTGCTCTTGTCACTGCATGCTGTAGAGGATTTACAGATGTGGTGGATACCCTCTTGAAGGTAATTCATAGAATATTATAAAATTTCTGTTTATGCTGAATGCTTATTCTCCATCTGATTTAAAAATATGCACATGCCTTCATTAGTAACATTATTTTGATTCACATGACAGTGTGGGGTAGATGTAAATGCAGCCTCTAGGGTGCTCCTCAAGTCGTCTAAGCCTTCTCTGCATAAAAACATAGACTGCTCGGCTCTTGTGGCTGCTGTTGTTAGCAGACAGGTCTCAGTTGTTCGTCTCCTGTTGCAGGTAACTCTTTTATTCTAAATTTCAATTATTACTTATAATATAGAGCAGTAAATTGATTTATTATCATTATATCATCCATAATGTAGCATGAACTGGTACTTCACTTATAATCGCCAACAAGTCCAAACTATCTCATTATCTAAAATGTTTCGTGTAAAGCAGTGAATAATTATTTTATAGGAGATAGCTAAACATGCTAGATCAACAACAACAACAACAACATACTGCTAAACATGCTAGATGGTTAGGTGATGCCCCAATACGCATACCATGTGAAGTCAAACTCTAACACAGTACAAAATATTTCTAGCTAACACTGACCCACATCAGATAATTTTATTTGTATTTCAATTTTTAGTCTCAACTTGCTCTGTGATAATGTTTTCTTTTGTCTTCAGTTTACACGAAACTAGAAATTTTGAACCATGTGTTAAATTGTTCAAAAGTCGTCTTAAGTGCATATTCCTATTTTTAATGCGTAAAACCTCCAATATCATATTATTATTAAGAAATTAGATCATGACCGAAATGATAAAAATTTTGTAATCATACTTGACATACAAATTATCTACAAAAGATAGAAAAATAATTGGGCAAACGGTATCTCGGCTGAACCATAACCGACCCACCCATCTGAGCATCTGGCCACCCCTACATGAAACTAATAATTGTTACTTTATCTCGTTTTTCTTGAAGATTGGTACCAACATTGACACTAAGGTGCAACTAGGAGCATGGTCATGGGATATGGCTACAGGCAATGAGTTTCGGGTGGGTGCAGGGCTAGCCGAGCCTTACACCATCACCTGGTGTGCCGTCGAGTACTTTGAAGCAAGTGGCACCATATTGCAATTGCTACTCCAACATCTCTCCCCCAACACAATTCACAATGGTAGAACACTCCTGCATCACGCAGTCCTCTGTGGCAACATAGCAGCTGTCAAAACGCTAATAAAATGCGGATCCCACATTGAATCTCCAATCAAAACCACCCAAAACGATGAATCACGGGCAATACACTTGGCTGCCCGGCTTGGGTTTACATCCATTCTTCAATATCTAATTGACTCTGGTTGTGACATCAATTCAAGAACAATAAACAATGAAGACACACCTCTAATGATCTGTGCAAGATTTAAACGAGAAGAGTGTCTAGGAGTCTTGATTAGAGCCGGTGCTGACCTTGGTTTGGTCAATACATCCGGTCAGTATGCCCAGTCAATTGCCGTGTCAAATAGATGGTCTTGTAAATTTCAACAAGCTGTGTTACATGTCATAAAAACTGGAAAGATACCAATATCCACCAACACTTCCGTCTTTTCTCGTCTAATGTTTGTAGCTCATTCAGGAGATACACAAGCTTTAAAAGCTGTTATGGGCCAAGAAAACATTGATCTAAACGAACAAGATATCAACGGTTTCTCAGCAGTTATGGTGACTGCAATGCATGGTCATGTTAATGCCTTCAAGCTTCTTGTGTATGCTGGAGCTGATGTACAGCTCATAAATAAAAATGGTGAAAACGTGTTCTCTTTATCTAAATTGAACGGGAACTCAGATATGTTCGAAAAGGTAATGCTTCAATTGACCCTCGAAAAGGGTAACAAAAAATGTCAAGGCTTTTATCCATTACACTATGCAGCTCGTTATGGAGATATACACGCAGTCAAACTATTGACCACTAGAGGTTATGACGTAAACGCCCTTGATGGGGAAGGTTACTCACCTCTCATGTTAGCTGCAAAAGAAGGCAATGTACAAATGTGCGAGCTTCTGATATCGTATGGGTCACTTTGTGATCTCAGAAACTCAAAAGGTGAAACCGCACTGACACTTGCGAGAAAACAAACAATGAAAAACGTGGAGTGTGTAATACTAGACGAGCTTGCTCGTGTGCTGGTTTTACATGGTGCAAATGTGTTAAAACACACAAGGGGAGGGAAAGGAAGGCCACACAGAAAAATGCTGAAAATGGTAGGGAGTGAAGGTGTTTTGAGGTGGGGTAATTCAAGGAGGAGAAATGTAGTTTGTTTGGAGGCAGAGGTAGGCCCGAGCCCAAAGTTTCACAAGCGTAGGAAGGCCAAAAAGGATAACGACATATCAGGGGTTTTTCGAGTGGTGACTGCTAAGAAGAAAGAAGTACATTTTGTGTGTGAGGGTGGGTGTGAAATGGCTGAGATGTGGGTGAGGGGGATAAGGCTTCTGACTATGGAAGCTTTGATCGGACGTTTGAAGAGTAGGGGTATCAAGTGTTAATTAGAGATCAAAAGCTTTTCGTTGCTTGTTATCAATGTTTTGCAAGAAACTAGACGGTTTTGTATGTACGATTGTATGTATGTAAAGATTATATATGGTGGTTTTAGCATATACTTCATCTTGAAGTATCAGAGAGGATTGTATTTATGTATTTAAGGGTGGGGTTTGTTTGAACAATGAGGTTGATTTATTTTAGGGTGATTTTCATGAAATGACAACATTGTACTTAGATTGCCAACATTACATTTTCTTCTGTTGTTCTGCATATGGCTTTAAAATGTGTGTTAAAAGATACTAGCTGGTTGTGTGTTCTCCAACTTTGTATTTTGCAACAAAAGAATCCGGCTCATATAGAAGCATGCCTGATGCCCGCAAAGTGCTGCTGTACTTTATTTGCTACAAGTATTTGATTTTGATGTATGTAGGTTTTGTGCTTTGCTTGGCATCTATGTTTACGAGAATTTAAGTAAACATTTACAATTACGTAAGTTGTTTCTACGAATTTAAGTAAACATTTTCAATAACTTGCATCAATTTAAGTAAACTGAGACCATCTTATTATGCAATTACAAGAGCATCCTTTATTTTATGCAAACCAAATATGTAAATATGTCTGAAAGGACTTGATTCAGAATACTAAGTAGATAACTCGAAGTAAGACACAACACTTTTACTCCATACCACCTTTACACTTTTACTTCACTTCTGTTACATGAAATCATCGGTTGAGTATAACTGAGTCACATGGTACTCAGGTACTTGTGGTGTATGACTGTAGCCGCAACTATCTTCATATGAGAAAAACTCATATCCTTACTAAACAAGATCTTGGCCCAACATTAAATGCAGGGAACTTGTAAGATGGTTGATGTAAAATCTCACTTGCCGTACGTTGAAATCCACCTTTCGGGCTTAAATTCCATGCAATCTTCTCCCCATATTGATTTCATCCTCCCCATGGTATAATAGCACAAAGCAACTGGGGTGTTATAATACACTTGGAAGAATTGGAGTTTTGTGTAACATGATTCTATACTTTTATTCTAATTTTATTGTAATAACTTATCCCACATAGGTACAAATGAAAAACAATAAGATCTTTATATATTCCAAATGTAACAATCAAGTTAACCAGATCAGAGAGAGTATCATAAAAACGTGTTTGTGATGCTTGCGCTTGTTTTGGTTTTTATTTATTTATTTTAGGTTTTGTTTCTTGTTTGACTGTAATTATTTACGTATTAAAATGCAACGCCTATTTTAATCTTTGTATAATAACTACTATTGTTTAGTCAAAATGTTAGATACATAACACCATATAAAATTCTTTTTAGATCGATTGATAACAACATAAATCGGAAATAACGTAACACAACAAACTTAGATAAAACCCGAGCTTCGCTACACATTTATTTTTCATACAAGTTAATGGTTGACATTACAAATAGTAAATAACGGTTAACAATTGTATATATTCTTAAAATGAATAAATAAATAATGTTAATATGATTAATATGATAAGTGAAGAAGAAGAAAAAAAAATGCCACATAAATTTTACAAGAAGATTTTCACACTATGATGTGTAACAAAATTAATTTGCTACAAAAGAAAGAGTTGGTGAAGGAATAGAGAGAAAAATTATGTAAGTTTCATGAGACATCATTGTGTGAAAGTTCTTATATGAATATTACTCCGTATGTGATTGTAGCAAATCTCGAAGAGAATATGGCTATGTAAGAGCACTTCCATTAGTAACGGGATAACGCCGTTAACTGGCCAAATAACGCCGTTAACTGGCGTTAAACCATTGGACCCTATGCGTTATTTCAGCGTTAGTCCCTATACGTTATTATACTAACGGGCGTTAAAGGCGATAAAAAAAAAATCAAAAAATTTACAAAATCACCCCCTCAACAGCTAGTGACCGTTACTTTTTTAAAAAAATTTACAAAAAACCCCCTAACGGCTAGTTTTAATAAATAAAAAAATCAAAAACATTTTTTTACCACTATAAATACCCAACTAAAACATCATTTTTTCACACTTCCATAATTCAAATTCACAATTTATATACTTCCTCTCACACTTTCATAATTCAAGAATCAAGTTCGTTCACAATGGATCCGAATCAATTTAATGAAATTCTGCATTTGTCGACGCGTTGATGACAAACCGACTTCAATTTATGGCGTCGCGTCACGGTATCACCGGTTGGAACAAGAAGAAGCATCTCAACATCCTACTCGTGCTCGTGAGCCATATATATCGCGTGGAGCGTGAGATTGCGGAAGAACGCCTGCAACGATTATTTCGTTGAAGGTTGTAAGTATTCAAACCGAATTTTCGTAGAAGATTTCAGATGAGCCTAAACTATTCGGCAAATAGTTGAAGGTATTGAATCTTATACTACGATAATATTCGGATCATTTTACTTGCTTTAGGCAAACACCGATTATACGGGTCGAATGAGTTTAAGTCCTCTAATGAAGTGTACGTCGCGTCGACAATTGGCGTCACAAGACACCTCACCCGATGCATTTGATGAATACTTTCAAATGGGTGCGAGTACTTCAAAATTATGTCTTGATAATTTTAACAAATGCATTATTGATTTGTTTATGTAGGAGTATTTAAGAAAACCAATATGGGCCGACATTCAAAAACTTTATCAACAACATAAAAAAAACATGGTTTTCCGGGAATGCTTGGTAGCATTGATGCATGCACCTGAATGGAAAAATTGTCCATTGGTTTGGCAGAGGGCAATTTGCTAGGGGTGATAAAAAATACCCAACAATTATGCTTGAAGCTGTTGCTTCTCAAGATTTATGGATCTGACATGCATTTTTGGGATGGCGGGCGAATAACGATATTAATGTTTTTAGACCGGTCTCGTTGTTCGACACATTCTTCTTGACAATGCCCAAGAGCACCTTATATGGTCAATGGAACTAGGTATGAACGGGTATTACTTCACGATGGAATTTATTCACAGTGGGCAACTTTCGTCAAATCCTTCTCGGCAACAACTGCGAAAAACATACGGTATTCTTTAAAGGAGACAAGAAAGTGCCCGAAAGGATATTGAACGTGCTTTTGGTGTGCTTCAAGGCCGTTGGGTATACTACAACAACCGTCACGCCAATGGGAAATTGTCACGATATGTAGAATCATGTATTCTTGCATTATTTTGCATAACATGATTATAAAAGATCAAAAATTTGCATTACGTTGACTATAGCGATGTGTGGTTGATCCGTCAACGCTGAAATTTGAGGCAACAAAGATGGGTCGAAAGATGTGATACCCACGTTAAGGCAAAAGAAATACGCGAAACAACGATACCCAACTCCAACAGAACCTTATGGAGCATGTTTGGCAGAAGAATCTTAAACGACATGAACAACAACAAGAGAGCGACGATGATGAATAAGTATTTGCTATGTTTTGTTATTTTTTTTTTTTTTTGTAATTTTCTTTAGTTATTTTATATTTGGTATTGTAATATGTTTAAGTTATGGTTATGTTTTTTAATAAATGAAGTGTTTGTTTTAGTTTAGGGGTTGAAATTCAAAATATGAAATGTTAAAGTTTAACTTAGGATGTTGTTGATGTGGGTGTTTTTTGAGGATGTTAAGGTGAAATGTTAAATCTGATGTGACGCTGACGTGGCTGGTGTTAAACTATAACTTGAGTTACTAATGTAAATGCTCTAATAAAGACGAGGGTTGAATGAGTGGAATTAGTTGAGAACTTGAGATGATTGGTAATAACAACTTTTGAATTGTTTTTAACAAGTAGAGTAATGAAAATACTTGGTTGTTAACAACGGGATTTGAAGCGGTTTTAGCATAACTTAAACTTAGGCAAAAGTTCAATATAGAACCAAAATTTACCATAGATCCAATCAACCAATAATAGCCATTCATTTTTTTATTATGATAAACTTTCACCCTTTTTTTAAAAATTAAATATCTCGCAAACCGTTAATCGTTACGCGATAAAAATTATATCATCGTGACGAGAATTAAATTATCTTTTATAGATATGACTCTATATATTTTTAACAACTTTTTTTTCAAAATTTCGGTCAACAAAAATCATATATGATTAGTGAAAATCATATATGATTCGATTTTTACGAATCACATATGATTTTTGAGAATCATATATGATTGTAAAAATTATATATGATTTGTAAAAATCGAATCATACATGATTTTTTAAAATCATATATGATTCGTAAAAATCATATATGATTTTTTGACGGAATTTTGAAAAAAAATGATTGTCGAAAATATGTAAAAGTGCATATCTATAGAAAGATAATTTAATTCTCAATGATGTATTTTTATATTTTGAAGATTTACCGTTTGTAAGATATGTTGTTTTTTAAAAAAATGTGAAAAATGATTTTGTATTAATTTTAAAAAATGGGGTTATGATTGGTTCATTTGTTTGAATGACAAATATGTATATTAATCTCATCCTTAAACTTATATTTCTGAAGTCAAATATAGCTTACCCATTGGTTTTTGTATGTAAAATAATTATGCAGGAGTCTAAAACTCTAGATTAAAGCAACTAAATTAAACATCACGTGGATTGGTTTTATGAAGAAAAGAGTCAAAGACCACTTATTTTACACTTTCATGTGTTTTGCGTCGAAAGGTAGGTAGCTTGAAAGAGGGCATGTGTTATAGAAGTGGCAATTTGATCGGTCCATTTTCTTATAAAGATTTGGGTTATGTTATAGAAGTGCCAATTCGATGAGTCCACTTGAGGATCATAATCAAATAGCAATGTGCATATAGTGTCAAAAGCAAGCCTTTGAATATTTCCTGCAAATCCACATCTGCCCCTTGTTTCGAAACGCATTCAAGCACTGGCAAATAACCCATTTTCCACCTTGTTCCAAATAGTCTTTTTAGACAGACTATGAAAGCTAGGGAGTTTGAACAATGACATGAATACGTTGGAATTGAAGTAACTCCCATAAGTCCCCATCAGTATTTGTAAATTCGTCTCCAAGTATATCAAAGATGTTACGCAACTTTTGGCCTTTGTAAAGGTCTTGCTCATAATGTAGCGGATGTCTAAAGGGTTTGAGGTCCCAATCATATACATGCGAAAGAACATTTGTAATATGATCATGTGGTTGATTGCCACAAGTGATGGCTGCTAGTAGGATACCAATAACTAGCCAATTTGTAGGGATGATAACATTGTTGTTTTGATGTCGGTAAAGTATGATTAGAACCGAAACAAATACAAAGAATGGAAAGAAAATGGTCGAGTATCCTAGGAAAGTCATGGAAAGTAAAGGCAAGTGAGGAGAGAATTTTATGGTTGATGGTTAAAGTCTATATAAGTGGAGCCATTTATAGAAAAAAAAAAAAAAAAAACAAAAAATTATCATTCTTAAAGAAAAACAAATCAACTCGTATGTTGATTCTTAAATGGAGTTTTCATTTAGCTGGTTTTTTAATGTCTCATTCTACCCTACTAGTAAAAATGGTAAAAGAAAGAGTTAAACAGTGATTAGGTCGTAATGGTAATTAAATTCTATAATTCTATTAGTATCTACAACTAATAGGATTATCCGAACATTATTGTGCTACATATACTTGTTAATTTGCTTCATCAATCATTTAATAGTATATAATCATATGCGCGAGTCAATAATTCATATTCATATTTGATTATTGAATATTTTTTTCTTTTATTGGAACGACATATATTTAGCTAGGGTCCCTAATGCGAAAACCAGTTTTGGTTCGACATTATGTTTGTTAAGACAAAACACAATATATCTTTAGTGTATGTCATTCTGAAAGTAACATACAAGTGTTTCAAAATTAAAATTAAATCAAATTATTGTTGAGGTTAATTAAGATGTAACATTGAAAAAAAAATTAAGATGTAACATTGAATGTAGTGGTCGATGACCAAACAAAAATCTCTCACATCTTTTATAGGACTTTCTCCTGTTTTTAGTCTATCCAAGTGCTTGTTAAGTGTTCCTCTAGTTCTCCTTAACAACTAAAAGTTTTACCCTCTGCTAGTTGACTTCCCCTTACTCACTCATCACCCACACCCCTATAACACCTCACTATACTAATGATTTGTTCAAATATATTAAAAGCACACACTAATACACACGCCACTAACAAAAAACACACACTTTCTTTTTTATGTTCAGTTATAGGAGGGTCACCGAATAAGATGTTTTATGCCATCCTTATGCGTGATTATTGGAACATCACAATGGTGGTGGCACGTAGTTTTTCTCTCTGGCGTGAGCTTTATAGCTCGCTATGACTATTTCGAACGGACTTTTAACATATAAAGAGAATTGAATGACGTGTGTTAACCCTTTCCTTTATGTTGAGAATGACACTACCATATATATATATATATACGTATATATATATATACGTATATATATATATATATATATATATATATACTACATATATAGTATCAGGGCTTTTAGCTACGAGATACTTCTAGCCACGATGAAAGTCGTCGCTAAAAGTCCACTAAACGATAAATAAGCGATTTTCAACCTTTGACTCTGACAACAACTTTTAGCGACGACTAACACTTTTTTCGTGGCTAAAGGTGTTCCGTCGCTAAAGCAATTTGAACTCGGGTTGCTCGGGTTCAGATCAATTTGGGTCAGGTCAACTCGGGCTCGAGTCAGCCTGAATATAAGTAAAATGGTTGTAAAGTTGCCTATTTGTTCTAGTATGGATAAATAATTTATAAAAAATATATTAATAAAAAATATAAAAAATATACCCGACCATCTTTAGTATTCGGCTTGACCCGAACCGAATAAGATTACCCGAGTAATCCAAACCGATTAGTTTTAATCAGGTTCAGAACTGGTCAGTCTTTTTAACACCCCTACATTAAATGCCTAATTGGATTAGTGGATCACCTTTTTTATCCGTTTGTACGTATAAATGGATCGGATCAGATCATCAAATCCATTGATAGGCATAGGTCTGTTAGACTTTTTATTCATGGAAAGCCCACTGGGTTAAACCAACAGCGAAAAAAAAAAAAACATACTAGCCCAACCCGACCCGACCCAACACCTAAAAAACCCCAATAAGTATCACTCTCAAAATCTATTTAATAAAAAATCACATAAAACCTAAAGTGAAAAAAAGAAATCGATAAAAGAGTAAGAAAGATGAATAATAATAATTCATCACCAGTGGAATCGGTAGTGAATGAAATCATAAGATTAACAGCAGCAGGAAATATAAAGCAGTTACACAATGTTTTGAAGCAATCTGAAGATGTTATTCGCTCTCAATCTGCTCTTTATGTTAACTGTCTCTCAAGGATTGACCCCCTCATTCATTCTCTTGGTTATCTTTTTGTTTTGTAAGTCTCATCACCTGCTTATGATTTTTTTATAAATTTTTTCTTAGGGTTTTGAGTTCACTATTGTTCTATGTCACCTGCTGGTTTTTGGTTTTGATTTAGGATTTTTAGGTTACACTATGCTGAATTTAGGGATTATTAAGCAGTTTGAGATTTTGCTTATTTTAGAACTAATTATGTTTGGCAAAACTAGCTGCGGTAGCGGTTTGTTTTTTAAAAGTGTTTTTATAAAATTGTATGATGGCGCTTATTTTCTTAGCGTTTCGAATAGAATAGTTTAAACAGTATTTAGAAGTTAAACACTGTATTTTTAAATGCTAAATGCCCCAAAAGCTCGTCGCCAAACACAGCCTTAGTATATGCATAAACCGTTTAGACTAAGAAAACGTAGATTCTGTGTTAAATGTTGCTGTTTGTTTCTTTTTGGTTTGTGTTATAATGTTATGCTTTATATGATTTCACTGGTTTTTGAAGTTGGTCGATTGTTTCTATTGATTTGTGTTCCATGTTAGGGTTTTTAGTTTTTTGGTTTGTTGCTGTTTTGTGTTAAGTTGGGAATACAATACCCCGGTTTACTGTGAGGAAGTGTTGTAAGCTGTAACCACGTTTCTTTCTACACTTTGATGACTTGGTTAAATAGTTTTGAACTGTAACTGCTTATTACTTAGTGGGAATTAAGTTATTTTCTTTGGGTACAATCTGTAGTTGTTTATCACTTTATCATGGAATATGGTTCAGTGACGGGGTGTCTATTTTATAACAGGGAAGCATGTACATCAGCTCCAGTTCCAGAAGCACAAGCGAACGAGCTCGTTCTTTTATTTGTCAGATTTATCAATGTGTGTGATGAAGAGCAGATTCGTTTGGCGTCTAACAAATGTATGGTGCTATATAACCCAATGTGTATATGCTTCATAGTTGATGGTTGCTTGTATATTATTTTAATAAATTAATCATGTTGGTGCAGTTGTAGCAATTTGTAAAAGATTGCACGAACAAGTTATGGCTCTTGGGGCTCCTATGAGAGCTGTGGCTCCTCTGCGGACTGCTATTCGCAAGATTCAACACTCACCTGAGCGTTTAACTCCTTTACATTCAGATTTTCTTCAAGTCTGTTTGTTGGCTAAGTGTTATAAAATTGGTTATAGTGTTTTGGAAAATGATATATGTGAAGTTGATCAACCCAGGAACTTTTTCCTGTACTGCTATTATGGGTGAGTTGATTTGGTTAAATTGTTATTATTACATTTTTTGCGTGTCAACTATTGTTTTGAGATTCTTTTTTATGCAAGGTTTGAGGTGATACCTTACGAATATATAAATTTTTTAACCTTCGTTTTCTCTTATGTGCCAGAGGGATGATTTGCATAGGACAAAAACGCTTTGCTAAAGCACTGGAGCTCTTCCACAACGTGTGTTTACTCACCTTTTCAATCTACTCGTTTTTGAGCTTGTTTTATTGTACATGCATAAGGTATGTATAAACTTGACCAACTTATTACATCACCCTTTCTTGATTGTCTTTTCAGGTGGTAACTGCTCCGATGTCCACTTTGAATGCTATAGCTGTCGAAGCATACAAGAAATACATCCTGGTTTCGCTCATTCACCTTCGCCAGGTGTGTGTGCTTCTCTTGCTTATGAGTACGAACTCCAAATAGATTTGTATATTTGTTAGTTGGTATTTAGAACATGAATTGTATTTTGGGAGCAGCATATCGACATTGAGTTGGAATAATATGCTTTTTGTATTATGTAATCGTAGGAATCTATATTAATGTATGAATCCGAATTATTATCTTTGTATCTGAACTGAATCGCAATAAAAATTGATTGTTATTTTCTGCATTAGTCTTCAAGTTTGTAACATCTCTGAAGTTTAGTGATAAGATTAATTACAATGCCATCCACCTACATGGGGTCTTTTACTTTATCATCCTGTTGCATCTTCACACTTGTAATCAATTAACGTTTTGCTATTGAATGCAGTTTTCTACCTCTTTCCCAAAGTATACCTCTCCAGCTGCTCAAAGGAATCTAAAGAGCTTTGCTACGGTAATTTTTAGCATATGTATTAAGAAAATGGTTTCCTCCTTTTTTTGGCCAACACATAATAGTAATTATTAACTGTATTCGTGTCATTTAGTTTTGACACTGATGTCAATAAAATATGTATGCCCCTTCTATAGTCAAAGCAAATCCTATGTTAACAACATCACAGCCAGCCTTCCCAGCTGTATAATACTCTGCTAACCTTATTTTTGTATTGTCGTTTCATGTTCCAATTAGCCCTACATTGAGCTGGCAAATAGTTACAGCACTGGAAATATTACAGAACTTCAGATGTTTGTTCAAGCGAATCAGCAGAAGTTTGAGAGCGTGAGTGTCTTTGTTTACTTCAGATTTTATAGCTTTTGATGTGGTACTTTTGCAATATAAGCCGGAAGTATATAAGAGATGAAAAAAGAATTCATGAATTGTTCTTTGTTTTGTAGGAAAACAATCTTGGATTGGTTAAGCAGGTTGTCTCATCTATGTACAAGCGAAACATCCAAAGGTTGACCCAGACATATTTGACACTATCACTCGAAGACATAGCCAACACTGCACAGATACCTACCCCTAAAGAGGCTGAAATGCATGTACTTCAAATGGTAAATGGAAGAATTTCAACTTTTTTATATTGCAAATATTATTCTTATTATTTTGGGATTATGTATGCAGAGGCCACCCAATTATTAAACATTTTACTTTTAGGCCGCCCAATTATGTGTTAGTTTTCATTACACCAATTTCGACCAATTTTTTCCCGGAAATCATTGATACAAAGAGAATAAAGCTAAACTTACTATATTAAAACAACACAACAAACTATTGAAATGCAAAACCGATATTGTACATAAAATTTTAAGTATATTGTTTTAATATGTTAAAGTTAGCTTGATTCTTGGAATTTTTACAAATAGATTTTTATAAACGAAAACAAACACAGGGTGGCCTATAAGTTAGTTTGAATAAATGAGTGGCCTAAAAGTAAAATGTTTAATAGTTGGATGGCCTCTGTACATAATCCCTTATATTCCATTTGCAATTTTTGAACTTGTGTTAATTTAACGTGTGGCATTGAAAGATTGAGGATGGTGAGATCTATGCAAATATCAACCAGAAGGATGGAATGGTTAGATTCCTTGAGGATCCTGAGCAATACAAGACATGTGGGATGATTGAGCAAATTGATTCATCGATCGAAAGGTATAATATATAGACTCTTAAGGCTTATCATCTTGTGGTATAAGAGAATTTAAGAAATATTCACGACTTAATGTTTCAAGGATGATCCTCTTATTATATTTTAAACTTTTTTTTGGCTAAATAGTACTTGAATGCTCTGAAACTTGTCCTTTTGACTGATAGAAGCTAAATAGAGTTACTGAAATGGTTAAGCAATTTTTCAAAAGCACAGACTGAATCAGAAATGTTAAATGAGGCAAACTGCTTTTGATTTTTCATAATCATCACTCATTTATATTGATGTTTTTTTTGGTAAAGATTTAGAACCAATCAACTTAGCTCTCTTTTATTATTCTTTTAGTCGTAACTAATATCTGGATATCTTATTTGGCTATTTCAGAATCATGAAACTTTCAAAGAAGCTGACAACAATGGATGAAAAAATGTCATGTGACCCAGTTTATCTGTCCAGGGTATAACTTCTTGATACCCGCCAGCAAAATCCTATGTCTTTATTATTCCTGTAATTTTTTTTTTCTTTCTGGAACTGTATCTTAATGATTGAGGTATTTTCAGGTTGGGAAGGAACGACGACAACAATTTGACTTTGATGATCTTGATCATGTTCCTCAGAAGTTCAACTTATGAGAGAGCGAGCCCAAAATGCAGAGTTTATAGCAGAGAGAACATGCCGTCATTTTGGCTTTTTGTTTATCACTAGGCACATTTACAGTTGATGCGAAATCTTGTTACTATTAGCCTTTCTATCAGTCTTTTGCTTGGATTTTTTTAGTTGGTGGTTGTTAATGAATGAAAAGTTTATTATGTGGAGCCTTGGAGGTACATCTGAATTGTTTAACTATTGAAAGTTCTATATTTCTGTTTTAGCTTGATTTAAAATATCACAAGTTATGGTCCCTGGTAGAGTTTTGTTGCAAACTAACTACTGAGTTAGACGCAAGTGAGACATCCAAGTACTGATTAATAGGTTGGGTCGTTGGGAGATGATCCGGTTTATTCCTAACAAAGTGGTTTGGGAAGTCTTTGAACAACTCTTTAACCCAATTTGACAAGTTTTTGTTAAATTTGTGAGCACTAGCTGTACGACCTATTTTTTTGGTTTGAAATCTGGGCTAATTTTTAGGTAAAAGAGTCAAATATGATCATTTTGCAAAAAACAGTAGAATGTTAAATTTGGTCATGGTGAAGTGCTTTAACATATTCTTTCATGGCACGAGTACAAATTTTCGTATATAACCACTTTTCCAAATGACAAGTTAGATCAACAGAATAGTCTTGTGGCATGTGAGGGGCATAAATGGGATTTATATCACATTTGTGAGTTGCACATGTATTGTTCTCCACAATACTCCTAACTAACTTTCCCTCCAAAACCACCTTTAAATAGTCGTTAGCTTTCATTCTTTCATTTCAGTTTTAGAATTGTAATTCCTTTTTCTCTCTCAATACTCACTTGTAACCAACCATTGTAACAAACCATCATTGATAATCCAATTAAGCTTTCGACTATAACAATTCTTCAATCTTGTTTGTCCAAGTTAATTGTGAATCCATTAACGGATCTTAAGTGATCCCTAGTGGTGTATCGGTGGTATCGAGACTTTTCTGGTGAAGTCTCATTGAAACGATTCAAGATTCATAGTTCAAGATTCTGTTGAGTTTTCCGCCAAAATTACATTATTCAAGATTGATCATAATTCAAGAAAGATCACAAAACAATGGCTTATCAACAAGAACAAGCGGTACCAAGAGTGGGAAAACAATGATGATAACACAAGAAGATATGGACGGCGAAGCATTGAATGGGTTCGACAAACAATGGAGCGGATGATGAGTCAACTCGGATGATGAGTCGAGATCGGTTGGTGAATAGGGGACCAAGTCAAAACCAAGACATGAGAGGATGACTAAAGTGGAGTTTCCTAAGTTTTCGTGGGATGATGTAAGAGGATGGATCTTTAGGTGTGGCGCTTCTTTCAATTGATAGCATTCCAGATGATCAGAAGGTGAGGTTAATTTCTGTTCATTTGTTTGATAAAGCACTTCTTTGGCATAGACAGTTTATTAGATTGCATGGGGAATTGGTTTCTTGGATTTGATGAGAAGGTGAGGTTAATTTCTATCATTCAAAGATTTGGAACTGTGTTTGATGATCCAATGTCTGAACTAAAGAATGTTAAATATGAAACTAATGCAAAAGAATATCAAGATGTGTTTGATACTTTGCTAAGTAGAGTAGACATTAGTGAAGGACATGCAATCAGTTTCTATCTTGGGGGTTTACCAACTGAGTTAGAAATGGGGGTTAGAATGTTTAAACCAACGACCTTGGCAGATGCTTATTCTTTAACCAATCTTCAAGAGGCTACTTTAAATGCTATTAAGAAAAAAATAGATTGCAGATGAGTAGTAATATGGGGAATGGAAATAGAATGAATGTTGCGTGAGGAATTAGTAATAGAAAACCTTTGTTAGCTTTACCTGCAACAACCAATGGGTGGAGGAGTAGACCAAACAATTCACAAGGTGGACAAAATAGGAAACAGTTGACTTCGAAAGAATATGAGGAAAAAGAGCGAAAAACCTCTGTTTCTATTGTGATCGAAATTTGTTCAGTCATAAGTGTGCAGGGACAATTGTATACTATTGTGATTCTTGGAGAAGAGGAAGAAGAGGAGGAAGAATTTGTGGATGCAGATGATTCTTTGGTGGAAAATGTGTTAGATGAGGTGGTGCCACAAATCTCTCTAAATGCTCTATCTGGTGTAAGTTCTTATCAAACTATGAGGGTGATTGGTCTAGTAGCTAATGGACATGAGTTGCATATTTTGGTAGATTCAGGGTCAACTCACAATTTCCTAGATGTCAATGTAGCAAAGAGGTTGGGGTGTGATATTAGAAAAACTTGTCCAATGTCATTTTGATTCTTTGGAGGAAAGAATTTGATGACCTGTAAGTGTATGTAAAGGGTTTAAGTGGATGCTTAAGGGGAGACCTTTGTTTCGATGCAATGTTGTTACCACTTGGAGGGTGTGATATGGTATTGGGTATCCAATGGTTATCTACCTTGGGGAATATGATGTGCAATTTTAAAGAACTGAGGATGGAGTTTTTGTACAATGGTAGGAAGGTATGTTTGAGGCGCACTAACAAAACCGCACATTGGTTAGAAGGAAAAACAAGTTAATAAGATGGAAGGTGGGAAGCAGTGAACTGATGATGTTAAGTGTGTATCCCAACACCGGTTTAACCTTGAATCAGACCAATGGGGTGGATCAGTGTGAAGAAAAGTTGGACAAAAGGATTCAACAAGTCATTGACACTTATCTTTGATGTGTTTGAAGTACCAAAAGCCTTACCCCCAACAAGAACTCATGACCACAAAATTCCTTTAATTCCAGGAACACAACCTATCAATATCAGACCCTATAGACACCCACCAATGCAGAAGGATGCCATAGAAGCCATGGTTAAAGAAATGTTGGAATCAGGATTCATTAAACATAGTCAAAGTTCTTTTGCATCACCAGTGGTAATGGTTAAGAAGGATAATACACGGAGGATGTGTATAGATTACGTAGCGTTTAACAAAAGTACCATTAAAGACAAGTTCCCAATTCCCATAATTGAAGAGTTAATTGATGAATTGCATGGCTCAACAGTGTTTTCTAAGTTGGATTTGAGATCCGGTTATCATCAAATCGGAATGAGTGAAGATGATGTGGCAAAGATGACTTTTAAAACTCATGAAGGACATTATGAGTTTGTAGTCATGCCATTTGGACTAACAAATGCACCATCTACCTTCCAATCTTTAATGAATGAAGTGTTCAGGGCATTCTTAAGGAAGTTCACATTGGTGTTTTTTGCAAAATGAAGTGTTCAGGGCAATCTTTATTGAGAGAGTTACATATGCCCGTGATCAGCATTTTGCAAAATTTTGTATTAAACACGTATTTTAAACGCACAAAAAAAAATCACTTATCTGCTGAAATAATACTTACCTCCGTCCCATAATAATTGTTCAGTTTTACTTTTTTTAGTCTTTTTTGTTTAACTTTGACCTTTAGTACTTTTATGTGTGTTATATAATATTTGATACAAATTATATGAATGAATTAAGTTTTAAATGTATGTTTCATTGATATAATTTTCATCAAATATTATATAACACAAATAAAAATATGTATGGTCAAAGTTGAATAAGAAAGACTCAAAAAAGTCAAACTGGACAATTATTATGAGACGGAGGGAGTAAACTTTATAAACAAACGGTTTTTTTTCCTAACTTTAGGGTATGTTTGGTGACGTAGCGATGCTGATGCTTGAGAAGCGATGCTTGATAGCATTGTGATAGCGATGCATAATAAGAGTAGCTGTTGTTTAAAAAACATGTTTGGTAACGTAGCTGTAGTTGTAATTATAAAATGTAAAATTACGAAAAAAGGCATATACACATTAAAACAAAAAAGTGATTTAAACAAATACCTCATTAAAGAATTAGACCAGATGTGAATTATACCGGTTTTTATAATTTTATAATTTATTATTGAAATATAGTAAAAAAAAACTATAATATATAATAAAGGAGACTATACCTTGATAAAGAAGACGCTTTATCATGAACCATTTATTTAATATTTATCATTAATAAAGTTGAGAACCGCTAGTATTCGCAAATATGTACGAAATATCAGCAGACGCCAGTCTACAAGGTCACATGAGTTTGGTACAACAATATTTGAGGGTATATAGGTAAGTAAAGAAACAAAATGCAGTGAAATAAATTGGAACGCTTCGTCATCAAGCATTTGTTTTTGAAGCAGTTAGAAAATTTAGAAACGCTTACCGCTTTGTTGCCAAACAAGATTTTTAACTAAACCGCTTATCGCTCCTAAAAGCTCTCTACCGCTTGTTGCCAAACATGACCTTAGTGACATATATCGTAAGATGTAGGTAATAAGCACATATTACCATATTTACATGTCGATTGATATCAATACCTTCTTGCTTTTCTTGAAATTACTAAATTTAGTTTTATTTTAGATAGAAATGAACTTACTTCAATAACAATAATGTTCACTTTTTATCGGAAAAAAATAACAAGGGTTATAGGGTTTGTACACCACTTACCTTTCTCACATTTCTTAGGTACATATGGCAAGGGAATGTAATTCTCTACCATGTGGCATCCAACTCTATACCTTCCTCACTTCACTTCCAGTCACTTTTTATTGGACAAGGTCACCTTACCATCACCTTCTATTAAAATACCCACTTTATACAAATATACCCCACTAAATACTCACACACACTCACAAACAAAATAAAAAACATTAAAACATTAAAACATTAAAAAAAATGTCCGCTTCACACCATGTAACTTAAGGTGACTGACTCACATTTTCTTTCGATGTTGGCCTCAAATCACGCGTGAATATTTGGTTGGACAAGGAGATAGCGCGTAAGTTTTGCAACTAGGTGACCCATTTACCTCCTTTACCGTTTAGCCTTATTATCCGCTTTATTGGCATATAAGCGGGTTTTTAACGTTTTTACTCATTTTATTAACGAGAACAAAACAGCTTTTATCTATTTTCTTCATTTTTTTGTATTTTAATACTTTAAGTAGTTAAAAAATGTGTGAATCATATTTTAATGATGTGTGATCCCACAACCCCCATAACAATAATGTTCACTAGTTCATCTAACCCCATAACATAAACTAGAAAAAATTAAAAAGAAAAATTTTCAACTATCACATTAAAGGTTATAATTCAAGTTACCATATTTACAAAAACTAACATTAAATAAACACTCAAAATTCTATGTTTAAAAACACTTTCCATATTAACAATGTGCATAAATTGGAAAGAGATATTTCATATAAAGAGAGAAATATAGAAACTACCATTTCCGTCTCAAAATAACTAAAAACACATAATTTAAAAAAAAAATATATAGTTATTACTGCTATTTCTCTTTTAACTTTTGACAATGACAGTTTCATTTTAAATAATTAATTAATGTATTTTTCAAAGTTGTTAATAGTAATTTCAACTAAAAATAATATGATAAATTCGATCAAATTTACTTATTTATATTTGGCAAAAATGCATATATATCAATTATGCATTTTTAGTAGTAGAAAAGTAAATTAAAAGACTATTAACTTGTAATCAATTATGGTAAGGTCCACCTCTATAAAACACTCTTTGCTCATCTCTTTCAATTTTCCCTCTACCCATCTTTAAAAAAACCACCCCTAAAACACACACACACACACACACATTGTGCGTGTTTATATAAAACCAGGTACCAAAAATGATAGTCTTCAGTCACTCAATGACCACCAAACAACACCAACAAATACATCCTTTCGACTACGAAGCAGACGTCTCACAGCGCTTACTCGAAGCTGCATCGTCTAACGACCTGCATTCAACGTTAGACTGTATAAATGATCCGTTTATTGACGTGAACTACGTCGGTGCTGTTACGTTGAAAATGCGTATGGCGGAGGTGGTATGCTGTGAGGAGTTACCGAATGTGGTTCGGTTTGAGTATCAGGAGTTTAAAAGTGATGTTACGCCGTTGTTTGTTGCTGTTTGTAATGGAAATGTAGCTCTTGTTCGGAAGTTACTGGTATCATATTTCTTTTTGATCATTGTTTTGTTAACCATATATTTTTATTTGTTTTAGTATGTTTAACCATAAACTTGAATTATACGACTCATATATGTTTAATATCATACGTATTTATATGCAAAACTAATAAAAATGTGACCCTATCCGACGCCACCGCACACCCTCGAAACCCTCTAATACTTACAAATCAGTAGTAACGGATATCAGTTATAAACTTTTAATAGCCAAATACTTATGTCTGCTTGTCTGTTTATTTTCAAGCAAAATACTAATGTCTGCTTTTCATAAGCAGACATACTTATGTCTGCTTGTCTGTTTTCAATAAGCGGTTAAGGAGCTTCTTATTTTATTTACTTTTTTTATATCATATTAAAATTAGTTTTTACTCTCATATTTAATCTAACGACGTTAATAATGAATTTAATAAATAAAATTCTATCAAATTATTTTTTCCCCCGAGTATTATTGTATCTTCTACAAAATAAGCAAATATAAACACGACTGAGTATTTCAGAATGTACTTATTTATAAGCAGCATATAAGTATTTATTTTTAGCAAAAGCAGGAAAAATAAGCAATCCCAAACACCCTCTAATAGTTCAACTAATGTTATCAGCTATATTTAACCAACAAAGAGATGTTTGACAATGCGTTGCATTTTCAAGTTACAAATAATAAATCAGTATCTAGTGTTTTGGTACAGTTGAATTGATTATTTAATCAATTATGTTGCTGCCTAATAATCAGCGTTTCAGCAAAACTTATTTGGATTATCTAATTATGTAGTCACGATATATTACGCGATCAGAATATGCTAAATAGTTTCTGATTATCACGACTTCAAACAACAAAAGACATCTTAGCAGTGCGCTGAGTGAACTTGATTTACCTCTCACTAGGTGACACGTATAGAATAACAACTACGTAAACATGTAAGGGAGTTAAAGATAGGACTATCGGAGGGCTAAGTAAAAATTAGTGAGAATTTTGTTGCTTTCTTTAACACTAATGTCATGACCTTAATACTTAGCTTGTAAAGTTTGGTGCAAAAAGGTTAATAACCGATAACCCGAAGAGGCCAGGCCACAATCGGCTACCTTTACATAATGTAAGGGCATACATGACTCACTCAGTGGTTGTGGCTATGAGGTGCCAAGGATTGAACTCTTGACCTTGTGCTTGATAGGTGCAAAGATACCCCACCCATTACCAAGTGAGCTACGCGCCATTGGCTAGCTTGTACGAGTAGACCATGTTGGTGATTTTGCATCACCAATATTATTTAAGTGTAATGGATTAACTTAGTTGACCAATGAGTAATTGTGATAAATGTTCAACAAGTTGGGGTTGTGCGGAGTGCACACTTGTATGACGTTATTATGATTATCATTCGTGGCGAAGCCCGAATGACGGGTCGAGCGCCCCTTGTAGGAGGCAAGGGTCGAGGCGGCGCCGTGGCTGAGTCGGCGGTATAAAGTGCTATGTTAAAAGCGCACTAGAAAATAAAATTTCGGTTATTTACCCGTTATTTTAACTGTCTGGCGGTTATTATAACTGCCATAGCGATTAAACCATTGGTTTTGGTCACATGTATAGATTATTCTGGTTCGTTTTCATAACTAAAAAAAACATATTCTCGGTTCAAAATCTGAGTTTTATCCGATTTGAGATTTCGGTAGAACCACCGAAATACTTCAATCTGATAGTGTTTACACGACTCTCAGATTACTGTGATCCAAATTTTCCTAACAGATCAGATATTTCTTCAGTCTTGTAATTTAACAACGATATCACTATCAGTTTTATTTTTTAAATAATGATGCATGTTATCAGCACTCTTGTTGGTTCTTCATATTGTTGTGGGTAGGCTTGACTTACTTGCTGATGTCCTTCATTCACTAACTAGATATGTCTTAGTTTTCTAATTAAACTAGATTTCTGTTCCTCCCATTAGGACCACAACAATTTTCATCTTCATTAGAAATTTGACTAATCAGCCTATTATTATCACTACAAGGCCACTGTGGTTTTATTTTGGTCCACAAAATTCCCATATATTTTCATTGAAATTTATATTAGACATCTGACTAATAACCAAACACTATAAAATACCACGTCTAGAGTTAAATACCGCAATAAGTTAGGTGAATATACTAGTACTGGCATATATGGTATTCTCTTTTCTTGAGCTAAGTCAAAATATGCCTTCTGGTCTTCTGAACTGTCTTCATTTGTTTATCTGGAATCATGTCATACATGCACCCTAGAATGGACATATGGCAACCGAGCTAAATTAAATAATGCTTTGCGACTTCAGAGTAGCGTGCTTCATTTCAGTAGAATCCTATAAAAATGATCTATATAATCACTTTTCAATTATAATCCACCGTTCATGAAATCATTTAAAAGAGAGTGTACTACGATGAGACAATGTGACCAAGCAATTATAGAGTTTTGGCTTGTCTAGGGTAGATCCATGTTATTCATGGATAACAATGTGATTTGTCTCCCAGAAACATTTGAAAATAATTATTGCTAGGAGGCAAGGATATCTATGTGCAAGAGGCCCACTCTGTACTGCCTATCGGCTATAAGACAGATAAAAGTTGCTGATATTAGAGGTGGCAAGATGGGTGGTTGGATAATGGGTCAAAACGGACATTCCTAGTACGGGTCAAATGGTACAGGCCGGGTTGGTTAATGTGGAAACACTTTTTGTTCAACTAAAATGTATTATAGATAACTAGCATGCTCATATAAAAAACAATACCGTCACATAGTAATCTATATCCTAAAATTAAGGTGATATTGGAGGTTGTATCCAAAAAAATAGAGTTTGGGTGTCTCTCAGTCTGTTAAACTTCTCTCCGTTTAGCTAAATTCTATGATTTTACTGATTTGCGGTAAAACATTATACAAAAATGACCCATGCATAAGTAAATGGGTCAAAACAGCAACCTCTAGTACCTCATACATTCCATTTCTAATGACTAATATAATCTTCCATCCATAGACTCATCAACCATTCTATGCTTTACTCTTTGTGTATCTGTGTGTGACTATGTCCAAAGAATACATTTCTATGTACAATCCATGTAATTTTTTATGAAGCTATTATATATTTACATATCACAGACATACTGATATCTCTTCTTTGAAATTGCAGAGTCATGGAGCTGATGTGAATCAGAACCTTTTTAGAGGATTTTCAATTACAGCCGCAGTAAGGGAGGATCATCTTGAGATCTTTGAGAATTTACTCAAAGCTGGAGCCTCTCAGCTCGCTTGCGAAGAAGCTCTACTAGAGGCCAGTTGTCATGGACGAGGAGGAAAATATATTGAGTTGCTTATGGCTTCTGATCTAATCCGGAAGCATATATCCGTGCGTGCTCTTGTCACTGCATGCTGTAGAGGATTTACAGATGTGGTGGATACCCTCTTGAAGGTAATTCATAGAATATTATAAAATTTCCGTTTATGCTGAATGCTTATTCTCCATCTGATTTAAAAATATGCACATGCCTTCATTAGTAACATTATTTTGATTCACATGACAGTGTGGGGTAGATGTAAATGCAGCCTCTAGGGTGCTCCTCAAGTCGTCTAAGCCTTCTCTGCATAAAAACATAGACTGCTCGGCTCTTGTGGCTGCTGTTGTTAGCAGACAGGTCTCAGTTGTTCGTCTCCTGTTGCAGGTAACTCTTTTATTCTAAATTTCAATTATTACTTATAATATAGAGCAGTAAATTGATTTATTATCATTATATCATCCATAATGTAGCATGAACTGGTACTTCACTTATAATCGCCAACAAGTCCAAACTATCTCATTATCTAAAATGTTTCGTGTAAAGCAGTGAATAATTATTTTATAGGAGATAGCTAAACATGCTAGATCAACAACAACAACAACATACTACTAAACATGCTAGATGGTTAGGTGATGCCCCAATACGCATACCATGTGAAGTCAAACTCTAACACAGTACAAAATATTTCTAGCTAACACTGACCCACATCAGATAATTTTATTTGTATTTCAATTTTTAGTCTCAACTTGCTCTGTGATAATGTTTTCTTTTGTCTTCAGTTTACACGAAACTAGAAATTTTGAACCATGTGTTAAATTGTTCAAAAGTCGTCTTAAGTGCATATTCCTATTTTTAATGCGTAAAACCTCCAATATCATATTATTATTAAGAAATTAGATCATGACCGAAATGATAAAAATTTTGTAATCATACTTGACATACAAATTATCTACAAAAGATAGAAAAATAATTGGGCAAACGGTATCTCGGCTGAACCATAACCGACCCACCCATCTGAGCATCTGGCCACCCCTACATGAAACTAATAATTGTTACTTTATCTCGTTTTTCTTGAAGATTGGTACCAACATTGACACTAAGGTGCAACTAGGAGCATGGTCATGGGATATGGCTACAGGCAATGAGTTTCGGGTGGGTGCAGGGCTAGCCGAGCCTTACACCATCACCTGGTGTGCCGTCGAGTACTTTGAAGCAAGTGGCACCATATTGCAATTGCTACTCCAACATCTCTCCCCCAACACAATTCACAATGGTAGAACACTCCTGCATCACGCAGTCCTCTGTGGCAACATAGCAGCTGTCAAAACGCTAATAAAATGCGGATCCCACATTGAATCTCCAATCAAAACCACCCAAAACGATGAATCACGGGCAATACACTTGGCTGCCCGGCTTGGGTTTACATCCATTCTTCAATATCTAATTGACTCTGGTTGTGACATCAATTCAAGAACAATAAACAATGAAGACACACCTCTAATGATCTGTGCAAGATTTAAACGAGAAGAGTGTCTAGGAGTCTTGATTAGAGCCGGTGCTGACCTTGGTTTGGTCAATACATCCGGTCAGTATGCCCAGTCAATTGCCGTGTCAAATAGATGGTCTTGTAAATTTCAACAAGCTGTGTTACATGTCATAAAAACTGGAAAGATACCAATATCCACCAACACTTCCGTCTTTTCTCGTCTAATGTTTGTAGCTCATTCAGGAGATACACAAGCTTTAAAAGCTGTTATGGGCCAAGAAAACATTGATCTAAACGAACAAGATATCAACGGTTTCTCAGCAGTTATGGTGACTGCAATGCATGGTCATGTTAATGCCTTCAAGCTTCTTGTGTATGCTGGAGCTGATGTACAGCTCATAAATAAAAATGGTGAAAACGTGTTCTCTTTATCTAAATTGAACGGGAACTCAGATATGTTCGAAAAGGTAATGCTTCAATTGACCCTCGAAAAGGGTAACAAAAAATGTCAAGGCTTTTATCCATTACACTATGCAGCTCGTTATGGAGATATACACGCAGTCAAACTATTGACCACTAGAGGTTATGACGTAAACGCCCTTGATGGGGAAGGTTACTCACCTCTCATGTTAGCTGCAAAAGAAGGCAATGTACAAATGTGCGAGCTTCTGATATCGTATGGGTCACTTTGTGATCTCAGAAACTCAAAAGGTGAAACCGCACTGACACTTGCGAGAAAACAAACAATGAAAAACGTGGAGTGTGTAATACTAGACGAGCTTGCTCGTGTGCTGGTTTTACATGGTGCAAATGTGTTAAAACACACAAGGGGAGGGAAAGGAAGGCCACACAGAAAAATGCTGAAAATGGTAGGGAGTGAAGGTGTTTTGAGGTGGGGTAATTCAAGGAGGAGAAATGTAGTTTGTTTGGAGGCAGAGGTAGGCCCGAGCCCAAAGTTTCACAAGCGTAGGAAGGCCAAAAAGGATAACGACACATCAGGGGTTTTTCGAGTGGTGACTGCTAAGAAGAAAGAAGTACATTTTGTGTGTGAGGGTGGGTGTGAAATGGCTGAGATGTGGGTGAGGGGGATAAGGCTTCTGACTATGGAAGCTTTAATCGGACGTTTGAAGAGTAGGGGTATCAAGTGTTAATTAAAGATCAAAAGCTTTTCGTTGCTTGTTATCAATGTTTTGCAAGAAACTAGACGGTTTTGTATGTACGATTGTATGTATGTAAAGATTATATATGGTGGTTTTAGCATATACTTCATCTTGAAGTATCAGAGAGGATTGTATTTATGTATTTAAGGGTGGGGTTTGTTTGAACAATGAGGTTGATTTATTTTAGGGTGATTTTCATGAAATGACAACATTGTACTTAGATTGCCAACATTACATTTTCTTCTGTTGTTCTGCATATGGCTTTAAAATGTGTGTTAAAAGATACTAGCTGGTTGTGTGTTCTCCAACTTTGTATTTTGCAACAAAAGAATCCGGCTCATATAGAAGCATGCCTGATGCCCGCAAAGTGCTGCTGTACTTTATTTGCTACAAGTATTTGATTTTGATGTATGTAGGTTTTGTGCTTTGCTTGGCATCTATGTTTACGAGAATTTAAGTAAACATTTACAATTACGTAAGTTGTTTCTACGAATTTAAGTAAACATTTTCAATAACTTGCATCAATTTAAGTAAACTGAGACCATCTTATTATGCAATTACAAGAGCATCCTTTATTTTATGCAAACCAAATATGTAAATATGTCTGAAAGGACTTGATTCAGAATACTAAGTAGATAACTCGAAGTAAGACACAACACTTTTACTCCATACCACCTTTACACTTTTACTTCACTTCTGTTACATGAAATCATCGGTTGAGTATAACTGAGTCACATGGTACTCAGGTACTTGTGGTGTATGACTGTAGCCGCAACTATCTTCATATGAGAAAAACTCATATCCTTACTAAACAAGATCTTGGCCCAACATTAAATGCAGGGAACTTGTAAGATGGTTGATGTAAAATCTCACTTGCCGTACGTTGAAATCCACCTTTCGGGCTTAAATTCCATGCAATCTTCTCCCCATATTGATTTCATCCTCCCCATGGTATAATAGCACAAAGCAACTGGGGTGTTATAATACACTTGGAAGAATTGGAGTTTTGTGTAACATGATTCTATACTTTTATTCTAATTTTATTGTAATAACTTATCCCACATAGGTACAAATGAAAAACAATAAGATCTTTATATATTCCAAATGTAACAATCAAGTTAACCAGATCAGAGAGAGTATCATAAAAACGTGTTTGTGATGCTTGCGCTTGTTTTGGTTTTTATTTATTTATTTTAGGTTTTGTTTCTTGTTTGACTGTAATTATTTACGTATTAAAATGCAACGCCTATTTTAATCTTTGTATAATAACTACTATTGTTTAGTCAAAATGTTAGATACATAACACCATATAAAATTCTTTTTAGATCGATTGATAACAACATAAATCGGAAATAACGTAACACAACAAACTTAGATAAAACCCGAGCTTCGCTACACATTTATTTTTCATACAAGTTAATGGTTGACATTACAAATAGTAAATAACGGTTAACAATTGTATATATTCTTAAAATGAATAAATAAATAATGTTAATATGATTAATATGATAAGTGAAGAAGAAGAAAAAAAAATGCCACATAAATTTTACAAGAAGATTTTCACACTATGATGTGTAACAAAATTAATTTGCTACAAAAGAAAGAGTTGGTGAAGGAATAGAGAGAAAAATTATGTAAGTTTATGAGGCATCATTGTGTGAAAGTTCTTATATGATATTACTCAGGTATGTGATTGTAGCAAATCTCGAAGAGAATATGGCTATGTAAGAGCACTTCCATTAGTAACGGGATAACGCCGTTAAGCGGCCAAATAGCCGTTAACGGCGTTAAACCATGGACCTATCGTTATTTACGTTAGTCGTTATTATACTAACGTTAAAGCGATAAAAAAATCAAAAAATTTACAAAATCACCCCCTCAACAGCTAGTGACCGTTACTTTTTTAAAAAAATTTACAAAAAACCCCCTAACGGCTAGTTTTAATAAATAAAAAAATCAAAAACATTTTTTTACCACTATAAATACCCAACTAAAACATCATTTTTTTCACACTTCCATAATTCAAATTCACAATTTATATACTTCCTCTCACACTTTCATAATTCAAGAATCAAGTTCGCTTCACAATGGATCGAATCAATTTAATGAAATTCCTGCGCATTTGTCGAGGCGTTGATGATGGCCCGACTTCCAATTTATGGCGTCGCGTCACGAGTATCACCCGGTTGGAACAAGAAGAAGCATCTCAACATCCTACTGCGTGCCATCGAGCCATATATATCGTGAACGTGAGATTGCGAGAAGAACGTCTGCAAGAACGATTATTCGTTGAAGGTTGTAAGTATTCAAACCGGAATTTTCGTAGAAGATTTCGTATGGCCGAAACTATTCGTGCAAATAGTTGAAGGTATTGAATCTTATACTACGATAATATTCGGATCATTTTACTTGCTTTAGGCAAACACCGATTGTATGCGGTTGAATGAGTTTAAGTCCTCTAATGAAGTGTAATCGCTCTGCCATACGACAATTGGCGACGTATAAGACCTCACCCGATTTGATGAATACTTGCAAATGGGTGCGAGTACTTCAAAATTATGTCTTGATAATTTTAACAAATGCATTATTGATTTGTTTATGTAGGAGTATTTAAGAAAACCAATATGGGTGACATTCAAAAACTTTATCAACAACATAAAAACATGGTTTTAGGGAATGCTTGGTAGCATTGGTATCTTGTATGCAGAGGGAATGGAAAAATTGTCCGATGTTTGGCAAGGAACAATTTGCTAGGGGTGATAAAAAATACCCGACAATTATGCTTGAAGCTGTTGCTTCTCAAGATTTATGGATCTGGCATGCATTTTTTGGGATGGCGGGTAGAATAACGATATTAATGTTTTGACCGGTCTCGTTGTTCGACGACATTCTTTACAATGCCCAAGAGCACCTTATATGGTCAATGGAACTAGGTATGAACAGGGTATTACTTGGTGATGGAATTTATTCACAAGGGCAACTTTCGTCAAATCCTTCCGGCAACAATGACGAAAAACATACGTACTTTAAAAGGAGACAAGAAAGTGCCCGGAAGGATATTGAACGTGCTTTTGGTGTGCTTCAAGGCCGTTGGGGTATACTACAACAACCGACAAAACGTCAATGGGAAATCACGATCATTAGAATCATGTATTCTTACATTATTTTGCATAACATGATTATAAAAGATCAAAAATTTGCATTACGTGACTATAACGATGTGTGGGTTGATCCGTCAGCAAATTTGAGGCAACAAAGATGGGTCGAAAGATGTGATACCGGTCGTAAGGCAAAAAAATCGCGACAACAAGCATACCCAACTCCAAATGAGGACTTTATGGAGCATGTTTGGCGAAGAATCTTAGCGACATGAACAACAACAATAGAGAAATGATGATGATAAAGTATTTGCTATGTTTTTTTGTAATTTTCTTTAGTTATTTTATATTTGGTATTGTAATATGTTTAAGTTATGGTTATGTTTTTTAATAAATGAAGTGTTTGTTTTAGTTTAGGGGTTGAAATTCAAAATATGAAATGTTAAAGTTTAACTTAGGATGTTGTTGATGTGGGTGTTTTTTGAGGATGTTAAGGTGAAATGTTAAATCTGATGTGACGCTGACGTGGCTGGTGTTAAACTATAACTTGAGTTACTAATGTAAATGCTCTAATAAAGACGAGGGTTGAATGAGTGGAATTAGTTGAGAACTTGAGATGATTGGTAATAACAACTTTTGAATTGTTTTTAACAAGTAGAGTAATGAAAATACTTGGTTGTTAACAACGGGATTTGAAGCGGTTTTAGCATAACTTAAACTTAAAAAAAGTTCAATATAGGCAAAATTCTGTAGATCCAATCAATAATAGCATTCATTTTTATTATGATAAACTTTCACCCTTTTTTAAAAATTAAATATCTCCATGAAACCGTTAATCGTTACGCGATAAAATATATCATCGTGAGAATTAAATTATCTTTTCATAGATATGCACTACTATATATTTTTAACAACTTTTTTTTTCAAAATTTCGGTCAACATAAATCATATATGATTTGTGAAAATCATATATGATTCGATTTTTACGAATCACATATGATTTTGGAGAATCATATATGATTGTAAAAATCATATATGATTCGTAAAAATCGAATCATACATGATTTTTAAAATCATATATGATTAAGTAAAAATCATATATGATTTTTTCTGGACGGAATTTTGAAAAAATGTTGTGTGAAAATATGTAAAAGTATATCTATGAAAAGATAATTTAATTCTCGTCACGATAATTATTTTATATTTTGAAGATTCACCGTTTGTAAGATATGTTGTTTTAAAAAAAAATGTGGAAAATGATTTTGTATTAATTTAGATAAAAAATGAAGGGTTATGATTGGTTCATTTGTTCTATGACAAATATGAGTTCTATATTAATCTCAACTCCTTAAACTTATATTTCTGAAGTCAAATATAGCTTACCCATTGGTTTTTGTATGTAAAATAATTATGCAGGAGTCTAAAACTCTAGATTAAAGCAACTAAATTAAACATCACGTGGATTGGTTTTATGAAGAAAAGAGTCAAAGACCACTTATTTTACACTTTCATGTGTTTTGCGTCGAAAGGTAGGTAGCTTGAAAGAGGGCATGTGTTATAGAAGTGGCAATTTGATCGGTCCATTTTCTTATAAAGATTTGGGTTATGTTATAGAAGTGCCAATTCGATGAGTCCACTTGAGGATCATAATCAAATAGCAATGTGCATATAGTGTCAAAAGCAAGCCTTTGAATATTTCCTGCAAATCCACATCTGCCCCTTGTTTCGAAACGCATTCAAGCACTGGCAAATAACCCATTTTCCACCTTGTTCCAAATAGTCTTTTTAGACAGACTATGAAAGCTAGGGAGTTTGAACAATGACATGAATACGTTGGAATTGAAGTAACTCCCATAAGTCCCCATCAGTATTTGTAAATTCGTCTCCAAGTATATCAAAGATGTTACGCAACTTTTGGCCTTTGTAAAGGTCTTGCTCATAATGTAGCGGATGTCTAAAGGGTTTGAGGTCCCAATCATATACATGCGAAAGAACATTTGTAATATGATCATGTGGTTGATTGCCACAAGTGATGGCTGCTAGTAGGATACCAATAACTAGCCAATTTGTAGGGATGATAACATTGTTGTTTTGATGTCGGTAAAGTATGATTAGAACCGAAACAAATACAAAGAATGGAAAGAAAATGGTCGAGTATCCTAGGAAAGTCATGGAAAGTAAAGGCAAGTGAGGAGAGAATTTTATGGTTGATGGTTAAAGTCTATATAAGTGGAGCCATTTATAGAAAAAAAAAAAAAAAAACAAAAAAAAAAATTATCATTCTTAAAAGAAAAAAACAAATCAACTCGTATGTTGATTCTTAAATGGAGTTTTCATTTAGCTGGTTTTTTAATGTCTCATTCTACCCTACTAGTAAAAATGGTAAAAGAAAGAGTTAAACAGTGATTAGGTCGTAATGGTAATTAAATTCTATAATTCTATTAGTATCTACAACTAATAGGATTATCCGAACATTATTGTGCTACATATACTTGTTAATTTGCTTCATCAATCATTTAATAGTATATAATCATATGCGCGAGTCAATAATTCATATTCATATTTGATTATTGAATATTTTTTTCTTTTATTGGAACGACATATATTTAGCTAGGGTCCCTAATGCGAAAACCAGTTTTGGTTCGACATTATGTTTGTTAAGACAAAACACAATATATCTTTAGTGTATGTCATTCTGAAAGTAACATACAAGTGTTTCAAAATTAAAATTAAATCAAATTATTGTTGAGGTTAATTAAGATGTAACATTGAAAAAAAAATTAAGATGTAACATTGAATGTAGTGGTCGATGACCAAACAAAAATCTCTCACTCAGTGTCACATCTTTTATAGGACTTTCTCCTGTTTTTAGTCTATCCAAGTGCTTGTTGCCGAGTGTTCATCTAATTCTCCCTTAACAACTAAAAGTTTTACCCTCTGCTAGTTGACTTCCCCTTACTCACTCATCACCCACACCCCTATAACACCTCACTATACTAATGATTTGTTCAAATATATTAAAAGCACACACTAATACACACGCCACTAACAAAAAACACACACTTTCTTTTTTATGTTCAGTTATAGGAGGGTCACCGAATAAGATGTTTTATGCCATCCTTATGCGTGATTATTGGAACATCACAATGGTGGTGGCACGTAGTTTTTTCTCTCAAGCGTGAGCTTTATAGCTCGCTATGACTAGCTGAACGGACTTTTAACATATAAAGAGAATTGAATGACGTGTGTTAACCCTTTCCTTTATGTTGAGAATGACACTACCATATATATATATATATATATATATATATATATATATATATATATATATATATATATATATATATATATATATATATATATATGGCATCACTACAAGTATCAGGGCTTTTAGCTACGAGATACTTCTAGCCACGATGAAAGTCGTCGCTAAAAGTCCACTAAACGATAAATAAGCGATTTTCAACCTTTGACTCTGACAACAACTTTTAGCGACGACTAACACTTTTTTCGTGGCTAAAGGTGTTCCGTCGCTAAAGCAATTTGAACTCGGGTTGCTCGGGTTCAGATCAATTTGGGTCAGGTCAACTCGGGCTCGAGTCAGCCTGAATATAAGTAAAATGGTTGTAAAGTTGCCTATTTGTTCTAGTATGGATAAATAATTTATAAAAAATATATTAATAAAAAATATAAAAAATATACCCGACCATCTTTAGTATTCGGCTTGACCCGAACCGAATAAGATTACCCGAGTAATCCAAACCGATTAGTTTTAATCAGGTTCAGAACTGGTCAGTCTTTTTAACACCCCTACATTAAATGCCTAATTGGATTAGTGGATCACCTTTTTTATCCGTTTGTACGTATAAATGGATCGGATCAGATCATCAAATCCATTGATAGGCATAGGTCTGTTAGACTTTTTATTCATGGAAAGCCCACTGGGTTAAACCAACAGCGAAAAAAAAAAAAACATACTAGCCCAACCCGACCCGACCCAACACCTAAAAAACCCCAATAAGTATCACTCTCAAAATCTATTTAATCAAAAATCACATAAAACCTAAAGTGAAAAAAAGAAATCGATAGAAAGATGAATAATAACAATAATTCATCACCAGTGGAATCGGTAGTGAATGAAATCATAAGATTAACAGCAGCAGGAAATATAAAGCAGTTACACAATGTTTTGAAGCAATCTGAAGATGTTATTCGCTCTCAATCTGCTCTTTATGTTAACTGTCTCTCAAGGATTGACCCCCTCATTCATTCTCTTGGTTATCTTTTTGTTTTGTAAGTCTCATCACCTGCTTATGATTTTTTTATAAATTTTTTCTTAGGGTTTTGAGTTCACTATTGTTCTATGTCACCTGCTGGTTTTTGGTTTTGATTTAGGGTTTTTAGGTTACACTATGCTGAATTTAGGGATTATTAAGCAGTTTGAGATTTTGCTTATTTTAGAACTAATTATGTTTGGCAAAACTAGCTGCGGTAGCGGTTTGTTTTTTAAAAGTGTTTTTATAAAATTGTATGATGGCGCTTATTTTCTTAGCGTTTCGAATAGAATAGTTTAAACAGTATTTAGAAGTTAAACACTGTATTTTTAAATGCTAAATGCCCCAAAAGCTCGTCGCCAAACACAGCCTTAGTATATGCATAAACCGTTTAGACTAAGAAAACGTAGATTCTGTGTTAAATGTTGCTGTTTGTTTCTTTTTGGTTTGTGTTATAATGTTATGCTTTATATGATTTCACTGGTTTTTGAAGTTGGTCGATTGTTTCTATTGATTTGTGTTCCATGTTAGGGTTTTAGTTTTTGGTTTGTTGCTGTTTTGTGTTAAGTTGGGAATACAATACCCCGGTTTACTGTGAGGAAGTGTTGTAAGCTGTAACCGCATTTCTTTCTACACTTTGATGACTTGGTTAAATAGTTTTGAACTGTAACTGCTTATTACTTAGTGGGAATTAAGTTATTTTCTTTGGGTACAATCTGTAGTTGTTTATCACTTTATCATGGAATATGGTTCAGTGACGGGGTGTCTATTTTATAACAGGGAAGCATGTACATCAGCTCCAGTTCCAGAAGCACAAGCGAACGAGCTCGTTCTTTTATTTGTCAGATTTATCAATGTGTGTGATGAAGAGCAGATTCGTTTGGCGTCTAACAAATGTATGGTGCTATATAACCCAATGTGTATATGCTTCATAGTTGATGGTTGCTTGTATATTATTTTAATAAATTAATCATGTTGGTGCAGTTGTAGCAATTTGTAAAAGATTGCACGAACAAGTTATGGCTCTTGGGGCTCCTATGAGAGCTGTGGCTCCTCTGCGGACTGCTATTCGCAAGATTCAACACTCACCTGAGCGTTTAACTCCTTTACATTCAGATTTTCTTCAAGTCTGTTTGTTGGCTAAGTGTTATAAAATTGGTTATAGTGTTTTGGAAAATGATATATGTGAAGTTGATCAACCCAGGAACTTTTTCCTGTACTGCTATTATGGGTGAGTTGATTTGGTTAAATTGTTATTATTACATTTTTTGCGTGTCAACTATTGTTTTGAGATTCTTTTTTATGCAAGGTTTGAGGTGATACCTTACGAATATATAAATTTTTTAACCTTCGTTTTCTCTTATGTGCCAGAGGGATGATTTGCATAGGACAAAAACGTTTTGCTAAAGCACTGGAGCTCTTCCACAACGTGTGTTTACTCACCTTTTCAATCTACTCGTTTTTGAGCTTGTTTTATTGTACATGCATAAGGTATGTATAAACTTGACCAACTTATTACATCACCCTTTCTTGATTGTCTTTTCAGGTGGTAACTGCTCCGATGTCCACTTTGAATGCTATAGCTGTCGAAGCATACAAGAAATACATCCTGGTTTCGCTCATTCACCTTCGCCAGGTGTGTGTGCTTCTCTTGCTTATGAGTCTGA
Source organism: Chrysanthemum makinoi (assembly GCA_910596185.1). Classification (NCBI taxonomy): domain Eukaryota; kingdom Viridiplantae; phylum Streptophyta; class Magnoliopsida; order Asterales; family Asteraceae; genus Chrysanthemum; species Chrysanthemum makinoi. The sequence goes on from OU343218.1 coordinate 161,712,369, forward strand.
ACTCCAAATAGATTTGTATATTTGTTAGTTGGTATTTAGAACATGAATTGTATTTTGGGAGCAGCATATCGACATTGAGTTGGAATAATATGCTTTTTGTATTATGTAATCGTAGGAATCTATATTAATGTATGAATCCGAATTATTATCTTTGTATCTGAACTGAATCGCAATAAAAATTGATTGTTATTTTCTGCATTAGTCTTCAAGTTTGTAACATCTCTGAAGTTTAGTGATAAGATTAATTACAATGCCATCCACCTACATGGGGTCTTTTACTTTATCATCCTGTTGCATCTTCACACTTGTAATCAATTAACGTTTTGCTATTGAATGCAGTTTTCTACCTCTTTCCCAAAGTATACCTCTCCAGCTGCTCAAAGGAATCTAAAGAGCTTTGCTACGGTAATTTTTAGCATATGTATTAAGAAAATGGTTTCCTCCTTTTTTTGGCCAACACATAATAGTAATTATTAACTGTATTCGTGTCATTTAGTTTTGACACTGATGTCAATAAAATATGTATGCCCCTTCTATAGTCAAAGCAAATCCTATGTTAACAACATCACAGCCAGCCTTCCCAGCTGTATAATACTCTGCTAACCTTATTTTTGTATTGTCGTTTCATGTTCCAATTAGCCCTACATTGAGCTGGCAAATAGTTACAGCACTGGAAATATTACAGAACTTCAGATGTTTGTTCAAGCGAATCAGCAGAAGTTTGAGAGCGTGAGTGTCTTTGTTTACTTCAGATTTTATAGCTTTTGATGTGGTACTTTTGCAATATAAGCCGGAAGTATATAAGAGATGAAAAAAGAATTCATGAATTGTTCTTTGTTTTGTAGGAAAACAATCTTGGATTGGTTAAGCAGGTTGTCTCATCTATGTACAAGCGAAACATCCAAAGGTTGACCCAGACATATTTGACACTATCACTTGAAGACATAGCCAACACTGCACAGATACCTACCCCTAAAGAGGCTGAAATGCATGTACTTCAAATGGTAAATGGAAGAATTTCAACTTTTTTATATTGCAAATATTATTCTTATTATTTTGGGATTATGTATGCAGAGGCCACCCAATTATTAAACATTTTACTTTTAGGCCGCCCAATTATGTGTTAGTTTTCATTACACCAATTTCGACCAATTTTTTCCCGGAAATCATTGATACAAAGAGAATAAAGCTAAACTTACTATATTAAAACAACACAACAAACTATTGAAATGCAAAACCGATATTGTACATAAAATTTTAAAGTATATTGTTTTAATATGTTAAAGTTAGCTTGATTCTTGGAATTTTTACAAATAGATTGGTATAAACGAAAACAAACACATATCTGGGTGGCCTATAAGTTAGTTTGAATAAATGAGTGGCCTAAAAGTAAAATGTTTAATAGTTGGATGGCCTCCGTACATAATCCCTTATATTCCATTTGCAATTTTTGAACTTGTGTTAATTTAACGTGTGGCATTGAAAGATTGAGGATGGTGAGATCTATGCAAATATCAACCAGAAGGATGGAATGGTTAGATTCCTTGAGGATCCTGAGCAATACAAGACATGTGGGATGATTGAGCAAATTGATTCATCGATCGAAAGGTATAATATATAGACTCTTAAGGCTTATCATCTTGTGGTATAAGAGAATTTAAGAAATATTCACGACTTAATGTTTCAAGGATGATCCTCTTATTATATTTTAAACTTTTTTTTGGCTAAATAGTACTTGAATGCTCTGAAACTTGTCCTTTTGACTGATAGAAGCTAAATAGAGTTACTGAAATGGTTAAGCAATTTTTCAAAAGCACAGACTGAATCAGAAATGTTAAATGAGGCAAACTGCTTTTGATTTTTCATAATCATCACTCATTTATATTGATGTTTTTTTTGGTAAAGATTTAGAACCAATCAACTTAGCTCTCTTTTATTATTCTTTTAGTCGTAACTAATATCTGGATATCTTATTTGGCTATTTCAGAATCATGAAACTTTCAAAGAAGCTGACAACAATGGATGAAAAAATGTCATGTGACCCAGTTTATCTGTCCAGGGTATAACTTCTTGATACCCGCCAGCAAAATCCTATGTCTTTATTATTCCTGTAATTTTTTTTTTCTTTCTGGAACTGTATCTTAATGATTGAGGTATTTTCAGGTTGGGAAGGAACGACGACAACAATTTGACTTTGATGATCTTGATCATGTTCCTCAGAAGTTCAACTTATGAGAGAGCGAGCCCAAAATGCAGAGTTTATAGCAGAGAGAACATGCCGTCATTTTGGCTTTTTGTTTATCACTAGGCACATTTACAGTTGATGTGAAATCTTGTTACTATTAGCCTTTCTATCAGTCTTTTGCTTGGATTTTTTTAGTTGGTGGTTGTTAATGAATGAAAAGTTTATTATGTGGAGCCTTGGAGGTACATCTGAATTGTTTAACTATTGAAAGTTCTATATTTCTGTTTTAGCTTGATTTAAAATATCACAAGTTATGGTCCCTGGTAGAGTTTTGTTGCAAACTAACTACTGAGTTAGACGCAAGTGAGACATCCAAGTACTGATTAATAGGTTGGGTCGTTGGGAGATGATCCGGTTTATTCCTAACAAAGTGGTTTGGGAAGTCTTTGAACAACTCTTTAACCCAATTTGACAAGTTTTTGTTAAATTTGTGAGCACTAGCTGTACGACCTATTTTTTTGGTTTGAAATCTGGGCTAATTTTTAGGTAAAAGAGTCAAATATGATCATTTTGCAAAAAACAGTAGAATGTTAAATTTGGTCATGGTGAAGTGCTTTAACATATTCTTTCATGGCACGAGTACAAATTTTCGTATATAACCACTTTTCCAAATGACAAGTTAGATCAACAGAATAGTCTTGTGGCATGTGAGGGGCATAAATGGGATTTATATCACATTTGTGAGTTGCACATGTATTGTTCTCCACAATACTCCTAACTAACTTTCCCTCCAAAACCACCTTTAAATAGTCGTTAGCTTTCATTCTTTCATTTCAGTTTTAGAATTGTAATTCCTTTTTCTCTCTCAATACTCACTTGTAACCAACCATTGTAACAAACCATCATTGATAATCCAATTAAGCTTTCGACTATAACAATTCTTCAATCTTGTTTGTCCAAGTTAATTGTGAATCCATTAACGGATCTTAAGTGATCCCTAGTGGTGTGTATCATGGTATCGAGACTTTTCTGGTGAAGTCTCATTGAAACAATTCAAGATTCATAGTTCAAGATTACGTTGAGTTTTCCCGCCAAAATTACATTATTCAAGATTCAGTCATAATTCAAGAAAGATCACAAAACAATGGCGCCATCAACAAGAACAAGCGGTACCCGATGAGTGGGAAAACAATGATGATAACACAAGAAGATATGTGGGCGAAGCATTGAATGGGTTCGCACAAACAATGGAGCGAGATGATGAGTCAACTCGGATGATGAGTCGAATCGGTTGGTGAATAGGGGACCAAGTCAAAACCAGTCTGATGGGATGACTAAAGTGGAGTTTCCTAAGTTTTCGAGGGATGATGTAAGAGGATGGATCTTTAGGTGTGAGCGGTTCTTTGCAATTGATAGCATTCGGATGATCGAAGGTGAGGTTAATTTACTTCATTTGTTTGATAAAGCACTTCTTTGGCATAGACAGTTTATTAGATTGCATGGGGAATTGGTTTCTTGGATTTGATGAGAAGGTGAGGTTAATTTCTATCATTCAAAGATTTGGAACTGTGTTTGATGATCCAATGTCTGAACTAAAGAATGTTAAATATGAAACTAATGCAAAAGAATATCAAGATGTGTTTGATACTTTGCTAAGTAGAGTAGACATTAGTGAAGGACATGCAATCAGTTTCTATCTTGGGGGTTTACCAACTGAGTTAGAAATGGGGGTTAGAATGTTTAAACCAACGACCTTGGCTGATGCTTATTCTTTAACCAATCTTCAAGAGGCTACTTTAAATGCTATTAAGAAAAAATAGATTGCGATGAGTAGTAATATGGGGAATGGAAATAGAATGAATGTTGCGGCGAGGAATTAGTAATAGCAAACCTTTGTTAGCTTTACCTGCAACAACCAATGGGTGGAGGAGTAGACCAAACAATTCACAAGGTGGACAAAATAGGAAACAGTTGACTCAGAAAGAATATGAGGAAAAAGAGCAAAAACCTCTGTTTCTATTGTGATCGAAATTTGTTCCAGTCATAAGTGTGCAGGACAATTGTATACTATTGTGATTCTTGGAGAAGAGGAAGAAGAGGAGGAAGAATTTGTGGATGCAGATGATTCTTTGGTGGAAAATGTGTTAGATGAGGTGGTGCCACAAATCTCTCTAAATGCTCTATCTGGTGTAAGTTCTTATCAAACTATGAGGGTGATTGGTCTAGTAGCTAATGGACATGAGTTGCATATTTTGGTAGATTCAGGGTCAACTCACAATTTCCTAGATGTCAATGTAGCAAAGAGGTTGGGGTGTGATATTAGAAAAACTTGTCCAATGTGCTTTTGATTCTTTGGAGGAAAGAATTTGATGACTGTAAGTGTATGTAAAGGGTTTAAGTGGATGCTTAAGGGGGAGACCTTTGTTTCTGATGCAATGTTGTTACCACTTGGAGGGTGTGATATGGTATTGGGTATCCAATGGTTATCTACCTTGGGGAATATGATGTGCAATTTTAAAGAACTGAGGATGGAGTTTTTGTACAATGGTAGGAAGGTATGTTTGAGGGCACTAACAAAGCGTGGCACATTGGTTAGAAGGAAAAAAACAAGTTAATAAGATGGAAGGTGGGAAACAGGCTGAACTAATGATGTTAAGTGTGTATCCCAACACTGGTTTAACCTTGAATGCAACCAATGGGGTGGATCAGTGTGAAGAAAAGTTGGACAAAAGGATTCAACAAGTCATTGACACTTATGTTGATGTGTTTGAAGTCCCAAAAGCCTTACCTCCAACAAGAACTCATGACCACAAAATTCCTTTAATTCCAGGAACACAACCTATCAATATCAGACCCTATAGACACCCACCAATGCAGAAGGATGCCATAGAAGCCATGGTTAAAGAAATGTTGGAATCAGGATTCATTAAACATAGTCAAAGTTCTTTTGCATCACCAGTGGTAATGGTTAAGAAGAAGGATAATACACGGAGGATGTGTATAGATTACAGGCAGTTTAACAAAAGTACCATTAAAGACAAGTTCCCAATTCCCATAATTGAAGAGTTAATTGATGAATTGCATGGCTCAACAGTGTTTTCTAAGTTGGATTTGAGATCCGGTTATCATCAAATCGAGAATGAGTGAAGATGATGTGGCAAAGACAACTTTTAAAACTCATGAAGGACATTATGAGTTTGTAGTCATGCCATTTGGACTAACAAATGCACCATCTACCTTCCAATCTTTAATGAATGAAGTGTTCAGGGCATTCTTAAGGAAGTTCACATTGGTGTTTTTTGATGACATTTTGGTCTATAGTAAGTGCTTGTCAGATCATGTACAACACCTCATCTGCTTCTATCAACCATGAGAACTCACAGTTTGTATGCTAAGAAAAGTAAGTGTGTGTTTGGGACATCTCATGTGGAATATCTGGGTCATGTAATATCAGCAGAGGGAGTAGCTACAGATCCAACTAAAGTTCAAGCAATGCGATCTGGCAGTTCAACTACAATGAAGCAACTTAGAGGGTTCCTTGGGTTGACTGGTTACTACAGGAGATTTATCAAAGACTTTGCCACTGTTAGTAGACCTCTTACTCAGTTACTTAAGAAAAATTCTTTTAAATGGAATGCAGATGCTCAAGAGGCCTTCATTAAGCTCAAACAAGCCATGGTTCAAGCTCATGTGTTAGCCTTACCAAACTTTGAACGGACATTCATAGTAGAGGCTGATGCATCCGGGGTAGGAATAGGAGCGATCTTGCAACAAAATGGCCATCATATAGCATTTTTGAGTAAGACATTATCAACTAAACATCAAGGTCTGTCTACTTATGAAAAAGAGTTTTTAGTTGTTTTGTTGGCACTAGAGAAGTGGAGAGGTTACCTTTTGGATAGACACTTTGTGATAAAAGCCATCATTACGACCTTAAGTACTTATTGGACCAAAGGATTACTACACCAGCTCAAATGAAGTGGCTACCTAAACTAATGGGATTTGATTATGAGGTGAATTACAAGAAGAGGCGGAACAATGTAGTGGTGATGCACTATCAAGAATGCAAGGTGAAAGTGAACTCTTTAGTATGCACACTACTCTGTATCTCAGAGTTGATTCAAAAGGTGAAAGACAGTTGGGTCAATGATGAGCATTTACAGGCTATAATGGATACACTTGCAAAGGGTGAAGAGAAGAAACACTACTCATTTCATAATGGTCTCTTATTAAGGAAGGGTAAACTAGTAGTTGGGGCATGAGTTACTAAGAAGAGAATTGTTGCAAAACTTCCATAGTGGTCTTTGTTGGAGGACATTCTGGGGTCAAGGTTACTAGCCATAAAATTTGTGCAGTGCTCTATTGGAAGGGTCTAAGGAAACAGGTCAAGAAATGGGTACAAGAATGTTTGGTATGCCAAAGGTATAAACCTGATCTCTCTTCTTATCACAGGTTGTTGCGGCCATTACCTATTCCTAAAACTGTATGGTCTAGCATTTCTATGGATTTCATAGAAAGTCTTCCTAAGTCCCAAGGTTATCTTGTTATATTGGTGGTGGTGGATAGGTTAACTAAGTATGCTCATTTCATTCCACTTGCTCACCCCTTTAAAGCTCTACAAGTGGCCCAAGTTTTCCTAGACTCAGTTTGCAAGCTACATGGTGTTCTGAATCAATTGTGTGAGATAGAGACAAGGTGTTCCTTAGTACTTTTGGAAAGAATTGTTTAAGCTGCTGCAAGTCAAGTTACTATTGTCCACTTCTTACCACTTGACAGGATGGACAAGCGAAGTTGTTAATAGATGTTTGGAAGGTTACCTAAGGTGTATGACAGGTGAGCACCCAAAGGAATGGTCAAAATGGCTATCTTTAGCAGAGTTGTGGTACAATTCCAACTACCATTACGCCATACACACTACACCCTTTGAAGCTTTATATGGTCAACCACCACCAATACATGTTCCATATATGAGTGGGTTCATAAGGTTGATCTTGTGGATAGGTCCTTGAGTGCAAGAGAAAAGGCTATTCAGATGTTAAAGTTTCATTTAGAAAGGTATCAACATAGAATGAAGCGGCAGCATATAAAAATAGGACTGAAAGAGAATTTGTGATGGGAGATTGGGTACTTTTGAAGCTGCAACCACATAGACAAGTATCCATAAGACAAGGGAAGCAGAATAAATTCTCTCCTAAGTTCTTTGGTCCATTTCAAGAAGTGGCTAAGATTGGGCAAGTGGCATATCAGTTAGACCTTCCTTCACACTCTCAAATTCATGATGTCTTTCATGTCTCACAGCTTAAGAAGTGTAAAGGAGATCATAGTACTACTGTTACAACAATGCTTCCACAAATGGATAAAGAAGGACAAATTGAAGCAGAACCACAAGCTATTCTTGAAAGGAAGATTGTGAAGAAGAAAAATGAAGTAGCAGTTTATGGCCTTGTACAATGGAGCAACAGTGGACCTCAAGATGCAACCTGGGAACTGTTAGAAGATTTGTACAAGAGGTTTCCTGATTTTGATTCTTGAGACAAGAATCATTTAAGGAGGATGGATTGTTAGGAGTCTTGTGGCATGTGAGGGGCATAAATGGGATTTATATCACATTTGTGAGTTGCACATGTATTGTTCTCCACAATACTCCTAACTAACTTTCCCTCCAAAACCACCTTTAAATAGTCGTTAGCTTTCATTCTTTCATTTCAGCTTTAGAATTGTAATTCCTTTTTCTCTCTCAATACTCACTTGTAACCAACCATTGTAACAAACTATCATTGATAATCCAATTAAGCTTTCGACTATAACAATTCTTCAATCTTGTTTGTCCAAGTTAATTGTGAATCCATTAACGGATCTTAAGTGATCCCTAGTGGTGTGCATCACAGAATTTCATATTACCTTCGATTTAGTGGTCGACACAAGAAGTTAGACACTTCCTATACACCTAAATAACCCTAGAATTAGAGAATCAAATGAAAACAAGGGAACACTCAGATGTTGCAGCCTCAATTACAAACCCCGCAAAGTCACATACACAATGGGCATTTTTATGTAAAAAACAGTAAAATACTAAGCGAAAGTTCCCAGCAAAAAAAAATGCAGTAACCTATTTAACCTTGAGATTTCTATCTTTACACGCAGCATGCCATTCCTGTAGCACTGCACTTTGGAGAGCCCGATCGATGCTCGCCCTCCTTTGGTGTCAACTCAAATAACGTTGTGGGGCCATTGTGTTTCTTCTTTCCATCCTCTCCATTTTCCGTCTTTTTGTCATCATCTTCATCGTCTTGTGTTTTTCTTCAGTTTTTGAAGCCTTAGGTGGCATGGAGCGGCCTTTAGTATAGCTATTCGTTAGCCGCTCAACACCAGCCACCGTAACTACTTCTTCAGGCATGTACTCGACGTCACATCGCACCATGAGAACTTTAGAATTTAAGTAAGTTTTGCTTATTTATAAGCGGGTATATCTTTAGTAACTTCAAAATATAAGTATATAACCTTTAACGAGCTAATATGTGTTCGACATGGAGCTAATGTAAATGAGATTTGAGACATTTGAAACAAAAGTTTGAAGATAAAAGTGACTTTCACTTTTATCCCACATAGTGAACAAACATTGGAGTAATTTATAACCAACAAAATAGAGATGTTAAGCATGCAACTATCAAATATTTGAAATCACAATTTCAATAATTGGGTGTTTGTATTTTTCATTTTATTGAGTGCCATACTTGTTTTTAACGAGAATAGAGGGCCACACGTTGTCTCGTTACCATAATTCTGGTTTCTAAATTTCTACTTGATCTAATATTAGACGTAATGAACATGTAAAATAATTTAATTACATGATAAAATGAAAATGATGTTCTTTGCAAGTTAGTTATGTTTGTTCTCATTGTCAATTTTCTTGTTCACGAATATATACTACTTATCTTTTGCATGGGCTTCAAGCCCACTATCCTAGAAGATGAATCAATCAAAGTACAAGTTCATTATTCAATATCATTCAATATTATCAATAACTAACATGGTATCAGATGCCATCTTAGAAGTCCAAACATAATCCTTTTGTTTCCTGTAACAGCGATCCAATGACAGGATCAACATCACCTCCCACCACTCCTCTATCAGAAAAGCTATCCACCGTTACTCACCACCATCTCCTCACGAGAGTTCCCGTTAAACTTGATCTCGATAACTGGAACTATGGCTCGTGGGAGTTCTTTTTTGAGCAGCTATGTTACAGCTATGAAGTTGATAAATTCATCCATGGGACTTCGACGTCCACAGGCCCTATTACTCCTTTCACGCAAGATGAAATCAAGGTGGATAAAATTGTCCTATCATGGATCTTTACAACACTTTCTGATTCTTTACAACGTCGGTTAGTGGTTGCACGCCCAAAGACAGCCAAAGAGGCGTGGGATCTTCTCACCGATATAGTTAAGGACAATAAACGCTCTCGTACCAATGCATTGAAGGCGGAACTAAGAGCCATTCGTCTTGGAGATCAAACCATGGAAACCTACTGTGGGAAACTCGAGTCTATTGCCACCATCCTCGCGAGCCTCAACTCTCCCATTCCTGATGAAGATTTGGTGCACTACGCTCTTGAAGGCTTAACCGAGAAATATGACCATGTGTGCGGTATTATGCATCATAAGGAGGTTTTTCCTGATTTTAAGACGGCTAGGTCCATGCTCATAACCGAAGAGATGAGATTGAAGTCTAAATCCCTATCTCTTCCCGTTGACTCATCTTCCTCATCTCCAACAATTCTCATGGTCGACAAAGGTATCCCTCGAAACCCTTCTAATCCTCAAGTTAAATCATGGAAACCTTGCATTCACTTTGCAAAAGGCTCGTGTCGTTTGGGAGTGGGATGTAAATTTTTCCATGACCCGAACAATAAACCACATGCTCGTGATAGTGTGACTAATGAACGTACCACTGAGGAAGTGTTGGTGAAACTTTTGGGCAAACTTGGTCTCGTGAAAAACCTTCCTAATGTCTCTTCTTTTCGTAACATGCATGAAAACAGGTCTGGTCCTTCAGCCTACTATACACAAGCCCATGCTATACCAAGCCCAACTATACACCCCAAACCAGCCCAGTCCATCAACTAATACCACCACCCGGATTTCTTAGCCCAGCCCAGCCCACTGGTACTGTTCATCAACCCGCAACTACTCCAACAGCCCCCCCCCCCTTCCTGTCACTATTCATCAGGTGCAACCTATAGGGCAACCGGCCATTTCAAGTCAAGAAACTACATTGCCTCATGCTTTCGCTGCCGGTACTCTACACGACCCCACAAATGTGCACGGAACATGGATACAAAAGTCGAGCTTACATCTCAATTCATTTGTCAATAGTCTTAGTAATGTTTTTAATACGTGTATGTATCCGTCTGTCTCGGTTGGTGATGGGTACTCTATTCCTGTCATCAATACGGGTCATAGCATTTTGCCAACTCCATCTCGACCTCTTCACCTTAATAATGTGCTTATTACCCCCCATATTGTCAAAAACTTAATATCTGTTCGCCAATTTTTTCGCGATAATAATTGTACAGTTGAGTTTGATCCTTTTGGTTTTTCTGTTAAGGATTTCATGACCCGTCGGGTTCTTCTCCGATGTGATAGCTCGGGTGATCTCTACCCTGTCACAACTCCATCTCCCATTCCCCAAGCTCTTCTTGTTAGTCAGCATACGTGGCATCAGCGCCTTGGACATCCAGGAAGCGAAGTGCAACGCCGTCTTGTTTCCTACAATTTCATTTCGTGTAATAAAGAGAAGCCTCCCGTGCTTTGCCATGCCTGCCAGCTTGGCAAACACGTGAGACTTCCATTCACTAGTTCGGATATTGTCGTTAATGCATGTTTTGATATTATTCATTCTGATGTTTGGACTTCACCTATTCCCAGCCTTTCGGGTTTTAAGTATTATGTATTGTTCTTGGACCATTATTCGCATTTTGTTTGGGTTTATCCGTTAATTAACAAATCTGATGTGTTGTCTAAATTCTCATTATTTCGTAACTATGTTCACACTTAATTTAAGTGTGAAATTCGGTCGTTCCAGTGTGATCATGGAGGAGAGTTTGACAACCGAACCTTACACAAACTTTTTGCCGATAATGGCATACGGTTTCGTTTTCCCGCCCCAAAACATTACAAATGCGGAATGGCAATTCGAAGCGAATGCTTCGCACCATCAATAAGCTTTTTCAAGCCAACCTCCCACCAACATTTTGGGTTGAAGCGTCTAATATGGCCGTCCAGTTACTGAATCTCTTACCATCAACCTCCATCAAGAACGAAATCCCGTATACCCGCTTGTTTGGCCAAAACCCAGATTATAGCATTACGCACTTTTGGTCATTTTATGTTACCCACACCTATACCCAAATCACAAACTTGAACCCCGTGCTACACCTTCCATTTACTTGGGCCAAGCATCAAACCATCGCGGATATCGCTGCCTTGACTTACAAACCAACAAAATCATAATCTCTCTCCACGTAACGTTTGATGAGACGGTCTTTCCATATGGTACCCCTACACCTTCCTCAGCACCTACATACACTTTCCTTGATGATTCACCCGACATAAACCCCCCTGTAACTCCACCCAATACCAATCCCATTATACCTACACCCACCGATACTCTACAACCTGAACCAACTCACAATACACCTCCCTCACCAACCACTCCACAAAACACACCTACTTCAACAACTAACCAAAATCAACACCCGCTTATTATTCTGGAACCACCTCACAACCCAAACCCTGTCTCAACTCATCCCATGGTCACACGGTATCGGGTCGGGACTAACCGTCCCACTGATCGTCTCAACTTGCATGTCTCCTCGGTGTCTCCGTTACCCAAATCATATCGTGATGCATCTCGTGATCCAAATTGGCAAAATGCTATGATTGATGAATATTCTGCACTTATTAAAAACAAAACTTGGACTCTTGTACCGCGACCCGAAAACAGTAACATTATCCGTTCCATGTGGCTTTTTCGCCATAAGTATTTAGCTGATGGTATTCTTAGTCGCTACAAGGCTTGCCTTGTGGTGAATGGCAGCAATCAAGTCGAAGGGATTGATGTTGATGAGACCTTTAGTCCGGTTGTAAAACCGGGCACCATCCGGACCGTCCTGAGTTTAGCCGCTTTCAGACATTGGCCGATTCATCAGCTTGATGTCAAGAATGCATTTTTGCATGGGGATTTATCTGAGACTGTTTACATGCACCAGCCTCCGAGGTTTCGGGATCCTGAGCATCCTGACTATGTGTGTTTACTACAACGGTCTCTCTATGGTCTTAAGCAAGCCCCTAGAGCATGGTTTCAACGATTTGCCTCTTATATCACTCGGGTTGGGTTTGGTCATAGTCGTCATGATTCATCACTTTTATATACGATTGTAGGATTAATCGCATATCTGTACTATATGTTGATGATATCATTCTTACTGCTTCTTCGGAGACTCTATTACAGCGGATTATTCATTCCTTGCATCAAGAATTCTCCATGACAGACTTAGGGCCACTTAATTATTTCTTGGGCATTTCGGTTACACGGGATTCTACTGGGTTGTTTTTATCGCAGAAGAAATATGCGAGTGAGGTTTTGCAGAGAGCCCATATGCTTACTTGTAACCCCTGTCGGACTCCTGTGGATACTTCTAAACTAGGGGCTGAGGGAGATCCGGTTTTTGATCCGACTTTATATAGGAGCCTTGCTGGCTCACTACAGTACTTTGCCTTCACCAGACCGGATATATCTTATGATGTTCAGCAGATGTCTCTTCATGCATGATCTTAGGGAACCACATTTCTCTGCTCTCAAAAGGATATTCAGATATGTTCAGGGTACGCTTGATTATGGCCTACAGTTGTATTCTTCATCTCCTACTGAGTTGCTTACTTACTTTGATGCTGATTGGGCTGGTTTTCCCACTACCCGTCCGGTCCACTTCCAGTTCTTGTGTATTTCTTGGCAACAATCTCATCTCTTGGTCCTCTAGCGTCAACCAACGCTTTCGCTTCCGGTAAGCCGAAAACCGTGGGCGTGGCAAATGGCGCTTGAGACATGTTGGTTCGCGAATTTACTTCGAGCTTCATACTCCCTTGTCTTCTACTCTTGTCTCTTCGTGATAATGTCGGTGTTGTATACTTATCATGTAATCCGGTTCACATCGCATACCAAACACATTGAGATAGACATTCATTTTGTCAGAGACTTGGTTGCTACCGGTCAAGTTCGGGTTCTTCATGTTCCGTCTCGCTATCAGTATGCAGATATCTTCACGAAGGGTTTACCATCGGCTCTGTTCGAGGAGTTTCGTTCCAGTCTCAGTGTCCGGTGTCCTCCCGCTAAGACTGCGGGGGAGTATTAGCCCGTATCTTTTGCATGGGCTTCAAGCCCACTATCCTAGAAGATGAATCAATCAAAGTACAAGTTCATTATTCAATATCATTCAATATTATCAATAACTAACAACTACAACTTTGAATTTATTCAAATTATAGAAAGAAAAAATGGTAATATTTTGTGATAGGAAAGGTTTTTTAATGGTGAAAAATCTATTAGTTTATTCTGATTATACTCTAAAAATATATTTAAACAAAGAAAAAAAGAAAACTGATGTTGTAGGTGTGAGGAATCGAACCAACGCCGACACCCTTGAAAACTATTGATCACCTCTTGTCCTCTACGACCAATGAAATATTGTTACAGAGTATTTGTTAGTCACTAATATGTTTAAGGGAAGATTAGTAAACTTCATATAAGTGTTGAAAGCAAATTAGCAAGATCAGCAACATTACACTTCATTTAAAACTGTTTGGAAGATAAAATACATTTTAAAATATAAAATAAAAAACTTGCATTTCAATTTTTTATTATTATTTTTTTTTTGGTAAAGGGTTTTGATACCCCGATGAATAAAATAAATGAAATAATAATGTTTGATACATAAGAAAGTGGTGAGAAGCCACTTTATCCCAATTGCAAAGCGCAAACATCAACTATGATCCGAACATACTCGAATCACAACTACCAAACACTAGAAAAACAATTAACTTGGTTTATGGAAAAAATACAGAATAATGAACAGCCAAGTGAAATGCTAATAAACAACTACGTCATCTCTGACGAAATATGCCAATGAGCTAAGTTCTTCACCACGTTAGATGTTTTCTTCAAATGCAATGTAGATATTTTCAAACGAACTACTTCAATAATAGTTTCACTGATCAATTCTCCATTTCTTGAGTCCTTTGAGTGAATACGGTTATTCCGTTCTTGCCACACGAGGTAAGCCGGGGCTGCAAAAACTAAGTGACTAACCACACTACTAAGCGATCTTCTGTTCGAATTAGGAATCAGCCAAGCAGTAATATCAATTAATCTTGAAGGAACATTGTGCAAATTTGCTTTGTGGATAACCATCCTCCACACTTTCAGCGAATAGGTACACTCGAAAAATAAGTGTTCGTGAGAATCCTGTACAAGCTTACACAAGGGACAACGAAGTCAGTTTAAGTCGACTTCATCACCGACATCCCAATGCCTCATTTTGTCTTGTGTTTTCAGTTTTCGAATCATAATAAGCCATAAAAGAAAAGCATGTCTAAGGATACAAGACGAATGCCAAACAAGTCTTGGCTCGTGCTCATCCCAGTTGGTGCTCCACTAGGACAGGAGAGTTGCCGGAGCTATTCCTTGTGGGATGGACAATGGCTGGTGCCAAAAGGCACCCGGGGTCAAGGTGTTCCCGCCAATCTACACCTTTTTGTGGAATGCCAAACAACGCGAAACCTATCAACCTTTTGCCCTCTTGGGCTAATTGATTCCCAAACTAATTTAACAACATAGGAACAAGTGTTACCTTCACTGTTATGCCATAGAACTTGGTCATCAGTGTTTGAAAAGGCTGGTACGTCAAGCTGATTTAAAACAGGAAATAAGTCAAGCCAACCAATAGGAAAAGTCAACGTACCGTTACTAACCATATCAACCACATTTTCACGAAGGTTAAAACCTTCACTGGTTATGTTTCGGACAGTAAATTACTTCTCAAATGAGAGATATCAAACCAATTATCAAACCAAAATGACGTTATCCGACCATTCCTATATTATGCCAGAAGAAGGGGCGCACGATCTCTCTTATTTGCATAAGCTTTCTCCATCCCCAACTTACGTTCAACATAGAAGGCACGTCCCAAAAACTCCGCCCCTTTAACTTATATGCATGAATCCACCGAACCCACATTGACTCCAAATTTCGGATGTGAGTAGTCATTAATGCAATATGATGTTCCAAATGTGGGTAGTCATTAATGAAATGTTGAACTTCTCCAAATTTCGGATGCAAAGACCTCCTTCATATTTTGGAAGACACAAATTTTCCCAAGCAACTTTCGCTTTACCTCTTTTCATATCTCCATGACACCATAGAAATCCTCGCATTAGTCGGTCAATATCATGGATAATGCGAATAGGTAGAATAAAAACCGAAGCCCAATACCCATGCATCGAAGAGATAACCGACAAAAAAAGTTGAAGCCTACCCGCGAACGACAAGCTTTATACTTCCAATCTCCAATCCGTTTTTGCACCCTTTCCACAAGAATTTTGCAATCTTTGTATAAAAGGTGAGAAGAAATCAAGGGAACACCAAGGTACTTTATAGGGAGAACACCTGCTTCAAATGGGATACTATGAAGAATGGAAAATTTGACATGATTAGGCACATTACAAAAGAAAGTGGTACTTTTTGGAACACTTGGTACCAAACCCGAAACAAGCTTGAATTCATCCAACGCTTCCATTATCACTCTAGCTGAACTTAAATCGCCACGAGCAAATAAAATCATGTCATTTGCAAAACATACGTTAATAATCTTTTGTTTATGGCAATAGTTGTGATATTGAAACCCCTCGTCGCTTTGCACCTTCCTTTTGAGAACAAGAGTAAAGATTTCCATGACTAACGTAAATAAGTAGGGAGACATCGGGTCTCCTTGTCTTAGCCATCTCTTGCCTTTGACATCGGGTCTCCTTGTCTTAGCCCTCTCTTGCCTTTGAAATAACCATGGAGATCTCCGTTAATGCACAAAGAAAAGGACGCCGATGAGACACACGCCATAATCCAAGCAACAATTTTAGGATGAAATCCAAAACCAAATAAAACACCTCTCAAAAAATTCCAATCAACGGTGTCATAAGCTTTTTGGATATCTACTTTGAATGCACATCTAGGAGAACCTTTATTCAAGTGGTAATTAAGCATAAGTTCTTGCATAAGAAGAATATTATCTGATATACTCCTACCCGGAACAAAAGCAGACTGATTATCATTCACCACATCATCTAGGCCTTCTTTTAACCGATTAGTAATGATCTTACTAATACACTTGTAAATGACATTACTACATGATATGGGATGATAGTCATTAACGCGAGAGGGAGTAGATACGTTTGGGATAAGCGTGCGAATCGTGTGATTGATCTCTTGAAGAAGTTTCCCATTGAATAAAAAATCACGAACCGCATTACACACATCGTCACCCACAATGTCCCAAGCCTTCTGAAGAATAAAGAACTATAGCCATCCGGTCCAGGAGCTTTATTATTCCCAATCGAAAACATTGCGTCTTTAATCTCACTATTAGTAACATCCCGACACATAGTGACAGCCTTGGATGAATCAAGTTTTTTAACAAAAAGATCAGTAGTATTGAGAGGAACAATACTACCACTTGTTCCTATAAAATTCGAATAATGAGTAATAAAACACTGAGCAACAGAAAGGCCTTCATGCATATTATTATTCGAATCCACTATATTCCAAATTAACACAATTTGAAATGTATTAGAGAGTCATTTTATCCAAATACAATTACAAACGTCGTGTATGGAGATGCACACACCAAATTCTCAATATTCGCAAAGTTATCCCCACCGGGACGCGCATTTACCTACTATTTCATTCTTGAAGTGGCTTAGGAGGTTTGCACTTTGAGTAGCTCTGAACTCATTTGACAGGTTTTCATCAATATTGTAGACACTAAATGCAAGACCTTTTTTTTTTTGCTGAAACATGAGCTAATTCTTTGGTAAACGAGTCAAATATGATAATTTTGCAAACAAAATACAAGTATGATGCTATATTGGTATATTTGGTCATGGTGAAGTGCTTCAACATTTTATTTCATGGCAGTGAGTACAAGTTTTCGTGTATAACCACTTTTCAGAATTACAAGTTAGCTCAACAGAAGTTACCTGCAAAAAAAATACTTTGCAAAAGTTACCTACAAATATTAACCCTATTTAACCTTGAGATGTCTATCTTTACACGGTGCATGCCATTCATGTAGCACTGCACTTTGGAGAGCCCGATGCTTGACCTACTCTGGTGTCAACTTAAATAATGTTGTGGGACCTTTGTGTTTCTTCTTTACGTCCTTCCCGTTTTCCTCATATTCGTCGTCATCATATCATCTCGTGTTTTAATTCTTCTTCAATTTCCAGGGGCCTTAGGTGGCGCCTGAGCAACCTTTAGTATGGCTATTCGTTTCATTGATGATCGTAGCTACCTAACAACAACCACTTTAACTACTTCTTGAGGCATGTACTTTACATCACCATAAGATATTCAGAACTTTAGGATTAAAGTAAGCTTTTGTTGGAATTATATAACATGACAATCAATAAATAATCACAAAACATCAAAGTATACATGCGGAAGCGTATAGGATTTATTAACAAATATTTAATTAACATAAGAAGAATATGCGTACCTTACTTGATTCTAGCCGAACAAGAATCAAATCCACAAACTAGCAATGGAAGAACCCTAATTCGATTTAATTAGGATTATATGAATTACCCCTTACCGTTTTGTAATTCAATCCAAGAATACTAACAATATTGTGTTAGTACCACTTTCTTGTACACACGTACTAAACCGAATTAAAGTATTGCTAGTTTTATTAAACCAAATAACTTGAGTTGGAAAAGAGTATGGATCGACACCCACAAGAGTGTGGCCGATCGGTTTGAGCAAAGAAAAACACACAAAACAAGTTTTAGGTTTAGCTAATGAATACAAGAGATCAATTACAAACACCCTTGGTTTTGTATTTATACCCAAACAAACTTGGTGAACAAGTTTGAGTTGTAATTGGGTTGGGTTGGGGTTCCTTGGCCGATCGGTGCTATCAATCCCCAAGGGATTCGGAACCTTCCGTTATTTACAACTTAGTCCTTTTCCAAATACATTTAACGGCCGTTAGTCCATTACACTAATTACTTAACGTCCGTTATGTTATTTCGTTTAATTAATAAAGAAATACAACATTTATATTTAATTATTTAACTTTAATTCTCATACGTAAATTGTTCAATCCCGTGGTCTCGAGTTCGATCCTAACTCACGTCTACTAATTTATATCCATAAAACCAACAAATCCACTTGGATATATCTTAATAGAGTGATCACATCGGTTGCGTCTAGCAACACCGATGCCTCTAGTACGACTTCGAATAAGGCTCTCGGAAAACCTATTAATGATTTCTCATTATTATTATCCTTTTGTTTCTAATACCACGTTAAATAAAGATATGTAATTAAGTCATTCTTTATTAAACTATTCTGTTTCTCGTTATAAGTGATTGACCAAGATTACCAAATCTTCTAAACATATTTTGGGAGAGTTTGGGTGCGGCCGACAAACATCTTGTCAACCCTAACGAGGCCCAAGAAGATTAAACTCCAAATAATTTGAAGGAACAAATTCTATCTTGACTACAAGAATAACCCACAAACTTTGTAACATTTCTGAAAACAACCCTTATGACTACCACGATAGCGTTAAGTTGCTCCACGTAAATGCACTACATTCATGACATATCGTATCTCAAGTCTCGAGGATAACTATTCATTATTTACTTATAACAATATCCACAAAGTAAATTATGTAGTTGGGATAAGTCCTATATTCAATTCATTGAATATCATCATCCGAATTGGTATGCATTCTCATCAATATACTTTCAAGTATATTCTACCACATCTATCAGATTTGTCTTAATTTAATGATACTCCCAAATCATTAATCGACAACGGACATTTAGAATAACTTAGTTACTCACGGATTAAACATGAAAATATAGGACAACAATATTATAAATGAAAATAAACATAATCCAAACTTTATTTCATCAAAATAATAAATGTTTTACAATATCCTTTATCCAAATACTAATCACAGTTATACATGAAACTATTAGCTAAACGAAGTCCAATTCCATTGGCAAGTCCAATAAGCTCGTCTTTAGCTAAAGCCTTAGTGAATGGATCAGCTATCTTTCGTGTGAACTTTCAATAGATTAATTTCAACTTCACGGACTTGTTCCCAACATAGTGATACTTCCAGAAAATGTCTCGGTGCCCTTCATGACTCGTGTTCATTGGCAAATATAATTGCAGCAGAATTGTCACAATACATATCAATAGGCGATTCAATTGAAGGCATAACACCAAGCCCGGAAATGAATTTCCTAATCCAAACAAACCTCCATTGCAGCCTTCAAGGCCTATGTATTCGCTCTGCCGCATATCGCATCAGATTTCGCTTGCTCTTCCAAATAATCGCTCCTCCATTGATGACAAAGACATAACCCGTCTGAGACTTCAGATCATCTTTATCACACTTCCGGGACGCATCACAAGAACTCTGTAACACCAAGCTCGTGTCGGATTTCCACCATACACTAAAAACATATCTTTCGTATTCCTCGATATTTTAGAATATGTTTACAGCCAGCCCGTGAAGTTCACCCGATTCGTTGATATCGATTGGTCATGTTTTGAGCTAACGCCACATCCGGCCTTGTGCATCTCACATCATACATAATAGATCCTACCGTCAAGCATAAGGAACTGCGCATGCACCACCTCGCCAGTGTTGAAGCACACATATAGCTACATAAGCCATGCTTTACTTCCATCGGCAAATATCCTTTCTTGGAATTTTGCATATTGAATCTCTTCAATATTTTATCAATGTAAGCGCTTTAACTTAAACCTATTAACCGCTTTGACCTATCTCGGTAGATCTTAATTCCTTGTATCGCAACTTCTCCTAAATCCTTCATAGAAAAACACTTCCCAAGATATGCCTTAACATTTTGCAAACTTGGAATGTCTTTTCCCATAATCAATATGTCATCGACATAAAGGATAAGGAAAATTACATCACTCCCACTAACTTTGCGATATACACATAGCTCATCAAGATTTTGAATAAATCCATACCTTTTGATTTCTTCATCAAATCTCTTATTCCATTGCCTTGATGCTTGCTTCAATCCATAAATGGACCTTTGAATTTTGCATACACGGTTTGGAAATTGTGGATTCACGAACCCCTCAAGTTGCTTCATATAGATGTCTTCATCTAAGCGACCATTCAAGAAGGCAGTTTTGACATCCATTTTCCATATCTCATAGTCATAGTATGCTGCTATAGCTATGAGAATTCTAATAGCTCTAATGTCCGTTACAAGAGAAAAGGTCTCCTCGTAATCTATGCCATAAGTTTGAGTAAAACCTTGCGCAACTAGACGAGCTTTATAGAAGTGTATATTGCCATCCATGTCAGACTTAATTTTATAAAGCCACTTACTTCCAACCACCGTTGCGTTTGGAGGTAAATCGACCTCTTCCCAAACTTCATTTTCTCTCATGGATTGCATTTCCCCATTCATTGCAACTTGCCATTTTTCCTTTTCAGGACTTGCTATGGCAGCTTTATAACTAGTAGGCTCTCCAAGATCTCCTAACATAGTTTCCTCAACCTCTACATTAAGACATAGACGTTTACAGGTCTAACGCGTGTAGTCCTTACGGATCTACTAACGGAATCACTTCAACTTCTGGTTGGAGGACCCGACATCGTGTTCTATCGGAAGTATGTTAGTGTTTTCAGAAGGTAATGCATCTTCTTGATCATCTTCCAGATCATAAACTCTCCCACTGAATTCTTGAGATACGAGATCATTTTCAAGAAAATCTCCATACGTAGCAACAATTACTTTATTTTCAGTTGGATAGTAGAAGTAGTAACCCATAGTTTCCTTAGGGTATCCTACGAAGATACACTTTAGAGATCTTTGTTGGAGTTTATCTGCTGAGTCACGTCTAACATACCCTGCAACCCCGCACCTTTAAATAAGACAGGATAGGAGCTTTACCATGCCATATTTCATATGGTGTCTTATCAACCTTCTTTGTGGGAACCATATTTAGAATTCGAACAGCTGATTCTAAAGCATAATCCCAAAAGGATAAAGGTAGAGTAGTAAGATTAAACATAGATCGTATCATGTCCAACAATGTACGATTTCTTCTCTCAAATACACCATTTTGTTGTGGAGTATATGGAGAAGTGAGATTATGGACAATTCCATTCTCAGCTAAGTAATCTTTAAACTCTTGGCTTAGATACTCGCCTCCTCTATCGGATCAAAGAGCTTTAATCTTCTTTCCCAATTGCAGTTCTACTTCCGCTTTAAAAACCTTAAATGTTTCAAACACCTCATGTTTATGCTTAAGTAAATAAACATAACCATAACGGCTGAAATCATCAATAAGGTTAAGAAGTAGCTAGCACCTCTCTTTGACACATGTCTAAATGGTCCACACACATCAGTATGAATAAGACCAAGTGGATCAGAAGCCCTCTCCATATTGCTATGAAAAGGTTTCTTCGTCATCTTCCCAGATATGCATGACTCACATTTATCAAATGATTCATCATTGATATTTTGCAAAAGCCCTTCTTGTTACAGCTTATGCATGCGAGCCTTGCCTATATGAGCAAGTCTACAATGCCAAAGATAAAAAGAATTCAAGTCTAACTTTATTTTCTTATTGATGCTAAACATCGAATTATTATCTTTGTTAGATTCATTTCCAATCACATCAATTTCAAACACACCATTCACAGTAATTGCATTAAAATAAAATACACCATTTAAAGAAACAAAAATTCCATTACGTGAAATAGTATGAGTAAAACCATCATCCAACAAAACTGAAAAGGAAACAACACCTCTAATTATAGAAGGTGCGTAATGACAATTGTTCAATAACAGTACTAAGCCTGAAGGCAATACTAAACTAAACATTCCTATGGCTTCAACAAATGCATGTGCGCCATTTCCCGTCGTGCAGATATTGCTCCCCATAGGCCGCTCTTCCTTTCCACTCTAAACCCCTGCAGTGTATTACAAATGTGAATACCACATCCAAGATTATCATATACCGGGAATTTTTATGATTTAGAGTAAATAATTCAATGACAAATAAGTTACCTGAAAAACCGGCGCCCATGGACCCTTCGTACTTCATTTTATTTGCCCGCAATTCATCAAGATAGAGAGCACAGTTTCTCTTCCAATGCCCAATGCTCTTGCAGTGGTGGCATGCTTGATCCTTTTTAGGATTTTCCTTCCTAGGAGTAGGGTTCTTCTTGGCTTGTGGTTGATAGGCCATAACTTGTTTACCCTTATCAACTTTCCCTT
Source organism: Chrysanthemum makinoi (assembly GCA_910596185.1). Lineage (NCBI taxonomy): Eukaryota > Viridiplantae > Streptophyta > Magnoliopsida > Asterales > Asteraceae > Chrysanthemum > Chrysanthemum makinoi. The sequence goes on from OU343218.1 coordinate 161,735,169, forward strand.
TGCCCTTCCCATTCTTGTTGTTCGCACGCTGCGGTTTTGGCTTATTAATCCTTCCACCCTGAATAACAAGTACCTGGGGAGTAGGAACCTTTTGAGGTAACCCTTTTTCATAATCAATAAGCATGCGTGTAGGTCAAGAATCGCCTTCCCACACAGTGCATATTGAAGTTTCTAACAAAACCATTAAAGTCCTTGTTAAGGGATCTATTAATCGATTCACGCCCATGTCATCATCATAAGTTTTGCCAAGTGCCTTTAATTGGTCCATGTAACCTTTCATTTCCAGTACATGAGCACTTACGGGTTTACCCTCTCCCGCCTACTACCGTAATGCGTCGGTCAAGTCATAAATCTCGACAGCAGCTGGTTTCTAGAACATAGTTCGAAGTTCATTGATCATGTTATATGGGAAATAGTTTTCAAATTGCTTTTGAAGAGCAGATTCCATCGTTCCCAACATAAGACAAGCCACATCATTATGACGCTTATACTCAATTTGCCAAGCGCCTTTCACTTTGAGTAGTTGTAGGTCCGGTTGGTTCAGCAGGACAAGGTTCATAAAGATATTTCAACCGGTCACAACTCTACACAATTCTCAAAGAGTCGTGCCAATCATTGAAATTCTTAGAGCATCAACTTTTCTCGATCAAAAAGCTTTTGAACGCTAACTTAGTGCTGTTAGTGTTATCGTTATTTTGAGCCATTTCTACAGAAAAAAGTTCAAATATTAGTATTTTCGATAATACAATTTTTCAAAAAAATAAAATATACCCAACGGTAATATAAAAATATAACCATATAATTTTCTCGAAAACTAGGATCCAAATTATCATAGGTTCATTACATCAGTTGATCTGCTAGTAACGAAAGCATATAACAAGGTAATTTGTCGAACATTAATTGGCAAACAATTTCCAACTCCTAGATCATTATGGGATTTATATTTTCCAACGCTATTGCAAATATAAACATGTTTCATCCCATCTTATGCCTTGAGTCCAGTTCTCACTTACTACTCAATTTAAGTGTCTAACTTAAAGAACTGCAAATATGTCCATGTCAGGTCTGACTTTACATAGAGATTTACCTCTCCATTACAATCTCGCCAAGTATTGTCATGACGTAAATTGCAACTTCAAGTGTTCCTTTTAATTAGATGGCATATAACTTAATTTAAAAGTGTACTAGTTTTGATTTTATGTGGTCAAATCAAATATGTACAAAGATGTCATGCATTCATCTTGTAGCATAAATTTAATAAAAAACTTTTTATTACCAATTCATAAAGATCAAATTATCAAAGTTTTGATTGAGGTATTGGGTTCACCAATCAAGGAATTTAGCGTTAATTATCGCCCATTATACCGTACTTTTGCATAAGTGTAAACACTTAGTGTTTCGGTAATTACCACCGAAGTGGCGCATGGAATTAAAACTAATTCGCCCTTAAGATGAGTTTGTACATTTATGGCTTACTCAAGAACTCCAATTTGACTCGTAAGCAAGCGGAGAGTTTGGTCAAGAGGGCAATAACCTCCTCTTTAGGGTCACAATTTAATGCGCCCCTCCTAATACTTCCCACACACCTCAAATTAGGTGAGCCTTTCGCACCATTTGTACCAAAATCATCAATCAATTAAACTATAGAAAATTTAACTCTTCAAAAACAAATCAAATTTCACCATTGTTTAGTCCGTATTATTTTTCTATTCAAAATTACCATTTGCATAAAACTGTCATACATAATAAACAAACAAGTAAACAAATAAAAAATAAACAACTAATAAACAATGCGCACATAATAAACAATTTATACGTGTAAACAAGTAGCCACATGCAACTTATTCGATAAAACCCTATTAATAATCAATGTCTAGGTTAAATCAATGTATATATTAATTAGGGCTTTCACTCTCTCAATTGAAAGTGAGCCACATACATCGATGAATCGATTGCGTAAATCCATAATTAATAATATACCAAATTGCACATAATTGATTCATTAATATATATATAATTGGAGTCTTCCCCAATTCAAGATTTATCGTAAATAAACATGTGATAAATACATCTTAACAATTAAACAAATATCAAAGCAACTATCCATGACACACATGCATGTATTATCATGGATATATCATAACAATTATACAAAAAGTCACAAGATCGCATATCAAAATTCCATGTCACATAACAATTATTCATGAATTAATCACGTAGCATATATATTAATTCTAGGTTTCGATAAGGTTAGCAAACAATTTTCAAACCCTAAAAAAAATTTATGTGTCGACTTAAAAAAAATAATGGGTACGCCCCAATTAAAAAAAATCGACCCAAAAAAATAAAACATAAACCCTAGATTAACCATATCAAACAACATACAATTATTTGTTTTATTACGCGTTTATGTAATTAATTACTCATTAAAAACCTGGCTCTGATACCACTGTTAGAATTATATAACATGACAATCAATAAATAATCACAAAACATCAAAGTATACATGCGCAAGCGTATAGGATTTATTAACGAATAATTAATTAACATAAGAAGAATATGCGTACCTTACTTGATTCTAGCCGAACAAGAATCAAATCCACAAACTAGCAATGAAAGAACCCTAATTTGATTTAATTAGGATTATATGAATTACCCCTTACCGTTTTGTAATTCAATCCAAGAATACTAACAATATTGTGTTAGTACCACTTTCTTGTACACACGTACTAAACCGAATTAAAGTAATGCTAGTTTTATTAAACCAAATAACTTGAGTTGGAAAAAAGTATGGATCGACACCCACAAGAGTGTGGCCGATCGGTTTGAGCAAAGAAAAACACACAAAACAAGTTTTAGGTTTAGCTAATGAATACAAGAGATCAATTACAAACACCCTTGGTTTTGTATTTATACCCAAACAAACTTGGTGAACAAGTTTGAGTTGTAATTGGGTTGGGTTGGGGTTCCTTGGCCGATCGGTGCTATCAATCCCCAAGGGATTCCGGAACCTTCCCGTTATTTACAACTTAGTCCTTTTCCAAATACATTTAACGGCCGTTAGTCCATTACACTAATTACTTAACGTCCGTTATGTTATTTCGTTTAATTAATAAATAAATACAACATTTATATTTAATTATTTAACTTTAATTCTCATACGTAAAGTGTGCAATCCCGTGGTCTCTAGTTCGATCCTAACTCACGTCTACTAATTTATATCCATAAAACCAACAGCTTTGCACGTTAGTAACTTCACAATAAAACCTTTAACGAGCTAATATGTGTTCAACATGGAGCTAAATTGAATGAGAATTGAGGCATTTGAAACAAAGTTTGAGGATAAACACGACTTTCAGTTTTATCCCACATGGGGTGAGTGAACAAACATTAGAGAAATTTATAAGTAACATCATTGAAACATAATAAAATACAATATAAACATGTTGAATGGTCTTAACTATAAGCATTTCAACAGGTGTGTGCTTGTGTTTTTTGTTTATTGGATGCCATATTCAATTTTGTTGATATTTTAATCACGTATAAAGCACACAATCTTAATTTAGAGAAATTAGTAAACTTCAATGTAAACATGTAAACAAAATTAACATAATCAACGACATTTGATTAAACTTCATTCAAATTTTTTAGATGATAAAAATAATACATCTATAAATAAAAAATATTAGAACTTCCCCTTCAAATTAACACAATTCAAATAGGTCTTACACCAAATACAATTGCAAATGTTGTGTACGGAAAAGTAGACATCAAATTGTCGACCTTCACAAAGTCATTGTCCCGAAAGCATATAACCAAAAAACATTTCTCGTTGTCCTTCCCGACACCACACCACGCAGTTACCTACTATTTCATTATGAAGTGGCTTAGGAGGTGTACACTTTGAACGGCTCTGAACTCATTTGACAAGTTTTCATCAAGTTTGTATACATTACGTGCAAAACTTTCTTTTTTTGGCTGAAATATGGGCTAATTCTCCCGTAAATGAGTCAAATATGATATAATTATGCAAACAGAAAACAAGTATAATGCTATATTTGGTCAGAATGAAGTGCTTCAACATTTTCTTTCATAGTACGAGTACAAAATTTCGTATATAACAACTCTTTAGAAAGACAATAATGCAAGTTAGATCAACAAAATTTCATATACATTCGTTTAAGCAGTAGACACAAAAAATAAATCACTTGTTATACGCTTGAAAAAGAAAATGACTATCTGTATAAGAAAACAACGTAACCGTGGAATTAGACAATCAAATGAAAACATCAAACACTCTAATGTTTCAGCCTCAAATACAAACTCTAAAATCACTAAAGAGTATTTTTTATCTTCAAAGAAAAAAAATGCAAATTTCATGCCATTCCTGTAGCACTGCACTTTGGAGAGCCCGATCGATGCTCGACCTCCTTTGGTGTCAACTCAAATAACGTTGTGGGGCCCTTGTGTTTCTTCTTTCCATCCTCTCCATTTTCCGTCTTTTTGTTATCATCTTCTTCATCTTGTGTTTCTTCAATTTTTGAAGCCTTAGGTGGCGCCAGAGCGGCCTTTTGCATGGCCATTCGTTCCATGGATGACCATAGCCGCTCAATAGCAACCACCTTAACTACTTCTTCAGGCATGTATCCGACACCACGCTACACCATGAGAACTTTAGAATTTAAGTAAGTTTTGCTCATTCATCATTGATTATAAGCGGGTATATCTTTAGTAACTTTAAAATATAACCTTTAACAATCTAATATATGTTTGACATGGAGCTAATGTGAATGAGATTTGAGTCATTTGAAACAAAAGTTTGAAGATAGAAGTGACTTTCAGTTTTATCCCACACGGGTGAGTGAACAAATATTGGTGGAGGTTATAAACAACACAATTGAGGCTTTAGACAATATCAAAAACCCAAATGATGAGATTACAATTTCAACATTTGGTCGTTTGTATTTTTTATTTATCGAGTGCCATACTTGTTTTTAACGAGTATAAGAGGGGCCGTTGTCACGTTACCATTATTATGGTTTCAAAATTTGCTTTGTACACTTTATTTGATGCCATATTCAATTTGGTTGAGATCTTAGCCACACATAAAAATAAAACATTACACTTGGTCTTAGTTGAAAGCTTCAAGCAAAATTATTAAATCACCTTTAATCTTAGTTCAAGCGAAAATTAGTAAACTTCATGTAATTAAGTATTGAAAGCTAATTAGCAAGATCAGCAACATTACACTTCATTTAAAACTGCTTGGAAGATAAAAAAATATTTAATTTTTTTTTAAAAAAAAACTTCCATTCCAAATTAACACAATTTGAAATGTATTAGAGAGTCATTTTATCCAAATACAATTACAAACGTCGTGTATGGAGATGCACACACCAAATTCTCAATATTCGCAAAGTTATCCCCACCGAGACGCGCATTTACCTACTATTTTATTGCGAAGTGGCTTAGGAGGTTTGCACTTTGAGCGCCTATGAACTCGTTTGACAGGCCAGTTTGCATTAAGTTTGTATACACTACGTGCAATACCTTTTTTTTTTTTTTTTTTTTTGATACATGAGCTAATTCTTTGGTGACGAGTTAAATATGATAATTTTGCAAACAGAATACAAGTATGATGCTATATAGATATATTTGGTCAAGGTGAAGTGCTTCAACATTTTATTTCATGGCACGAGTACAAGTTTTCATATATAACCACTTTTCATAATTACAAGTTAGCTCAACCGAAATTACCTGCAAAAAAATACTACGCAAAAGTTACCTGCAAAAAAATAACCCTATGTAACCTTGAGATGTTTATCTTTACACGGTGCATGCCATTCGTGTAGCACTGCACTTTGGAGAGCCCGATGCTCGATCAACTCTGGTGTCAACTCAAATAATGTTGTGGTACCTTTGTATTTCTTCTTTCCGTCCTTCCCGTTTTCCTTCTTTTTGTTACCATCATCAACATCATCTTCGTTGTCATCATCATCTCATGTTTCTTCTTCAATTTATGGGGCCTTAGGTGGTGCCTGAGCAGCCTTTAGTATGGCTATTCGTTTCATGGAAGATCGTAGCCACCTAACAACAACCACATTTACTTCTTCTTGAGGCATGTACTCGACATCACCATCAATAAGGTCGTCACACCATAAGAAATTGAGAACTTTAGGATTGAAGTAACCTTTGCTCATTCGCATTCATCACTAATTATGAGCGGGTTTATCTTTAGTAACTTCACAATATAACCTTTAACGAGCTAATATGTGTTCAGCATGGAGCTAAATTGAATGATAAACAAAGTTTAAGGATAAACACGACTTTCAATTTTATCCCGCATGGGTGAGTGAACAAACATTGGAGGTATTTATAACCAAAACAATTGAGGCATTAATAAGAACAAGCGCTTACACCTTGAATGGTCTTAACTATGAACATTTTCAACGTGTGCGTGTTTGTACTTTTTTGCTTATTAGATGCCATATTTGTGGTGTGTGTTTTTAATTCGATTTGTACAATTTATTGGATGCCATATTCAATTTTGTTGATATCTTAATCACGTATAAAGCAAATTAAAAACAAGTTTGCATCCGATAGATAAAAAAATAAAAACCCACAAGTGTTCAAATTGTGATTAAGAAAATATTGCTTAACTAATTTAAGTAAGTTTAGATAACTAATTAATAAAAACACACAAGTGTCCATTGATAATATGTTAATACTTTTTTGCATCCATTTAAGATATTTTCCTATCTAAATACTTTTTTCAAATTGTGATTAAGAAAATATCTTAAATGGATAATATGTTAAAACGTTTAGATAACTAATTGCATTGTATCTTACAAACGGTGACACTTTATATAAAATATTGCTTAACGAAAGGCCTCATTATATAATTTCGTACAGGGCCCTCAAAATTTTCGCCGATTCATGGGACGGCCCTGTACACGACACCACGTCACACCTCGGAACTTCAGAATTTAAGTAAGTTTTGTTCATTCATCAATGATTACAAGCAGGTATATCATTAGTAACTTCTAAATATAACCTTTAGCGAGTTAATATGTGTTCGACATGGAGCTAATGTGAATGAGATTTGAGGCATTTGAAAAAAAAAATTGAAGATAGAAGTGACTTTCAGTTTTATCCCACATTGGTGAGTGAACAAACATTTGAGGAATTTATAACCAACACAATTGAGCTATTAACCAATAAATGTTTCATAAGTGTTCAAATAGTCTTAATCACAATTTGAACACTTGTGTGTTTTTATTTTTTTATCTATCGGATGCAAACTTGTTTTTAATTTGCTTTGTACCATTTATTGGATGCCATATTCAATTTGGTTGAGATCTTAACCACATATAAACATTACACTTGGTCTTCGTTCAAAGCTTCAAGCAAAATTATTAGATCACCTTTAATTCAAGGGAAGATTCAAAATATGCGATTTAAGGAAATTAGTTAGCTTCGATGCAAGTATTGAAAGCAAATCAGCAAGATCAATAACATTTGATTACGCTTCATTTAAAACCTTTTGGAGGATAAACATACATTTATAACTAATTTTTTTAAAGAAAAAAACTTCCCTTAACACAATATGAAATAATATCTCATTCTCCCAAGGTCTAGTAAGGAAGTTTTGCAGGTAATATTAAACAAAAAAGAAAATGATTTACATAAGAGGACCTAAGAGTCAACTACCACTGTCACGTTTAGGAGTTGTCTTGGTCACATCATGCTTCGTCTCTCTTTCTCTCTCGAACTCGAATTTTAGTTATACTCTCAGATTTGAGAAATGAATATAAGGGTTTCGGATTATTTTGTTTATCAGAAATTCATTTTTGTAACTTCATTGCGTTACCGGATTAGGATTTGGTGCTATAGTTTTCCGATTGCGTTACCGATGGTTAACATTTAACGAGCTTCTATGTGTTCAACACGGAGCTAATGTGAATGTGAAATAGGCATTTGAAACAGAAGTTTGAGGATACAAATGACTTTCAGTTTATCCCACATGGGTGAGTGAACAAACATAGGAGGAATTTATAACTAACACCATTATGACATTTATAAGTAATAAATCTGTAGATGTCAAATGGTCTTAATTATAAACATGTTTGGGTTTGTGCTTTTTGTATATTGGATGCCATTTTTTGTAGTACAAAGCTTTGTGCGTGCCGAATGCTCTTAATTATAAATACTTGTCTAAAAATACTCTTCTAAATAACGAACAAAAAAAAACACTCTTGTGAGTACTAATGTTGATACTTTTGTCTTTATGTGATTTTGAATATCGCAAATTATCGTCCCTGGTAATTATCCAAGAGTGTTGTTGCAAACTAACTACTGATCGACTTAGACGCAAGTGAGATATCCAATTACTGGTTTATTCCTACCAAAGTAACCACTTTTCAGAATGACAAGCTAGATCAATAGAATTTCATATTACATTCAATTAAAATAGAAATAAATCACTTGCTATACGCCTAAAAAGGATTATGACTATCTGTATATCAACATCATATTCGTCGTCACCTTCATCTCGTGTTTCTTCAATTTCTGGGCCTTAGGTGGAGCCTGAACAGCCTTTAGTATGGCTATTCGTTCTACGGATGATGGTAGCCGTCTAACAACCACCACCTTACCTTCTTCTTGAGGCATGTACTCGACATCACCATCAGTAAGGTCGTCATACCATCAGAAATTGAGAACTTTAGGATTGAAGTAAGCTTAGCTCGTTCACATTCATCGCTAATTATGAGCAGGTCTTAACTATGAACATTTTCAACGTGTGCGTGTTTGTACTTTTTTGTTTAGTGGATGCCATATTTGTGGGGTGTGTTTTTAATTCGATTTGTACAATTTATTGGATGCCATATTCAATTTTGTTGAGATCTTAATCACGTATAAAGCACACAATCTAGAGAAATTAGTAAATTTCAATGTAAACATGTAAAGCAAATTAACATAATCAACAACATTTGATTACACTTCATTCAAATTTTTTTGAGGATAAAAAAATACATTTATAAATTAAAAATATTAGAACTTCGCCTTCAAATTAACACAAAATAGGTCTTACAAAGTCATTTTATGCAAATACAATTACAAAGGTTATGTATCGAAAAGTAGACATCAAATTGTCGACGTTCACAAAGTCATTGTCTTGAAAACATATAACCAAAAAACATTACTCATTGTCCTTCCTGACACCCGGACACGATCATGTAGTTACCTACTATTTCGTTATGAAGTGGCTTAGGAGGTGCACTTTGAGCGGCGCTGAACTCATTTGACAAGTTTTCATCAAGTTTGTATACATTACGTGCAAAACCTTTTTTGTGTTGAGCTAATTCTCCTGTAAATGAGTCAAATATGATAATTATGCAAAAAGTTTACCTATTTAAACTTGACATTTCTATCATTACATAGTCCATGCCATTCCTGTAGCACTGCACTTTGGAGAGCCCGATGCTCGACCTCCTCTGATGTCAGCTCAAATAATGTTGTGGGGCCTTTGTGTTTCTTCTTTTCTTCCTCCCATTTTCCTTCTCTTTGTTACCAACATCGTCATAATCATCATCATCTTGTGTTTCTTCTTCTATTTAATTAGGGGGCCTTAGGTGGCGCTTTTAGTATGGTTATTGGTTCCACTGATGACCGTAGCCGCTTATATAGCAGCAGCCACCTTAACTTCCTCTCCAGGCATGCACTCGAAACCACAATCAGGAAGGTCATCACACGGTCACATCATGAGAATTTTAGGATTTAAGTAAGTTTTGCTTATTCATCAATGAATATAATCGGGTCTATCTTCAGTAACTTCAAAATATAACCTTTAACGAGCTAATATGTGTTCCACATGGAGCTAATGTGAATGCGAAATAGGCATTTGAAACAAAAGTTTGAGGATAGAAATGACTTTCAGTTTATCCCACATTCCCACATGGGGGAGTGAACAAACATAGGAGGAATTTATAGGTAACACCATTATGACATTAATAAAGACTAACTTGTGGATGTCGAATGGTGTTAATTATAAATATATTCGACTCTTCGGGTTTGTGCTTTTTGTTTATTGGACACCATTCTTTGTAGTACAAAGCTTTGTGCTTGTCGAATGCTCTTAATTATAAATATATTCAACATGTGCGAGTTTGCACTTTGAGCGGCTCTCAACTCATTTGACAAGTATTCATTAAGTTTGAAAAAAAAATTACTTGTTATACGCTGAAAAAAGAAAATGACTATCTGTATAAGAATGAAACATAACATTGGAATTATTTGGAATTAGACAATCAAATGAAAACATAAAACACTCTGATGTTGCAGCCTCAATTACAAACTCCAAAATCACTAAAGAGTTTTTTTTTTTTTTTTTCCTTCAAAGAAAAATAAATGTAAATTTTGCCTGCAGAAAGCTTACGTATTTAACCTTGTCATTTCTATCTTTACATAGTCTATGCCATTCCTGTAGCACTGCACTTTGAAGAGCCCGATCGATGCTCGACCTACTCTGGTGTCAACTCAAATAATGTTGTAAGACCTTTGCGTTTCTTCTTTCCATCCTCCCAAGTTTCCTTCTTTTTGTTATCATCTTCATCATCTTGTGTTTCTTTAATTTTTAAAGCCTTTAGGTGGCGCCTGAGCAGCCTTTATTATGGCTATTTGGTCTATGAATGACCGTAGCCGCTCAACACAGCCACCTTAACTATTTCTTTAGGCATGTACTCGACACTACGCTCGTCCACACCATGAGAACTTTAGAATTTAAGTTTTGCTCATTCATCAATGATTATAAGCGGTTTATCTTTGGTAACTTCTATATATAACCTTTAACAAGCTAATATGTGTTTGACATAAAGCTAATGTGAATGAGATTTGAGGCACTTGAAACAAAGTTTGAAGATAGAAGTGACTTTGAGTTTTATCCCACATGGATGAGTGAACAAACATTTTAGGAATTTATAAGCAACACAATTGCTCTATCAAACAATATAGACAGGTCCTAAGTGGGAATAAACTCCTAAAGCATTCTCATCGGCTGAAATGGTGCTAGAGGACAACGAAGATGGCGAGAGCACACTAGCTTGTCACCCTTGCTCGCTATCTCTTTGGTGCTAGAGGACAACGAAGATGGCGAGAGAACGCTAGCTCGTCACACATTCTCGCTATCTCATGGGCTGAAATGGCTAGAGGACAACGAAGATGGCGAGAGAACGCTAGCTCATCACCCTAGTCTGCTCGCTATGTCGATTATTGTAAAACTCAAATCGATGGTTCATTTTTGTAGTCCTTATTCAAATATGGTCATTTACAAAATTCCCTACACTTGTCTTAGTTCTGGTTGAGATCTTAACCACATATAAACATTACACTTGGTCTTAGCTTGTCACCCTTGCTCGCTATCTCTTTGGTGCTAGAGGACAACGAAGATGGCGAGAGAACGCTAGCTCGTCACACATTCTCGCTATCTCATGGGCTGAAATGGCTAGAGGACAACGAAGATGGCGAGAGAACGCTAGCTCATCACCCTAGTCTGCTCGCTATGTCGATTATTGTAAAACTCAAATCGATGGTTCATTTTTGTAGTCCTTATTCAAATATGGTCATTTACAAAATTCCCTACACTTGTCTTAGTTCTGGTTGAGATCTTAACCACATATAAACATTACACTTGGTCTTAGTTCTTGTTGAGATCTTAACCACATATAAACATTACACTTGGTCTTAGTTCAAAGCTTCAAGCAAAATTATTAGATCCCCTTTAATTTAATCTTAGTTCCAGGAAAGATTCAAAATATGCGGAAATTAGTCAACTTCGATGCAAGTATTGAAAGCAAATTAGCAAGATCAATAACATTTGATTACGCTTCATTTAAAACCTTTTGAAGGATATAAAAATACATTTATAATTTAAAAAAAAAAAAACAAAAAAAAAACCTACTCTTTCTAACTAACACAATTTAAATAGTATTCAAAGAGTCATTTTATGCAAATACAATTACAAACGTTGTGTATCGAGAAGCTCAGAGATTCTCGATATTCGCAAAGTTGTCCCTCACCACAACGCGCATTTACAAACTATTTCATTGCGAAGTGGCTTAGGAGGTTTGCACTTTGAGCGCCTCTGAACTCATTTGACAGGTTTTTTTTATCAAGTTTGAAGACACTACATGCAAGACCTTTTTTTGTTGAAACATAGCTAATTCTTTGGTAACCGACTCAAATATGATAATTTGCAAAACATAATACAAGTATAATGCTATTTTTGGTCATGGTGAAGTGCTTCAATATTTTCTATTATACTATTGAGTACAAAATTTCGTAAATAACAACTTTTTAGAAAGACAAATAATGCAAGCTAGATCAACAGACTTTTCATATTACATTTGTTTAAACAGTCGACACAAAAAATAAATCACTTGCTATACGCTTCGAAAAGAAAATAACTATTCGTATAAGAATACAACATAACCCTGGAATTAGACGATCAAATGAAAACAATAAAACACTCTGATGTTGCAGCCTCAAATACAAACCCCAAAACCACAAAGGGGTTTTTTTTTAAAAGGATAAAAAAAACTATGCAAAATTTGCCTGCAAAAAAGTTTACCTATTTAACCTTGACATTTCTATCTTTACATAGTCCATGCCATTCCTGTAGCACTGCACTTTGGAGAGCCCGATGCTCGACCTCCTCTGGTGTCAACTCAAATAACGTTGTGGGGCCCTTGTGCTTCTTCTTTCCGTCCTCCCCAGTTTCCTTCTTTTTGTTATCATCATCAACATCATCATCGTCATCATCTTGTGTTTCTTCTTTAATTTCTGGAGCCTTAGGTGGCGCCTGAGCAGCCTTTAGTATGGCTATTCGTTCCATGGATGAACGTAGCCGCTCGGCAGCAGCCACCTTAACTTCTTCTTCAGGCATGTACTCAACACCACCATCAGTAAGGTCGTCACACCATGACTGTAGATCTGACCCTACTTCTTTTATTATGGCTGCATCTGATGCTCGGACCACGAATTTGCATATCATAGCTGTGGTTTCGTCCCCCAGGTCTACGTTTCTGCTTACTTCACTGGCGCCGAATATCATCATCCCCAAGAAACCTCCATGCCATGTTTTTGCAGCGAAGCATAGCTGTTAAGGAAAAACATGCCCAGATGAGAGACAAGAAAAGAGTAAATGATTGAATACTCAAAAGCTGTTCGGATGCTTTGACAAAACTTTATTTATTTGGGGGATGATGATGCACAGTTAGAATAAATATCCTATACATTATCTCCATGTTTTCTGACATTCATTCAGGTCAAAGATGGTAGCAGAAGTGTTTAAACTAGTGATTTTGTTCTTATTTCAGCAAACGGGAGATATGAACACAGCAAGAACACAAAAGTAGACCTGCTGGTAAGGTTAGCATGAGTTGCTCGACAAACTAACAAAATACTTATCCATAAACAAGTCCACTTTCTAACATTTCCTTGTCACAAAACGAGTTACTTGAGAATTTAACTTTACGATATTTTGATATTTTTCCTTACGGATCAGGTAGGCATTTTATTAGTTAGCATTATCAGTGCCACTTTGATTAAAAACTTTTTTTTAATTATCTTTAGAACTTCAAAATTCAAGTGAACTTTTTGGGAATGAGGGAAAAGAAGATTAAGAAGATGACTTGCCTGGAATCCAGCTACAGTTCGGATAATGTGAGAGCAAACTCGGTGAAAAGGCTTGGAAGATAGAGATCTGAGACCACTTAAAAAGGGGGAAGAACCATATTGCTGAGCAGCAGTAGCCTTAAACCCACTACCTTCATACGTATAAGTACCCGTAAACTCCACCATAGCAGGTAAACTAGGCCACAGGCGAAAATATTCCACAGGTGAGATTTTATGGGGCAACAAAAGCTCTGTTAGCGGAATTTTGTAAGGCTGGCATCTCATGATAACAGGATCTCCAAACACTGGTTTTAAGCTTTTTCTCTGTCTGATGATCTGTTGATCTTCCTCCGCATAGTCCCCTTCATTTCCTGGGATATCATTGCCAGCAAACGGGTAGTACAAGACTTGAACCCAAAGAGCACATCTTTCGAAGTGAGAGATACCCAAAGTCACAGAACATAATACTGGTTCCTGCATGCATGAACACAAACTATGTTCAAAACAAATTCAAGATAACAAAAACAGAAGTCGTAAACTGTAGTTTCAGTATCAAAAAACTACTGTTCTTAAACGCACCATTTTATTCTAACCAAGTAGAAAACTGCGTAGGATTCAATAAAAAACTGTTCTGATGCTAGATAATTTAATGGGCCTTTTTAAAACTTAACCAAGCATTTTCAAATTTAACAAGCTAAACTTGTAAATTACTAATTATAAAACAAAACAACTTATGGTGATTAATGAATTTCTTGTCATGTTACACCGGAAAGGTCAGGTTAAACTGAAGAATTGTATCAAAAAGCAAAAATATATAAGCATTATTATATATTGAACACAACTAGGTGATGCTTAGAAAACCTGAGAGTTTAGGTCACGCAATTGCCGGACTGCTTGGGGAGATCCGTCCATAAAATATGATGCTCCAGACAACCCAACACGAATATCCACTCGATTAAGTTCCATTTCAGTCAAATTCAAAACCTGCAACAAATTATCCAATCTATAAATATGGACATCTTGTGAATCATAATGCAATACAAGTTCTAATATAAAAAGAATACATGTTCCAGCTATCTCAAATTCTGATATCATCAGCCAGTAAAATAAATCCTTCTCTACATCTGAGGCTTTAAGAACACTTGTAAAACAATAAGAGGCACTACACCTGCTTTATGATAATAGAGGTGGCAGTTTCAGCCTATTTATATCTAGAAAATGGATTGACTGGGTATTATATGCTTTCAAACCTCTTATTTGTAAATAATAGATTAGTAATATCTAACAGAATAACTGTATAAAAGAAGTTGTGAGTCAACTCAGCCATACTAGATTAAGCCCGTGCTAAAAAAAACTCGCCATGAAACTCATTTTAACCTGTTACCCAACCGCCTGTTTTTTACGCCTCCAATTTCTACACTGTATCAAGAACCTTTAAACTGTGTCACAGCTAGCAAACCTTGATGTTTGTTTCATTAAGAAGCAATTACCACATAACTAAATTATAATCCGCATCCTATTCAGTTTAAAACGGAATGTAATGTCTATGCAATGTAAAAAAGGAATGTATTGTTAATGCAATCTGCCATTCCTTAAGTCAAGCCTTCATCTTCTATTCTTTTTTTTTTCTCTTTACTAAGATATATTAAACACCAAAAAGGCAAAGCCCAATAAAGAAACGGACACCCACTGTACGAATCAACAAGATGTATCCGAGCATTTTCACAATCAAACCATCTAATAGCCAAAAATCATAGATATGTTTACAGTAATTAGGATTGAGTTGAACCTTCAAATGGAGTGTGATTCTTCCATCGCCAGGATCTGACAAGTGATACGCTTCAACATAGCAAGGATCACTACTACCAGTTAACGTATAAGTACTTGGAGGAACCTTCAGTGAACTAGTGTCGGCTCTTTTTGTCAGCAATAAAGTCAACTCACTGGGATCAGGTCTCCATAGTTCTAAAATAGCCTTGTGAACTAATCCTTCTAACTTTCGATCCTGGGCTGCTGAGGCTTCATAAAATTGAACTGTTAGTTTATGATGACTGAATGGGTAGTCTCCGCTTGCTTCACTAACACCAGCCCACCTGTAATAAACCCATCCCATAAGTTCACTTAAAAAAAGGTTCAATAAAGTAATTGACTAATGATATCGTACTTAAAAAGCCCATTGTTAACAAGAGGTGGAAAAGATAAGCATACCACTATTAATCACAAATTACAAACAATTTTTTGTAATGATTGTTCATAGGTAAATAGGCACATTTGCTTATGGAATTCCTAAATAAGCATGTTGGAATTAGAATTGCCACTGGTCTATGAGCCAACAACAGGTACGACATCAACAAACTATACAAACTTAGAATTAAATGCTTACTTGTCATCTGAATGAAGAGAAACATATTTGATTCTCTGTAATATCATACGAGCCTGATGTTTGTTGACAGAATCAGTCAAGGGATCCGCCCTGAACTCTTCTAGCTCTTTCGTGAGCAACTGCCCCGCTCTAGCATTGCGTGATCCCAACCTTTGAGCACATAACAGAACTGCTTGTACATCTAACAGCTTATTTGTTTCGGTCGCAGAGGAGTCGGCATTGAATAAGATCTTGTGGATTTTTGATATGATGATGTTCAAGGCATCATCTGGGTCATCAGCTAAAAGAGGATCCAAGCCTTCTAAATCAATGTGCTCTGAAATTGCCCAAATAAGACGGGCAGCAATTCTAGGACTATTCACCTGCCAAACCAACGTTAATATTGTACGCATAAGTAGAAAAACCAGAGTCTATACCTCCAAGTGAAATGTCTATTTACAGACATGCTAAAACTTAAAAAGAAAAAGTCCACAAACCTCAAGGAGATCATTAACAAGTTGTCTTTGCAAATTGTGTAAACGTGTTTCATTAAAAATCTGATCTTGAGATGCTCCGTCTTTGACTCTTTTGACTCCTCCCCTAGTATCAAAAATATGGCAAAGCCTGACCAGCAACTTCAAGTAACAATCAACAGCATATGTTCGACCCTCACAATCCCATTTTACACAAGGTCGACACACTTCCACCACTTCCAAAGCAGGTTCAGTCCAATTTAGTGCACCATAACCAGTTCCATAGGCCAATGCTCCAATCACTCTACTCTCCATACCTGAATTTTTTTGTTCAGGCAATGGTAGTGACAGCTGAAAACAGCTTTCCACCAAAGTAGCCACCAATTCTTCTCTAAATAGATTTTTACTTGTAACGCTGTTGAGATCGTCTCTAATCCTGGTATCTTCAAAAAGTGATGCAATGTCTGTTCCAGGAAGAGGTTTTTGACCTCTTCGAACACTTTCTTTCGCAAATAGGTCAACACAAAGAGCTGTACGACAGATACATGCCAAGGCATGCATGCGATCAGACTCTGCCCTCAAATTCCTCACCATGAGAAGTAACCTTTTAAATAACGAAACCTGAACGGGCAAAAACATTGTGTCAAAACTGATATTTCTTCTTATTCTGCACACTATCACAAAGGAATAACCAAAAACCGTTTCTTGGAAATTTACTTACTAAAGTTTCATTCAGATTAATAGAATAATCAACTCACATAGCCTGGGATTAAGTGGTTAACATTAATCGAACTACTTATGTTTTTTCCATAATAAGAAATAATATCTCATTCTCACGAGGTCTACTAAGGAAGCTTTGCAGGTAGAGAAAAATGCCAGTATCCATGCAAAACAACTAGGAATCGTATTAGAATCAGTTGATCGGTAACTAAAGGGTTACCAAGGTGTAGTTAGACTAAATAACAGCATGAGAAAGCTTAAATTTATCCTTAGCAATTACATGTATTAAAATAATAACAAAAAAACAAAAGTGACAAAGAAGGTTGACCTCTCCATATATCACTTCATGAAACCCAAATCACCATATTAAACATGCACAATTCTTAAGTCTGATACGATGGATACTCAGACTGGTTGTATAAACTTTAAAACCTTGGGCCTAGAGGAGATGAACTTTCTCATCGGAGAAGGATTACTCTAGCCAATGAAAAGATATAAAAGGTAGATATGAGTGGTCAGAACTCAGAACCCAGATGGATCTTTGACAGCAACGGACAACAAAAGTAAGAGGGCAGAGTTTAGATAAACATTGATCGAAGTTCGAATGAGTCATATAGTAACCTGCTAGACTGTTAAAGACTAACATAACTTCCACTAAACCTCCACCCTGGGAGGAAACAGGAAAGTAATCTAAATTTTCACCAAAGATTAAGAAAAACAACAATGGAAAGTCGCTGATCTCTAATTAACCAGATCAACTGGCCTACAATGTGATATATGGTTAATTATGTCATCGCTGATGGAATATGCATAGTATTTGGTCACAAGCAAAGACTAAAGAGTATGGTAACTAATCTATGAAATGTTTTGTGAAAACCTCATCTGGTAAAGTAAGCCATTTTTAGTACCAAAAAAAAAAGTGTTTTAGGATCACTGGATTAGAGACTAGTTGATTTATGTGTATCAGCTGTGTAACGAGGCATGTCTATAAACAATTAATTATCATCGCTCATGTGCATCTGAACTCTAATAAGCAATTGAGCAACTATTATAGGGAACGCTAAACTGGGATGGTTGTCTAGCATTAAGGCTTCTTTCTATTCAGTGGAATTAATATAACGGGATCTACGATCATCAAACATTACCTATTGTTTTGCATCTATACTGTTGCACCTACAATAATGTAAACTAATAAAACGTTATACACATATAATAAAAAGTGAACGAAGTTGTTGCACAAACCTGCATACTAAGATCGAGAAGATGTAAGTTGGTAACAACAGCTCTAACAATACTCTCTCTCGCAGAAGAGAACTCTTGTCTGTCCCAAAGCGTAAGAATCGCAATAATCGAAGTCGAAGCCCACTCAGGCTTCCCACCAGGAACATCAGCCAAAAACAACATATTAAACCCAACCTCAAAAATCAACGCCGGATCCAACGACGACGCCAAAAACGGCGCCAAATGCGTAACCACATCCGACACACCCACAAACCTCTCCGTCTTACTCCAATCCACCCCACTCTTCGACCTCGAGAGCTTCATAATCGCCTCAATCGACCCCGACGCCACACTCTTAACACCATAAACCAACGGATAAACACTCGCTCTAAAGCTCTCAACCGGCAAAACCAACGACCGTGCCATCAACGCATTCCGTCTCTTCCAAACAAACTCCACCATGGACGACACCCAATTCGACCTAATCGCAACAGAATTCTCACTATCCACCAACTTATCCCCAGCCAACCTACTCATCCGCTTACTCTCAAACTCCTGAAACAACCTCCCAACCGACTCAAACGCAACTTTACTCACATTATCACCTTTATCCAACATATTCTCCCCTATCCTCCCCCACCACCCCCCAACTTTCTCCAACAACGCCACGTTATTCTCACACAACGTCACCAAATCATCCCTCGCCAAAACGCAACCTAGCGTCTCCGTAACCGAAAACCTCAAATTCTCACTAGTGGACTCGAAACAAAAACTAATCTCCTTACTACAGTCACTAATCAGCTTCCCTAGCTTATAACTAGGTATAGCAGCAAGGATAGAAACAGCAGCAGCAGTGACGTCAGGATCAGGAAAAGTGAGGTCATTAGTGATACCTGTACAGACAGTGTCCCATAGATCGGAAGTTAAGCGAGTGGTACGGATGAGATCGAAGGCGAGTTTTTTGGAGACGGCGGAGGAAGGGGAGGCGATGATTTCTTCGACGGCGGATTTGGCGAGGGTGGAGATGTCGCGGCCGGCGGCGGATTGCTGGAGGGCTTGGAGGAGAGCGCCGGATTGACGGAGGGCGTCGTTTGAGCGGAGATCTGCTTGGATCTGGGCGAATAGGATGTCCATTTGGTGCTTGTTAAGTTAGGGTTTGGGCATGAATGAGTGGGATTGTTAAAAAGTGGGAAATGAGATTCCGATACCGGTCTTAACTGCTGAAAGTGGAGTTGATATTGAAAACGATGTCGTCGTTAGATCGGTACTGTGACAATTCAATTTGTAATATGCTGTTAGCTTCTTTTTTAACCAAATTAGATCTCTAGTACAATTGGTTAAAAAGTTGGTAAAATTGTGACGTATGTAAAAGATAATTTAGTATTTCCGATCTACTAAAATACACTAGTCTTTAAACTTAGCCACAAACAACGTCTTTTCATCGTCAGTAGTTCAAAGTATGCGTTTTATAGGCTAAACCAGTCACTTGACCAGTAATGCCAAAGCAAACGTTACTTTTCTGTTTGTATCTCGAGGGTATAATAGACTATACACAACTATAACATGTCATAGTTAAATATAACCCAACCCTCAACCCTAAGGACCAAATGTGATTATGAATATGCAACTAGCCATTTATTCCCTGATACGCTAATATTTATTGCGAGCAAACCAATAAACCCACCCAACAAACACCTTTACTAATCATAATAACCCACCCTTATCTAGACCATCAACTGAAAATCAAAATCCGAATCTAAATCCTCATTTTCAAAACTCAAAAAACCAACCCAAATTTCAACAATACCATGTCGATTAGAGCTAATGTTATCGTAAAATGACATATTATATTAGCAACATGTCAAATATAGTGATCAGTAACATTTTGAATCGGTTGCCAATAAAAGAAGCGGTGAGAACCTCTAGTTTAGCGAGAAACTGGAGGTTTAAGTGGACTTTGTTCACCGATGTTATAGTTGATGAGGAGTTCTTTTATTATTTAAAAAATAAGTTTGATGGGAGGCATGTTACTAGACTCTTACATCAGCTTATGGGTCCCATAAGCAGGTTTAGGGGTGAGCAAAATCGACAGAATCCCGAATCCCGTCCCGATCCCGAGTCCCGAATCATGTTAGTCGGGCTTGTCGGGGTCGGGAGTCGGTTTCTGTTTTTCGGTTAGTCGGGTTTCGGGCTTGTCGGGATCGGGTCGGGACGGGCCGAAAACCAAAAAACAACAAACAAAATCGATTAAATCCCGAATCCCGTCCCGATCCCGAGTCCCGAATCATGTTAGTCGGGCTTGTCGGGGTCGGGAGTCGGTTTGTGTTTGCCGGCTTGTCGGGATTCGGGTCGGGCCGGGTCGGGATCGGCCCGATGCTCAGCCCTAAGCAGGTTTGTCTTCTCTGTAGAGCCCAAAACGGTGTGTGGAATAGAAGACTTGAATTATGAAGAGATTCATGATTAGGTTTTGATTTTGGCTCGGCAATGAATTGAGGAGCTGACAATTAGAAACTGGTATGGTGAACCACTTATGTTGCCAACCCAACTTTACTCTCGTATTGAGTTGAAACATCTGAAACTTCATTGTTGTACTTTTCCTAGTTTGGTATATATGAGCTTAGAATTG
Source organism: Chrysanthemum makinoi (assembly GCA_910596185.1). Classification (NCBI taxonomy): domain Eukaryota; kingdom Viridiplantae; phylum Streptophyta; class Magnoliopsida; order Asterales; family Asteraceae; genus Chrysanthemum; species Chrysanthemum makinoi. The sequence goes on from OU343218.1 coordinate 161,756,242, forward strand.
TGTTCTGTCAATTTTCAAACCGGTACAATTTGGGAGTTTATTGCTGGTTGTCCCTTACTTGAGTCTCTTAAAATGAATCGTGCTACTACAAACGAGATGAGACTATGGGATATTGCAAAACTTAGGAATTTGAAGAAGTTAGATTTGTCATTCAGTGTTTCGAACCATGTGACGACAATCACAACATCGAATATCTACAGAATGAGAGAATGTATGTGTTGTATACTTATGAGGGATGAGAAAAAAACTTGGGTTGGCTTGTTATTTATAGGCCAAATGATCAGACTAGTACGGACTGGACGGAACCAAAAAAGGGATTTCGTCCTTTATAATTTTTTGTTTCGCCAGTCTGACAGAAAGGATCACAAAAAATCTTTCAAGGATCTTCCCAAATCTCTCCAAGATTATGCAAGATATGTTGAGTGAATATCTAAACAAAATATTTCAATAAATCTTTTAAATATTTCTAAGGTGATGCAAGCCATGATGTAATATGTAGTTTTTCACTTTTAGAATTTACATGATATATAAGTAAATACTTATATAATTGTAGCCACCTGAAAAATTTCGCTATTAACTAGATTGTTTATCAAAAATTTATTTGTTCTAAGTTGAGCATTTAGCATGTACATTTCATTTTCTTGCATAAAAATTTATGCATATCCGAGTAGTCTTGTTTAATTATGCCTAATATTTACTGATTTCTAAATCAGTCTCACAAGAAAACTTTCTTGTCTTACGGGTCCGCACGCGTACCAGTTTAATAAAAGAAAACGTGAAAAATAAAAATGAACTAATAAAAATCAAAAATTACATCATCGTGTCAGTTTATTTATAACGTGTCCGGAAATATAAGTAATATAACTTTTTCCGTTTAAGTTATACGGTTACGAGTTTAACAGCGAAAAACGAAATACATCTAATACCAAAACAATAACAAAAATTACACCCAACATTTAATAAAAACAAAAAAGAAAATAAAAGTAAAAACCAAAACCTTATCCCTACACAAACACACACCCACGTGACACTTACCCACCTTCCCCAGAAACCTGCGCCCCTCCTCCTTCATCTTCTTCTTTTAGCAAAGCTCCAACTACCTCTCCCCACCTCCAAAAGTCTCACTACCCTTTTCGAATAAGGCTTGGCTGACACCCTCAGGAGGACGAGCAACAAAAACGCTTCACCACCCTGACCACACCACGCTCCCCTATAATTTGGAAAGGAATCGACAAGAATCAGAGGTCCCCGTCCATGTTTCTTGTCTCTAAGGCCGCGGTTGAAGACAGAAGCCAGAAGAGCCACGTGAAGGCCTGGTAACATTACCCAAGGAAGGCTCTTACTCCATCCCCACTTTCGAATAAACAAGTCAAACTACTCGTTTTTACTCTTTTAAATACCCCAACCGATTCATAAGATTGATGCCACAACTCACAACAAAAAGAAAAACTAAAAGAGTGCTCGAGGTGTTTAGTGGTTCCTGTGGATTCGGCTTGGTGGGTTTGCTCTAAATTGTTGTTTTTCTTCATCAATATACTCTCCAAATTGTGTAAGGCTTCATTGATTTCCTTTCTTTCTTGGATAATATTATTGTAACTATTGTTGATATTTAGTGGTTTAATTTTACTAAGTAAATTTGTTATGAATCGATATAAATCTTGTAATTGTTCTTCATCGAGTAATATACAAGTTGGAAATCAACTTAACATTGTTGTTGGATGTCTTGTGTGGTAAAAAAAATACTAAAATTCAGTAAAGGGTTTTCATGTTTTTGTTAATGTTGTATTCGGCTGAGGCTAACCCTCGCGAGGTGCGAGACTTGCCTATCCTGTGATATGCACGACCCTAGACCCAAAGGGGAGTGACTAGTGTCGAGTCTCGTTCGAATCAAGTCTCACTCGAATGACATGAGCTTGAATTAGTCACAATCCTGATGGAGTTTGTTTTCCTAAATGTACATATTAGCGTTAAGGTTTGGGCCTTTAGTCGTCATTAGGAACCTGTCGAAATTCTTGTTGTCTATTCTGAAACCAAAGGTTGCCAAAAGCCATCGTCAATGTGCTTAGTACCTCAAACCCCATGCTTCTTTGTACCTTAAAGTGTCAAACCTTGCGACATGTTTATTGTTTTTGTGTAAGTGTCAAAACACTACTCGAGTATTGTTATTCTTGTGCGTATGGCTTGAGCTACCCGAATTCCACTTTGAGATCCTCGAGTGAAAAACGTTTACCCAAAAGAACCTGCTCTTATTGTCTATCAAAATCATGTCCCTAGTGTTTTCTATTAAGAGTACAAAATGTTGGATCCTACCCCTTTTCCAGCAGGGTGCGTTTGGCTTTAGTATGGGCCACGAAGCCCATGATACCCCTGGTATTGATTACCTTTTTGTTGGGCCACAGCCCAATAGCTTGAGTCCATCTAGCTTACATCGAGCCCAAACCATTTCTCTTTCCCCCCGCCCCTCGCTACCACTACTCGCGCCTACCTCGAATCATCAAACGGAAATTGAACTTGTTAAACATGTATTAAAACCTATGGAGATTTTAAAAACTAAAACTCTATAGTCTTACAAATATTAACAAAACATTTTTATATAAGGCATAACTTATATTTTTGGTAAATAATAAATATTTGGAAATGATGACTTTTATAAACTAAACTACAACAACTAGTATATATGAAACAAATAATTTCGATACTTATATATAATTATAAACGAAGGGTATTTTTACAATAATGTTATATTTCGCAAAAACCATATATTATGATATATAAACGAAACCATGCCAATTTTTCTTAAAATATAATATACAAATTTTGTATATAAATCTAAAGGATTTAGTGACCACGCTCTATAAGCAACATATATTTATTTCTTTCACTTACTATTACGTAAATATATATGTATGTTTTCCAACGACGCCTTATAACGCGTGTTCTCTTGCGACTTACCCGACCTACTAAGTCCTACCACCCTATACCTATATCCGCACTTCCGTGAGCCAATGTTCCATAATACAAATGAATGTCACACAAACATTAAATAACTTAAACTTTTGATATACATTTTGAATATTATCAAGTCAAAATACAAAAATAGTAATTAAAGCATTGTTAAATTAATTATAGGTCGCGTGACGGTACTTGGTGCATCATTTACTTGACTCTTTCACTACTCGGATACTACTTTGCTAAGGTGAGTTCATAGCCTCGCCTTTACTTATTTATTTTCAAACCCCGCGAGGGAGATGCATGCTATAAACAAGAACACAAGTCTTTTCTTGAAATGTATGCTTGCCTGATCATTATTATTATAGCCTAAGTTGCCTGCCATAAGTCCCTTACATCATGAACCATTAATCACTTGCGAGTGAACGCGAATATTGTGGATAGTACTATGGGAATTAACGACCCCGACTCGGTTATCGGAAATAACCGGGGCGCACTATATTTGGTTAACTATGGAATTGGCAATTCCATTTGAGGGCAATATTATTACTTACACCAGTAATTAGGTGTATGCAGTTAGTTTGGTGTCATGAGCTTAGTGCATAATAATAATCTTTGTTTTCCATGGTAATTGTATTCGAAGCAATTATCATCTCTTACTTGTGTTCAACTATTTATTAAACCTATGAATATCACTCAACTTTTTGTTGACCTTTTTAAGCATGCTTATCTCAGGTACTAATTAGGATATCATGAAGGCACGGAGTGGACGTCATGGGACGCTGGAAGTGGTGTTGTTTTTTTTAAATAAAGTTATCATTTCGTAAACATTCAAACTATCTTTTATGTAACTTCAAAACTTGTGGTGCTTTCTCTTGTGTTCCAAAACATTGAGTTTTATGAAATGGTAACAACCTTTTATTAAAAACGTCTCTTTAGAGTCGTTTTCTATGACTTATGACTGTGATCCTCTAAGTAATACCCCAAATAGTCTTCCGCTGTCACATTGTGATTTTGGGGGTGTTACAGTAATGTTTTGTTAAAGTAACTAAACATGTTTGATCTAAAATGTTGAGACACATTATAATTTAGAAGGCTAATAATGTAGATTGATATGTAACTAACCAATAAGTGATAACATGCTAATGCTTTAAATGTTGAATACTATTTAAGAAAAACTTGTAATAATATCTAACAATCTTGACAAGCTTTATACTTTGCAAAAATGAATTTTACTTTTGTCGTTAACAAAACAAGGTAGAGATCATAAAATATAAATAACGTTTTTTGACGATATTTGTATTAATACTTTCCTTACAAATGTAATACACACCAACAACTATACCAGTTCTTCTTAAGACATTTCATATGGAGTTAGAACATTTCAGATTCCCCATTACTTCAACTATATGATCCAATCATTATGAAGATTAACAGCATTGATCTTCTCCTTTAGACATGAGAAATCATAGTTAAAGAATAGATGATTATGAGAACCATTATTCTTACTGCATAAAGGACATGAAGTTTTTCTTTACTCCATTTCATGATTTTATCTTGAGTATGTAGTCTCCTTTTTATAGCCAACCACAAGATGAATGCAGTTCTAGGATCACATTGGGAAAACCAAATTGCTTTTCACCAATTGACCCTAGTCAGTTCTTCATTCCAATCCTTCCAAACTTCTTTGACAAAGAATACAATATATTTACCATTCTTACTTTTCCATTTAACAATGTCCTTATACTCATTGATAGCAAGAACTGCAACTTGACTTAAAATAATATATTTAGAATACCATTCATTAGGCCAAGTCCACATATTATCTTTAATCATAACCTTCGTTGTGCAATAATTCTTCAGTCTAGCATCATACACACTTCTATGATTAATGAATTTGGATAAAGGACTAATTAAGTGTCATTGATCATGCCACATAGAGGTAGACGCACCATCCCCTATGTCATGAATTATAAAAGGCTTAACCTTTTCTCTCAAATCAAGTAAAGCCTTCCATGTCCCACTGTCAGTATTTTCTACACTAACTTTCCAAAAACTCTTACCTTTTAACTTGACTATGTTTACCCATTTTACCCACAAGCTTTCTTGATGTGACATAAGCTTCCATATATGCTTTATTAACAAAACTTCATTACACTTATCCAGTAATTTTAAACCAAGACCACTTTCACTTTTTGAACTACACACCACACACCAAGCCACTTTAGCACCACCCTTACCACATTTGCCTTAATTCCACATAAAACCTTTCAGAACATTATTGATTTCATTCATTATGGCTTTAGGCAACATAACAACATAAGCCTAATAAGATTGCATTGCTACTAATACAAAAGCTATTAGTTGAAGCCTCCATGGATATGATAATGACTTATTCTTCCAATCATTCACCTTGTTCATCACTTTATCCACAAGATGTTTGCAGTCTTTGATACTAGTCTTTTTAGCTAACAAAGGAATACCTAGATATCTCACAGGCAATTTGCCAATATTAAAAAGAAGAATATCCAGGATCCTCTGTTTTTCCCTCGTATCAACAGAACCAAAGAAAATGGTGCCTTTCCAAACATTTGGTTTTATACCATAAGACTCACTTAACTCTTTTAAGGTGTATCTTATGATAGAAACAAAAACATGATCACTATGACTCGTTACTAATAAATCTGTTAGGATATTATTGACTAGGTCTGTATTATATTTTAATGATGACAAATAAACCTACGCAACACATAAGATCACAAATGTTGGCGAAAAGCCAACCGGTTCCGTAATTGGAACTGGCGCGATTGTAACACGCCAGAGCGCCAGCAACGCGCCAACTTTCTGTTTGGAAATGGCTCGGTTTTCGAAAGTCAGCTTTCCACTTAGCCGAAAAATGTGGATCTTTCATTACAGGTATGAATATGATAATAGAGTTATTAAGAACACTCGAAACGAGTTTTAGACTTAGAGGGATACAAAATCATGACCTTTTTTTTAAAAAAAAAAAACGCCAACTCAACTATTTTATCAAACGCCTCTAGCCAAGACTTTTCGAAACCTATGAGACTCATGCTTTCAATATAACATCAAATGAAAATATTCATATGACCATAATCCATGGGTACGTCTTCTCTAATCAAGTAACGGGTTTACTCTCTTATTGGTCAAATAAATTCAAAGGTCACTTTGCGTAAATGCATCCTTTCCCGTTTTAGGGTATGCTTTACTTCTGATGCAAAGCACTTAGCTTGTTTGCATCAAGATGATTAGTGATCATGTTAATTCGTGGATAATCATGGATTACGTCCTAGTGAATACTTGAGTTTAGGATTATTTGAAAGTATGACTTTCCTTTGTATTTTTACCACTTCTCATACATTAAATGTTTTTACAAACTCCGACACTTCTCACACTTACTTCCTTTAATCATTTGTACATCCTCACTTCCCAAAAAAATGATTAATCACTCCTTCCTATACAATCCCAACATTCCTACAAACATTCATCTCATTTCCCAAATACATTCCCTAATCATTATTGTCTAATTATTTTCTTTATTAAAGACAATATGATTAAATCCTATAATCAATCATTTGATTATCATCATTCTCTTCACAACCTTAAACCTTCCTCACTTAAACCTTCTCTAATCTTATCATCACATGTGACAACTCATCCACACAACATTCTTTTTTTATTCCCTTACACATTGTACCTTTTGTCTCTTACATTCCCACACAATCTTTCTACATATTATCTTTTCTACATTCTCATCCAACCAGTATTATTCAACTATATCATCATCTTCCTCATCCTAACCATTGATGTTGAATCAAACCTTCACCACACTAAACCTTCCTTACCTCTTAGAGCATCTCCAATGTATAACACTAAATTTTGCACTAACATAGTGCAAATTTAGCATCTTAATGGAATATGCTTGCACTAAGTAAAAGTTGCTCCAATGTATGACACTAAAATTTGGCACTAAACATTTTCAACTAGTTTAAATTACATTTACACACAATAAACAAATAAAATAGTCTAAAAAATATATATCAATATTGGACTCATTTTAATTGTATTTGTTAGACAATTATAAAAATATAATTTATATAAACTAGTTTTTATATTTTTAGACAAATATCAAAGATCTAACAAATATATTGAGTTTTAAAAAGTGAATAGTGTTTAGTGCCATGAATAGTGTTGCACTATATTTGGTGCATTACTATTCACTACACTAAATTAGTGACAAGTTTAGTGCTAACATTGGAGAAGAATTTGTATAGCTATTTGTACCTTTTTGCACTAAATTAGTGCAAAAAGTACATTTAAAGTTAACATTGGAGATGCTCTTATCTTATCAATAACATTCAAATTTCAAGTTTGAAATTTGAATTTCTCATACATAGGCTCCCCATCACATATTCATCTCATCCTTGCAACTCGCCTCTCTAATTCAACACATGTTGTTATTTGAATTTGAAACCAAAGGCTTCAAACCATCACATCATTCCAACTCACAACCAGATCCTTATCCCACATGTGTAAATAGAATTTGAACTTCAAATCCAAATTATCCCTCCAACATACACACTTCCTTTTCAAGCAAAGAAATATTCTCTTGGCATATTCTTATGCCAACTAACCATGGTTAGTTTTCAACTAAGCCATATACATGTGAGGAATTCCCTAATATACCCCTTGTCCAATTATTTTTCTCTATCTCTTTGAAATTGGACAAACATCCCCACAATTTCTTTTAAACACTTCACTAAATATTCTTTTTAAAATGGCTATTTGCTGACCTTATCACACTACAAGTGTTAGAATGATATTGGAAAGGTCAGATGTGAAGTGCACTTGGGGGTTTAACAAGTCAGAGTAAATATAAACCAAGCACCGAACAAACAGATTCTAGCGCGTCGCTGGCGCTCCAGCGCGCCAGGTGTTTAGTGTCCAAGTGCTTGGTTAAAAAATACCCCCACTTGTATTAGGAATTTCTCACCCCTTGCCATACATTCTTTCCTCCTCACTTCTTTTCTATCTACCCTCTAATTCTATCTTATGCTCTTAATTATTCTCCTCTTTTATCATTCTTGAAAGAACACTTCTCTGCAAAGGAAGATTCACAAGAACCTAATCCTATTTATACACAAGTATAGTTGACAATCGTTACAATTAAGACAAAGATGACCTAAGCTAGTTTGGACAAAATACTTGCGTATTTTGTCTCAGTTACAATATTCTACTTTGAGTAAAAGACAACATTGCTTTCTAAATAACAATGATGACACTATTTTGATCTTTAGCCATTCAGGGTAAGTTTGACCGTTGCTTGATAAGGACTCTCCCTTATGTGTTTCAAACTTATCTCGTCTTATTCCGCCTTTCCTTTAGTCTCTAAGTATTCAGTCCAAGTCTTCAGTCTTCTTTATTGTTGAGGATACTTGAGGTTCAGTGAGCTATTGTCATAACTCTCTAAACTCATCGCCTTCTTCTCTGGCTCAGGTATCATTCATTGAGTCTCGCCTCACTGAATGGAGAGTCTTTCTTCTTAAACTCGTCCTAAGCTTCCTGAAGATGACTCACTGAGTGATTGTTCACTCAGTGACTTGATTGATGTTTATGCTTATACAACACTTAGAATATTTTATATTCAAATCCTAGTTTAAGGAAGCTTGGGTACTGAATGAACCCAACACTCTAAGATCAATACCTGCTTCATCACCATGAATCGCTTTGACCACAATAAAGCATTCGGATTTTGAAAAAGACGCCATCTCCACTTCAGTAAAAGAGACTGATTGAAAGCTTTAAGGCTTTCTACGCCTAGACCTCCTTTATCAAAAGCAGCTAGGATATTCGACCATTTACCCCATGCAATTTTCTTGATATACTTGGAACTACCCCAAAAGAAGGAAGCACGAAGACTTCGAGAGACTTAACAAATGTTTCAGGAACTTTGAATATAGACATGTAATAAATACCAAGACTATCTAGCACATATTTGATGAGAGTAAGGCAGCCGCCTATGGAAAGGAGGTTAGCCTTCCATCCGAAAATCTAGCCTTAAAACGATCAATGAGGACCTGCCAATTCACGATACGACTCATATTCGACCAAATAGGAAAACCGAGATAGGAAAAAGGGAAGAACCTGCTTCGTATCCCCGTACAAGAGGCCATAGACTCAATCTCATTATTCGAAACTCCCACCCCAAAAATATTCGATTTTTGGATATTAATCTTGAGGCTGTAAGCGATGAAAAAAATGTTGAGGATCCGAATAATATTTTCCATGTCATTTTGATTCCACTCGGAAAGAATAATGATATCATATGCATAAAAAAATGAGATAAATGGATATCCGAAGAACCAATCTTGACTCCATGGAACATATTGGTTGCCAAATCATCCTTAAGAGTCATATGTAGACCTTCCATAACAATAATGAATAAGAATGGCGACAAAGGGTTTCCTTGTCTTAAGCCTCTCTTTAAATAAAACTCCGATGTTTGACTCCCATTAACTAAAATAGAAGTCCTAGCCGAAATTAAGCCAACTTTAATCCAAGTACGCCATCTAATACCAAACCCCAACTTGTCTAAAAAAAAATCAAGGTACCTCCAACGCACAAAATCGGAGGCTTTAAATCAAATTTGAATAACATCATCTTCTTTTTACGTTTCTTGTACCAATCGATAATCTCGCTAAGAATAAGAGGACCATCAAGGTTTTTCTTACCCGAAATAAAAGCAGATTGTTCGGGGCTAATGACTGAATCAATAACTTTTGACAATTTATTTGCAAGAATTTTTTCAACAATCTTGTAATGAATACCAATTAGAGAAATAGGTCTATAATCTTTGATGAATAAAGGGTTAGACACCTTCGGGATAAGCGTAATGAAAGCAGAATTAGATCCTTGAGGAAACATACCAGTAGAGAAGAAATTAACCTCGAACGCCTGGATATCATGTTTCAAAAGCTCCCAAAACTTTTTAATGAACATAAAAGAGTACCTATCCGGACCCGGAGCTTTTCGACTACCACAATCCCAAATTGACTCCTTGATTTCATCCATAGAAACCATGGCATCAAGAAAGTCTCAATCAGAAGTGCTAAGCCGATGAGCATGCGAAATATGAGGAAAGGAAATCAGGGAGTCGTGATAGCTAAACTTATCCTTGTAGAAGCTAAGGAAAGCCGCTTTAATATCTTTTGGTTCGGAAAACCAAACAACCTCATGCATGATTCCTTGAATCATTTGAGATTTTCTTCTAGAGTTAATAAGGTCGTGAAAGAATTTTAAGTTTTCATCACCCTCAACTTCCCATTTAACTCTCTAATTTGAACCAAGTCCATCGATTCCAACTTCTTGAGATCATCAAGCTCTTGCATCTTATTAATTCGAGTAGCTTTGTCCTCATTAGTTGCGTGACCATCATCAATTTTTTTTTCTAAATCCCGCAACACAACCAAAATACAATTTTTTCTACTATGCTCGACCTCTTTAATGTGAGAGTAACAAAGCTTAAGTTGAATTTTAAGATCTTTAAGTTTGGTATGTAGAGGCTTAGTAAAACCTGATTCATCATAAGTAATAGTAGCCCACTTTTCTTTAACAACATCATCAAAATTTATGAGATCAAACCAATAGTGAAAGACTTTAAAAGGGATCAGACCAAAGTCGTACTTATTAGAATGTAAGAGGATGGGATTATGATCCGACCACACTCGATCTAAGGCAACAACATGCAATTCCGGAAAAACTTAGAGAGCATCATCCGAAATAAGGAAACGGTCTAACTTGCTTATCTTAGAACCGAACTTATTCATCCAAGTAAACTTCCGACCACCCATCGGGAGATCGATCAAAGCAGTAGCTTGTATGAAGGCATTAAATATTGTTGCGTCCCCACTAGAAAAAATAGAACCATACCTCTCCAATTCACATTTGACTTCATTCAGATCACCAAATAATATAACTTTTTTGGAATGCTTATGAATAAACGTACGTAACAAATAACCTAAGTTTGATTTATCTGGTTGATTTTGTGGGCCATATACATTGATAATATAGAAATCATCAACCGAGTTCTTCCACTTTCCTTCCATGATGATGTAATTGCCGCCACACCACATACAATTTTTAACAAAGACATTGGGATCCCACTGTTATGCCCCCAAAACCAAAAAGTTTAAACTTTTTAGAATGGCAAAATTTGGACCAACTTACTTTGACATTTTGGTTAATAAACCATAACTTAAATTAATGAACGAATGAAGACACGAAATTTACTTTTTAAACTGATTTAGAAAATACTTGAACATTCCCTTCTGACAGGTGGACGTCGTCGGCCACACTACGCGACGCCGTCCCCCTTCAAAAGGGTTGTCAGATCATGAATAAACTTTCAAGCCCGACTGCTCAGGAGTTTTAACACCCGACGGCGTCAGGTCATCCCCAGACGCCGTCACCCTTTAAGTGGGACGCCGTCGGAAGTAGAAACTAACCTGACGACTCAAAAAATTTATAACTAAACGGGGTTACAAGGTTTTTGACGTCATCTAGTGACCTGACCTACACAATTTGTGCATAAATTCTGCACATCATTCACAACCTTACTTCCAAGACTTACAAGTACTGCACTAAGAATTTTAAATAACCCAACATAACACATAAGGGCTTTTACTATTAAATTTCTTGGCTCATACTATCTAAAACAAATCAAGTGGCATTGCGCCAAACAACATTCTACCACAATTTTGACCCATTAACAACAAGAATTTGACACTATTAATTGAAACCCATTTAGACTACGCTAAGAACACGACCACAAAACCAAAAGTAAAGAACAGCCATATGACCCGAAATATACCAAAACAAAACTTGACCCTTCGGGGCTCCCAACTTCAACACTTTTGGTCCAAAAGACTTCAACAACTAACGGGTTAAGTGTAATCCATTTTACACTTGATTCTTACCCTTGTATTCCTTTTGCTAGAACCTACAAAACATCATCAACTATAACATAAGCGAAATGCTTAGTAACTAAATGGATTATATGCTTAATAAAATTTAACAATACAATAAGATTCTTGGAGCATCTATAACATGAAAACATACCTTCAATTTCATAATTACACTACTTGACAATTAAAAACTATGGATTCAAAGCTACTATTACAAGCTCCAACAAAACTATAACATATAATCAATAATTCAACATTAAGCATAACAATACATAAACCCACTATACTTACCTCAATTCCATAATATGTTTTCTATAAAGATTGAGTCACAAGCTCCCTTAAGCTTCCTATACAAAAATTATTCTTAATTAGAGACTACAACTAGTAATTCCATGAATTGGAAATATTCTATTACTATTTTCAATTCTAGAACTCAAAACCCTCATCATAAAGATTAGGGAAAACACTTACTTGATTTAGGGGAATGAAATGAAAAGCCTATTAGCCTTAATAATCACCACAACAAGGTCAAATTGAACACAATTGATAGTTTATGGTTTTCTTCTTCTCTTTCTTCACTTCACGTACTTTCTCTCCCAACTTCTCTCAACTTTTCTGGATAATTCTTCCAGTACACTCATTTTATTTTTATTAAATTCACTTTGCCATATTGGAAATTCTAATCCCCCTATTTTCTGGTTTCATGCATTGACCACTTAAGTTTCTACCATATTTACATAATTATAACTTATAATTAACTTTACAACTTCAATATAAAATAAAGGACTAATACCTATATATAATAATACCTTGTCGGGATACGGGTGTAACACCCACATAGTAACCAAACCACCAGATCTCCTTCTCGCCATACTACATACATAATCGAACGTGAAATTACCCCACATAGAACTTAATTGAAAAAGCTCCAACTTGGTCATCTTTGTCTCTTGAACTCCAAGGATATGCACGTTATGCTTAAAACACAAATCTTTGATTCAAACACGCTTTCTACGTTATTTAAGTCACGAATATTAATAGGTTGGATGTTCATTTATCAACAATAGACACACCTATAACATTAATCATCCGGCTAAGAGATTTTTTACTCCTTTTAACGTTATATCCAAGTGCTTCACCCATTTCAGTCATCCAATTCATTTCATTAATAAAAGAAAAGCCTTTTAATTTTTTCCTTATGTAATTACCAAAAGAAGTGGAACATTTACCATCTTTTGAAGTATAGGATGATCGAGAGCAATCTTTGTTCTCCTTGACAAAGTTTTCAAATCATGGGGGTTTAGAGTTGTCCGAGTCATCTTTTTCAGAGAACTTGTCTTCGTGTGTACCTATATGTTCATCTTTTACCTGGTTCGAAGAGAGCACATCGCCCTCATTATCTGCTCGAGATGCAACATCAATATTGTTGGTAAAGCCCTTCTCAAAACCAGGAGGTATACTACCTTCTGATTGGTGAACCTGTGTGGGTGCTTTATTAACATCTTCTTCCTCTACGATCTTATGAATAACACTATCAAGGTCCTCGATTGGGTCCACGCTCTCATTAGATGATCTACTCCCATCGATGTCATGACCATCATCAAAATCATTTGATACTAGATTATTTGACATATGAACACTCCAAGTTCCAATTTCTTTGACATGGGCTTGAAAAGTCTCACCATGGATAATGACATTTACCTTTTCTGATATGAGAGATTGTATTTTAGTGGCAATACAAGCCCTACCCATACTCAAGCAATCTTCAACATCAACATAAAAAAATGAAACTTTCCGAAAAGATTTGCCACTTTTTAGAAAGCGCATGACCCCCATGCACACAATGGGAGGCAACTAATCTCGATCCAAGTCATCCGTTCATCGAATTTAAAGAATGGTGAGGCGACCTTAGTGGATGTCCATAACTTATTCAGAGATTGATTGGATTTGAACTCTGCACATGATTTCTCAGAAGTGAATTGAATCCACACCTATAAGCCTCTAACATAATGAATCGTAACATCTACAAACCCTTTGTTACAACAAACATTATACATGTTACTAATCGTATCGATCTCATTCACTTTAACCAAAACCATTGTAGAAGAATCTTTAACTTTGATAAGATCATAATCATCTAATTGGATATTCTTGACATTATCCACATTGGTTTGGTGAACTTCTTTTGGACTAGTTACACCATGAGCTACAGAAGCATATGTTTTCTTATTGGGTAACTCAGTAAAACTGTAAGTGTTTAGGTTAGGACGAACATGAATGGCTCGTGGCTTCTGCAATTTCTCTGAAACAGATTTGTGCATTGGACTCGAATCGCTTTTAGGGTTTAGTTGAAATCTAGCGACCGAAACAAAGACATGATAACTTCCAATCCAATAATTAGAGAGAGACTTTGCAAAATCCTCTTCGTTATGGACACCCAAAAACCTAACAAAATCAAAACGCTTACCTTGTTTTGAACGTTTGTTTGCGATGAACGCGTCAACAATGCGTCCAAAAGATTGAAATTCCTTCCATAGGGTTTTAGCATCCAACGAATTGGGAAAATTCGTAACATAGAAGGACGTAGCAATTTTGTCCACATCTTTCACAAACGGGTTATATGGATGGGTATAGGGATTTGCACATGTCTAAAAGGCCATCTATGGTCGAGGATAGTCCACGTGGTAGACATCCAATAGAGGAGATAAGAATGACGCGTGACGCGTCATCCTTTGCTTAGCCGGGTGCATGGAATGATCCATGCACGACTGCAACACTACCTTTGAGCTAATGAGGTAGTGACACGTATCTGCTTGTTGCAACAGTACTGGGGGATGCACCCAGTCATGTCGTAGCTTGTTAGCATTGAGCCTGGCCTGGGAGTTCGACTCCCAAGCGTGTTAAGATGAGTTATGGTAGCAATTGGCCTGCTTCGAGCGTATGCCTTTAGTTAGCTGGGCTGAAGGTCTTATAAGCTACCCAAAACATTCTATTTCTTTCTTTTACCTTCAAATTTTAACTCAAGAACACAATATTAGTACTTTAAATTCGTTTTAATCTTCTTTGTACGAACAAAGCTGGATTTATATGGACAATATGAGAAGTTGTTTATTTATTTATTTTTTGTAATAGTTTTAGGCTTTTAGCAACAGGCTAAATATGTTTTTTTATTAGATAGTATTTTACTTTTTGTCCGACTAATTTACGAGGTTTGATCATGGTCCAAAAACTTGATCGGACTAAAAACCATTGTGGCCCTAAACATCGAATCGAGAACCGAGCCTAAATATCCAATCTAGTTTGGTCCAACGAAACATAATGGTCGTTTGTGCATAAGAGCAGACCGGACCGAGAACCGAATATAACAAAATGGTGGACCGAAGACATGAGTGAAATATGTTCGGCCCGATTCAGTCCGTCCGACTCGGTCCGGTTGATCCGCCACCTATTATGTTAGGCCCTACTTTAAATTATCATTATTCTGCATGATCATTTTAGAATAGGATGTACAAATCTGTTGGAGGTAATGGTCGTTTTGAGTCCGTCTCAAGTCACGTAGCTCCATTGGTGAATTGGGAAGAAACCTTTGCAAGAACAATGGTCGCGTTTTGAGGGATGAACTCAGGATTTTCAAGAGGGTGGTGAATAAAAAATTGTTGGGTTTACTAAAGTTACAATCATAAGAAACGAAAGTAGAAAAAAATTATTAAGGGGTTGCATGTATAATAAAACAACCGTTTTTAAAAAAGAAATTGCACTTTGTGACCTAAAATCGGGTTTAGCTCGTGCTGCACCGATTGTAGTTCCGCGCGTTCCTCACATCAGACATACAATATCTTAAGCAAACCGTTGAGTTAATATAAGGATTTCCATTCACATATTGTCTTAGAGTGAAAACATTGTCAGTTATCTATATATACCGATTCTTGAGATAAAAACATGTTACAAAAAAATCGAAAAATACAAGTAACACACATAACAAAGTCTACACCTCAGCCCAATACCATATATACTGGACTAGACTTTAGCCCAACTCCTGAAAGACAACAAGCCCAGATAGATGTTCACGGTAGAACTCGATACACGAGTGAAGGGAGATCTAAATTCTAAACTCCGATTAATCTTTTTTCTCTAACTCACATTTCATTTTCATTTCATTATTATTTTATCCGATCTATTTACAACCGGCTAATCGCCGCCGATCAAGACCAATCTCTACATACAAACCTCCTGTAAGCATCTCCCTTTATTTCACAATCACCCTAGGGTTTCATCATATGTATAATAAATACTGACCTTGTATTGATTCATTTCTACAGATTTTTTTATTTATATTTCATGCCTAATTTCTGTTATAAAAATAGTTGTATTTCTAGCTTGGTTTAAAGTTATAAAAAAATAGGTCTGGAGATAGCAAAAATAGCTGATTTGAGATCTGGAGTGTAGGTGTATTTTTTTTAAGATGAGATTAGGAAGATGTAAATTTATTGGTTTATGAATTTGCAGGAAATAAATGGCTGGTGGTGGTAGGGGAATTTACCACTTGCTGAGGGGCAGGCTTCATTCTCAATCTCCTGTAAGCGTTATTACTATACGTGTTTGCTTCTCCAAAACATCATTTGCTTTATATTTGGGGGTTGGGAACATGCTTTTAGGGTAGGCGTTTCCAAAGTGCATATGTTGTACTGACTTAGGCTTTTAGCCAATCGTTCTTAAAAATAGTTCCTCATGGAAGTACAATAAACTACACTCCAGGATGTAGAAACGACTAAACTTTTTTTAAGCTACTTGTTATTATACGGGTATAATGGTGTTTGAGCTAAATAGTACCTGTATTTCACGGTAATCATGATTTTGGATATTTTAGAGTTGATTGCGCTGTAATATCATAAAGGCGATTTTTATACAAGTTCGTTCATTCGATTTGATTATGTCAACTTAAAATGAGGCACATGTGGTACTTGACTTTATCAGTTTCAGTGATTAGTGGGAGCTAATTAGAGGACTACCCTTTGGTAGCAGGGATGAGTTTTTTTTTTCATAGGAGGGTGCACACCATATTCCTTTCAATTGATGCACACATATTTGCAACATGTAAAAGTGACGTGCGTAATATACTCTATGTAAACATAAAACCACTATGTTTGACCCTTTTCGAGCATATAATTTTAAGAGAATTCTTTTAATTTTATCTACGATTGGTGAAGCATGGTCCGCATGGAATGGTTGCACTTAATGTCAACAGATAATGAGAAATAGCATAAATAGGTTGGAGATGTCTATGTTATGTACTGGATTACTCATAAGTGGCTTTACTCTTCTAGTCTCACGTGTTTAAGTGGCAGTTACACATACTGTTGGAATGTAGTGCAAAGCATACCTTTAACAAGCCTTTAAATTATATCACTTTTAGGGAAGCTGCATAGTGACTTGTCCTGTTATATACGTAGTTTTCAGTTATATCTAGTGACTTTTTGAAATATGCAATATTATTTGTTATCGATTTAGTTATAATGATATGACATTTGCTCAACAAAGTGACATGTTAGAACTTAGTTACTTAGTTATATATCGGAGTGTAGTCTAAGCATAGAACAATAACATATTTTTACATATTGATCAGCACCTGCGTGTGCTGCATAATGACTACATAGTCCTTATGCATGAACCTACGGTTTTGTCTACTTCTGTAACACTTTGCTTTCACAACCAAGTATCAACGATAAAAGAGATAACATAAAAGGGTTGGGCATATTGTTACTTCCTAAGTGAAAATGAAGTTATACCGGAATCTGTATAGGATAACAGCTGTATATTGATTTGCATGCATTGACTGCTGGCGTTGTCTTCTTACAAGTTCAGGCCTCTCCAGCGTTGTCATCTCTGATTTCAAAGAAAGACCAGGATGGAGCTGGATCTGCTGGCGCAAAATCTTTGAGGGCAATTGCTCTTCTTGGAGCAGGTCTGTCAGGGCTATTGAGTTTTACAACCATTGCAGCTGCTGATGAAGCTGAGCATGGTTTGGAATCTCCAAGCTACCCTTGGCCTCACCAAGGCATTCTCAGTTCCTACGACCATGCTTCGTGAGTTCCTTTTCGGCCTTTTCATTCAGTGATATGTTTTTTTATTTTTTATTCTAATCTATAGTCCTGCACTACATTGTTCTAGCCGTTTCGTCAGCTTGAAAGTTCATTGAAGTGTAACTTAGTTAAGAATTAAAAGCACATAGTTCATTGTATTGATTTAACTGGAGGTGATTATCTAAATTTAAGTATTGATGGGTTGATTTTGGTGAGATATCTCTAGTGGGTCATACAGGTGAATAAATAATCAGCTTAATAGGAGACAGGCCAAATGGGCTGAGAGTCACCCACACAGTTTATTTTTGAATGCGTAAAATCTCTTAAATCTCTCTGAATTAATATGATTTTGTGATCTTGTTCAACAGTTAATATACTAGTTATTGATAAGCAGAAAACTAATTTTTGGACAAAAATGTTATTTGAGTTAACCTGACTCATACCAAACTTAACTGTTTGACATGTTACCTGACCCTCCCATTTTTTCCACTTCTAGGCTTTACTATAGTTATCGACTTTCATACTTTTTTTTAGAAAGACAATCATTGCGACTCAAGTACTATGTCTGTATCAATTGAGAGCTCAGTACCAATAAATGCAGGTCATTATGTACATTTACAGATTTCTCCACAGTAATTGACTTTTTGCTTTTTTTGGTGTTTGACCATAAACAGGATTCGACGTGGTCACCAGGTGTACACACAAGTATGTGCGTCCTGTCATTCAATGGGTTTGATTTCATATCGTGACTTGGTGGGTGTGGCATATACAGAAGAGGAAACAAAGGCAATGGCTGCTGAAATTGAGGTGGTTGATGGTCCTAACGATGAGGGTGAGATGTTTACACGTCCTGGAAAATTGAGTGATCGATTTCCTCAACCTTATCCAAATGAGCAAGCTGCTAGGTTTGCTAATGGAGGGGCTTATCCTCCAGATTTGAGTTTGATTACCAAAGTAATTTCTGCTGCCTGTTTCTGTTTCTAAAAAATATTGTTGGTGTGCTGTTAGATTCTTATGTTTTGTTTCTTCAGGCTCGTCATAACGGACAGAACTATGTGTTTGCACTACTGACTGGTTACCGTGACCCTCCAGCTGGTGTTTCTGTAAGTTCCCAATTTTTGTTTACATTTTAGTATGTTTTCGATTTTCTCCTATAAAAAGTAAGCTTTATTTGCTAAAATTTTCTCATTAATGAAGAAAAAGTAATGCATATGCTTGTATAAACTCTTATGAGTTGAGGTCTAGGTCTTAAACTATGATAGAAGGGAAAACTATATTTTTAAACTTTTAATTTGGATAGTTATTTGACGACAATTCTTTAGTACCTGTGTATTGTGTTTTCACCATATAAATAAGGGGTGTTTTGTTTCCTCAAAATAGCCGTGAGTCCATGACTATTGCAAATCGGAAAAGAAATTATGTAATCATGGTAATCTATCTGTTCCAAGTAGATTGAGTAGTAGTTTTTTGGGTTTGTCATTGCTGTTTTTGGTTTTTGCTGCTAATGTTCAGCAGCAGCTGCTATTTCTACTAATAATGTCAAAATTCCAATTTTAAGATACTTTATAGTCCATAAGTGTGACTCCATTTGCACGCGTATAAAATAAAGCCATTACTAACTGTATTCTGGTTGTTTTGTGTATATATCATCTTCTTTCCTCCCCTTAATGGCTAATTTATGAATGAATTGCAGATCAGGGAAGGTCTGCACTATAATCCTTACTTTCCTGGTGGAGCAATTGCGATGCCTAAAATGCTTATGGATGGCGCTGTTGAATACGAAGACGGAACTCCAGCGACAGAGGCCCAGGTTGGTGACCTTTTATTATGTTAATGGCTAATGGGCTTATTATTTTAATCTTTTTCTCACATGTGGATTTTTTTTCTTTATGTTAATTGTAGATGGGAAAAGATATTGTTTCCTTTTTGAGTTGGGCTGCCGAACCAGAAATGGAAGAAAGGAAACTGGTACAAAATCCTCCAAACCTACAACTATATGAATAGACCGAATGCACACTTTGTCTTTGCATGTTTTGATTTAGGTGTCATATAGAAAAGGCAAATTTGATTTTGGGGTCAAATGGGGACTGATTATCAGCAAATGCTTTTTACCCCAAAGTAGTTGGCATAGGCCAGAAATGATGAATATTAAGGATTAATGACCCTTAACGGGCCCCAAGGCCACTTATCTGTTTTATCATCACTTCTAGAATTGGCAAGATCTGCGAGTTAGGCCAATTGGTTAGCGGTCAGAATAAATTTATATCGTGCCAGGGTTCACACACTTCATGCTCTTTTAACAAAATATATATAAAAATAAAAAGTTGGACACCTATGGTTGCATAACAATATTTTTAGTAACAATTTGATTATTCGAGCAAAACGATTTAGATGTATGCATGCTAGTAGAAATTGGAGGACTTCCAACCTGTTATTGAGATGTTCTTCTTTTGGCTAACACTGGCCAAATGAACCCATGTATATGTAGATGACCCACTTGCCACTACTAATGACTTTGTTTGATAATGCAGATGGGATTCAAATGGATATTTGTACTGTCGTTGGCCTTGCTACAAGCTGCATACTACAGGCGTTTGAGGTGGTCAGTGTTGAAGTCACGTAAGCTTGTTCTTGATGTTGTGAACTAGGCTGCTCTGGTTCTTCAACAAATGGTTCTACTGAAAATGACGAATAATTATTTCTTCTGTAAAAGATTTAAATACAAATTTTTTGTACTAAAATTGGTACACAAGTTGTCTTTCGGTTCTTACAGGCTATGGCACTGCTTTTCCGTTTTGGAATTTTGAAGCAAGTAATAAGGAATTGTATTGTGTGCTTTTTATCTTGTTCTATCTAGTTTTTCCCAATTTTTGTCGCGATTGGTTTCATTCATTGTCTCAAGGAATGGTTAAAACTTTATTGTAATACGATGACTAGCACATACACCGTTTTTCATATGGTTTTTAGCTAATTATTCGTACAAGTATCTAATAATCCTTTAACATAATCTTCCTACTAATACCCACACAATTATACACAATTGTATGAGATATATTTCTAGGGCAATTTCACTGTATTTATAAGATCATATTTCTAAGAATGCACAACAATAACACTATAACATCAATAACACCGTCCACGTCAGCGCCACATCAGCTTTAACATTTCACCTTAACATCCTCAAAAAACACCCACAACAATAACATCCTAATAACATCAATAACATTTCATATTTTCAATTTCAACCTCTAAATTAAACAGACACTTCATTTATTAAACTAAACATATCATTAAAATTGAAAACATATTACAATACGAGATTAAAAAAAAAAAAAAATTACAACGAAATAAAAAAACACACTGCAAATAAAACGTTACAACAAATTAAAGGAAATGACGAGAATACGATCTACTGACGAGGTTTCAAGTTATATTTTTTGATGATTCGATCTTTTTCGTCATTGATCCAATCCACGACCATTGGATCTTGCCCTTCAGTAGGCGTCATCAAAAAATTTATCTCTTCCAACCTTGTTATTGTGAGATCTTTTTCCTACTGGGCCCGATACGCCGCTTCGGCGGTTTCACGTTTCATACGATACTCGTTTGCCATAGTTTCGGTGAAATAAGTTGATGAGCTCGTTCCTCCAGTGCTTGCTCCCCCAGTACTTGTTGTGCTCTCTGATCTTGCTTTCTTGGTAGCACGTTTCTTTCCCATGGGGCGTGGTTGTTCATCATTACCAAACAAAGCCTCGTTTGTTTGGCTTGGCACATCGCCGATTAAATCAACCGGTTCCGGCGTGTCCCATTTCTTATAATGACGCAAAACCTCCCAAGCGTCATCGAGACCAAACGGTGCTGCTTTGGTTTCCTCACGATACCATTGCTTTGCCCGTTTCATCACATCCCTGCCACTTTCCCGCCGTTGATCCCGTTGCGCCGTCGTAACAAGCGTTGAACTTTGTGCATATGCCGTTCAACGTTTTCCATTTGCTTGACATCATGTCCTTGGTGCGCCGTTGAAAGTTGTTTCTATTGAACTCATTTCTGACCCGATACCAAAACGTATCTCTGGGTTGGCACTTTCCAACTTTCGGATCCTCCGAAACAACTATGTAAGACCTTGCAAGTAATGCTTCCTCTGCTGGAGTCCAACGCGCAACAATGACAACCTCCTCTTCATCAGAATCAATTGGTTCGGGCTCGGGGTCTTTGAATTTTTTTGATTTTCGCTTAATACGACCTTTTCCTTTTTTTGGAGGAGACGTGGGTGTGTCAGCAACATCATGTGTTTCAGTGGTGTGAATTGTAGATTTTTAAAGTTGGAGTTTAAGGTGCTTTGTTGGTTTTGTTGTTGCCAATACAGAAATGTTTGATGTTGTTGATACATTTCTTGGCTCGAGAAGCTTAGTGGGTTGGGGTTTGAAGATGAACCCGCGTTCGGGTTAGATGATGAACCCGGGTTTGAGGGATTCCACCCACCACCGAGAAAATTGAAGAAAGTATCATCGTTTCCTCCCGACATTGTTTTTTGCAGTTAATTGAAGTTGAAAGATTGCGAGTATTGAGAGGATTTAGTAGTGAAAGTGTTAAAAAAAAATGGTGTTTTAATTGGGTATTTATAGTGGTAAAAAAAGGTTTTTTATTTTTTTTTTTAATTTTTTTATAAAAAGTAGCCGTTTAGGGTATTTTTTGAATTTTTTTTATAAACATAACGGCTAGTAGCCGTTACAAGGGGGTGGTTTTGAAATTTTTTTGATTTTTTTTCCTTCCCATATAACGCCCTTATATGGTTAACGGGGAGGGACCAACGGCGTGAAAGAACTCGGCCTCCAAGGGTGTAACGCCGATAACGGCGTTATTTGGACGAAAACGGGCGTTATCCCGTTATTATTGTGCATGCTCTAATACGTGTAAATATTCCCTGATTTCTAATTGTTTAACATTCAAACTTGTTGAAATTTCTCAGGTCAACAAATGCATGATAAATAGCACATGCATGACCTTTATCTGTGGAACAAGCTGCCTATCATAAATTTAGATCACATCAATTGGTCCAAGTATCCAACCGTCCAAAGAATAATTTTGATGTAAAAGGACCCACCCGCAACTTAAACATTGCCATTTTTACAAATTAATAAACCATTTTTTAAGAACCCAACAATTTCTTTAATTATATCGTAGGGTATAACACATCATCACCTTTAGTAAATTTTGTGAAAACGTTTTAGTCGGTCACCCTGGGATACACTCTCCTTAATGAGCTCGAAGCAGCGAAAATAAACAAGCAAAAAACTCTTTCTCGCTAGCGCTATGCACATGTACCACACTAATGTCTTAAAACTATATACATCTGGGATCCGAGACGCTCTTTCAATACAACTTACCATCATGATAACTTTTATGTCAGATGCTCACATCAAACTCCAGAAAAAGGAGGGTTTACCCGATTTGTATATCAGTATATGCGTGGCTGCGGGTTCACCTTAGATTAGTCGGCTGAAAGTTAAAAGAACACGGTTAAAATAAGAGTTAAGAGTCCTTGCGTATTTCATATTTTGCAGTCAAGAGTCTACATCTTATCAATCGAAAAGAATGATGTGTTCATATATCTTTAATAAAAAGATATACATCGTGGTTAATTATTATTTATTAATATATGGTGTAACTCATAGTATTTAATTGCTCTTGTAGTACATCGTATCAATTGTTTAACATGAGTTAGTATTTGACATAATGTCCTCACATCATGATACTCTTAAGTCTTAACATCCAATGACTCTTTATATATGTTGCAAATAAAGAAATTGTGCATCTTCTTTTTTATATGTCAAGCATGAAAAACAAATGAACCAAACCAAAATTCAAATCATTTTAATGCTAATAATAATAGTCGTCTTACTATAAAAAGCATCATTTTCAAGTTTTCTTTAATTTATTTAAAGTGACTAACAACTTTGAAGGATTCATTAAAAATGCCAAATTTGCTAACTCCAACTTAAAAAAAAAAAATAAAAAAAAAATAAACATCAATGGCTCAATCTGTCCCTTCGTTGTGTTGTCCGATTTATTTCTATTTGCTACACGGTCTACATCCACTTACTTATTTTGATTTATTTATCCACAAAATATCACTCTTTTAAATAAGAAAAAATATAGGCACGTTTATTGTTTATTAAAAAAAAATGACTATGTAATCATACGTCACCACAATACAAACAAGTTTTCAACAAATCACCCATTCACCCGAGTATCAAAACAATTTTAGAAAAAGGACCTTGGATGGAAAAATCCTTTAACTGATAGTAAATGGATTTGAGAGGGAAAAAGTGAAATGAATTATTATGAATCAAGAGATTACATTGAAAGGGAAAGAGTACATGTATTTATACTACCAATATACTTACTAACTAACTAACTACTATGCTAAGCTGACTTGTACATATGCTAACTGTACTTGTACAAATGACTTTGATGCTTTATACAATGAGGTGAGATATAATTGACATTTTGGTGCTTCAATATTGTGTTGACTTGACTTGTAGCTTGTATTCCAATATCCCCCCACAAGTTAGCAGTGTGTAAGGATCACACATGCCTAACTTGGATAGACATTTGTGAAATGGAGGTGCATGAAGAGCCTTGGTAAGAAGATCTACTGTATGAGATGTAGTTGGGACAAAAGTAGGAAGAATCTGACCAGCTTTGATCTTGTCTCTCACAAAACGACAATCAATCTCAATGTGCTTAGTCCTTGCATGTTGTATAGGATTAGAAGCTAAGGCTATTGTGGAAGTGTTGTCACAGAAAATCTTAACTGGATCTGAAACTGCGATGTGAAGATCTTTAAGTAAAGAACTGAGCCATGTTATCTCACATGAACAATCTGCCAGAGCTCTATATTCTGCCTCTGTTGAGGATCTTGAAACCACATTTTGCTTTTTAGACTGCCAAGAAATCATGTTGTTTCCAAGAAAAATACCAAACCCTGTAATTGATCTTCTAGAAGAGGGGCAATTTGCCTAATCACTGTCACAATAAGCCTGCAAAATGAGAGGATTGAATCTTGGGAAAAATAAGCCTTGACCAGGACTAAGTTTGACGTATTTGATGACTCTGTGCAGAGCTTTCAAGTGATATGTATGTCGAGATTGAGAAAACTGACTGAGAAGTTGAGCTGCAAAAGCTATGTCAACAACTATTTGCTTTATCACAAACTTAAACACAAAAACATCCATTTGCTTTATCAAATTTGCTTAAGAAATGGTCAATACAAAAGGTAACCGATTATAGACAAAAGGTTACAATTGATTGTCAACAACTAATCTTACGACCTTTTAGATGTTTCCAATCAATCCAACTTGATAATCAAAAACCGTTCTTATTACAACCACACCTTAGTTCCTTTGTTTAATCAAGAATAATGGGTAAAAACAATCATCCATAGACAAAATGATTATAACTAGTTGAATAACAATAAGTTCTTTCGACCTCTACGATTACTATCAACTAGTCAAACTTGATTAACAAATGTCACTATGAAACTTTAGCACAATTGGATATTAGAATCAACTTGAAATTGAATTAAAACATGTTAACACAATCACACACTAATCACATGATAATCAACATCATTTAAGCAAGTGTATAAAGAAACTAGCCACTCATAGCAAACATAAACATAAACTCAGAACTTTGAACATTAGAAAACATGATTAAGAGTCTTACAATGCTTGGAATAAGGTTACAAATGGTGAAGTAATGATTCCCAAAGTATTGGGGTAGACTCCTTGGGGTTTTGGCCTCCAAATGTGGTACTTTTGGAACTCCAAACTTTCCTGGACTTCTAAGGACGAATTTGAGAGTTTAAGAGCTTTGTTTGATGAGTAGAGAGAGTTGTATTGAAGTGTGTGTCTCATATGCTCGCAAGAGGTCTCTATTTATACTAGTTCCAAGGCCTATGGTATTAATTGCTGAACTTGGCCTCCAAGGAGTTAGGAAGGGACTAGAATACACCAAGGGAAGGACCTAGAATACACCAAGGGAAGGACCTAGAATCGTTTGGATACAAAGGGGAAATTTATGATAAAGATTTGGCAGGAACAGGCCCTCCAACCGGATTGGTCACATGACCAACCGATCCGGTTGGTCTTCTACAAGTGTTCTAACCGCTTCGGTTGCGGGTGGCAACCGAACGGTTGGACTGGCGTCATAGGCAATTCTTTGCTCTTCACACAACCGATCCGGTTGCAGTTGCAACCGATTCGGTTGGTCTTCCTGAGTGACAGAAAATCGACCTTTACTTAATTCTAACTTGTAGAGCTTGGTTCTTCAATCATCGTGGTCTTCTATGGTACTTGAAATACTGATTTGTGCTTGACATGCTTCACTGAAACGGGAATCTTCCAATTGTTGAACATTCTTTTACTTTTCATTCCGTTTCCCTGCACTTGGTTATAAACACTTGACAAACATCTTTTGATACGATTAAGTACTGAAATCATACAAATATAACCAAATAACATATACAAAAGCACTCATAACGCTACTGAAAACATGTACAATCTGAGCGTTATCAAATTCCCCCACACTTAAACTTTGCTTGCCCTCAAGCAAATCTAGGAAAAACATCCACTGGTACAAAGTTATGATTACGAAAAATATGATGCAAATCTACCAAGTACGAGTACGAGAGAAGATTCATCAATTACGCTTTTAAGGGTGAAACTTTCAAGATGTTTGACAATATCCAATGATTTTCTTGCATGATTAACATTTCAAAGCACTTCACGAAAAAGGAACGAAATATAATTCACTCAATCACTCGATTTAGTGGAGTAACAAGATAAATCACACTCATTGCTCAGTCATGATTAGATTATTACCATAAACTTGTACAAGAAACAAAACTCCACCGACGTGGCGTGAGCACCAAGCAAAATCATCTAAAGAGGTCTTTTATTCGGGTTATAATGTTAAGGCTAAGGGTTAAGGGTATGGATAAGGCATGGGAATGTTAATGAAATTGGTGTTAAAATAAAAATAGAATCAAGTCTAATACACGTGTTGCTAGTTACCAAACAATCCACAAACCAATAAATGATTATAGCTTCATTTTCTTTTCTTCGGATTTGCACGACTCTTCGCTTTGATTTGCCATGACAACTTTTCTTCGAACATAGCACATTGGCTAATACATTCACGTTTTTTCAACAATTTTTTTATTTTTTTATTTTTTATTATTATTTTTTTATACATAAACTCATACTTGAAATGGCTCACACAACTAACAAGGTGCGGTTACTCATAATCATTTGAACAATCTTCTCATTCCAGGTGACTAGCAACCAACCGTTTAGACATTGACAAGGGTTAGGCTAAGGTTTAAAGTTGTAAAATCTTTTTGTATTTTTTTGGATTTATCAAAAATGAAAAGGATGGCTCAGGGGGTGTAACTAGGGGTATCTAGCGCTAAAGATGATCGCTACAAATGGGTCCATGTAGGTGGTTAACTAACCGATGTGGTTAGCTAATATAGCATAATATGAAAAATGGAAGGCCATTTGGGTTAAGTCCTAAGGTGCCTCTTTATCACACGAATTTACTTATATCGCACGAATGCGATCTCACTGCGGTCTGGTAGTGATTTACAAGCACAAGTTCTAGAATAAATAAAATCACCGACACACTCATAGCAAAAGATTCAAGCATAAAAGATGTATGCTTTATATAGAACAGGCTCAAATCCTCACAATTTTAGTGGTAAGGGCTATAATTTGTGCTTGCAAATGTTATCGATCCTAGAATGGATTGCAATATTAATCGGAACATAAATCAAAGTTTCAAATATTACCAGTTTTACTAGTGGTTTGATCCAGTTATTCTAATATATTATCCTAAAAGCATGAAAATAACTAGATCACAAGGGCAAACAAAATTTTAAATTTAAGCTTAAAAACTCTAATTTTCCTATTCACCCCCCCACACTTAAGTTAAACATTGTCCTCAATATGAAAAACGAACTTCAAAGTATAGAAATAGGGAAATAGAGATGAAACCAGATATTCCAATGAGTTTGTCAGCTTAATTTTCTTCATCCAAGCATCCACTGGAGTAATCATTACCTGCACAAAATCTTATATACAAACAAAAAGAGTTTTATTAAGACGTGGCACTCCCCCACACTTAAGTTCAACCAAGGGTTTAAACTCTGGGGCGTGACCATAGAAAATCAAATCTGAAACACACGGGTTGCCTCCCGAGAAGCGCTTGTTTTATTAACAAGTCATCAGCCTGACTCGAATCTTCCCGAATTTACTTGGCCACAGATGCAGCCTTAAATATTTTGAAAAGTTCGGGGACATACATGAATTCTTCACCAGTAGCATCAATATCGCTCCAGATGAACTCAGCAGATGGTTTCCAAGGAACACTTTGTGGAATTCTTCCTGGGAAAGGTGCTACGAAAGTGATGGTTTCGAATTCATTTTCAGGTGAAACCGTTTCAACTGATATTTCATTCATTTGCTCCTTATCGTAGTTGAGTTTTATTCGGTGCCCATTAACGATGAAACTTCCACCCTGTTTGTCATAGA
The DNA here is from genome assembly GCA_910596185.1 of Chrysanthemum makinoi. Classification (NCBI taxonomy): domain Eukaryota; kingdom Viridiplantae; phylum Streptophyta; class Magnoliopsida; order Asterales; family Asteraceae; genus Chrysanthemum; species Chrysanthemum makinoi. The sequence goes on from OU343218.1 coordinate 161,784,850, forward strand.
GTTCGACATAACCGGATGGATATCCATGTTTAACGATATATGGTCCAAACCATCTTGGTTGTAATTTAGGAGCTTTGAATTTGAATTTCATGTTGAAAAACAGAACTTTATCTCCGGCTTTGAATTCTTTTCGAATTCTCAGCTTTTTGTCGTGATAAGCTTTTGTTCTGGCCTTATACAGTTTGGAATTTTCATAAGCTCGAAGTCTTAATTCGTCGAGTTCGTGCAATTGCAAGAATCTCTTCTCTCCAGCTATTTTGAGATCGGTGTTACAGTTTCTAAGAGCCCAGTAAGCACGATGTTCAACTTCGAACGGCAAATGACAAGTTTTTCCATACAGGAGTCTGTAAGGAGTTGTGCCAATAGGAGTTTTGTAAGCCTTACGAATCGCCCACAGAGCATCGTCAAGTTTCTTCAACCACACTGAAGGATTATCGTTCACTGTTTTTTCGAGTATTCTTTTAAGAGCTCTGTTGGTGTTTTCAACTTGGCCACTGGTTTGTGGATGATAAGCTGTCGTGAATCGATGATGAACCCCATATCTTTTCATTGTTTTCTCCATTTGTTGGTTACAGAAATGGGTTCCTCGATCGCTTATCAAGGCTTTGGGGATTCCATAACGAGCAAAAAGTTTTTTGAGAAAGTTAACGACGACGCGAGCATCGTTTGTGGGTAAAGCTTCAGCTTCTGCCCATTTGGACACATAATCTATAGCAACGAGAATGTATTCGTATTTGTGGGATTTAGGAAATGGTCCCATGAAATCAATTCCACAAATATCAAATATTTCACACACTTGAATGCTTGTCAATGGCATTTTGTCTCTGCGTGAAAGGTTGGTGGTTCTTTGGCAAGCATCGCAGTTCTGAACAAGTGTATGTGCTTCTTTGAATATTGTTGGCCAATAGAATCCAGCATCAAAAAAATTTTTAGCTATGGTGGAAGGACCATAATGTCCCCCAGTTGGGCCATGATGACATTCGTCAAGAATCTTGCGGGTTTCGAAACCAGAAACGCATCTTCGGATCATTCCGTCAGGGCACATTTTGAAAAGATATGGTTCTTCCCAAAAGTAGTATTTAAGTTTCGAAAAGAATTTGCTCCTTTGAGCGTGACTTAAAGCTTTTTTGAGAATTCCTCCAGCGAGATAGTTCGCAAAATCAGCAAACCAAGGATCGTCATTTCCATTAACGGTCATGAGGGTTTCATCAGGGAAGTAATCATCGATTTCTTCTTCTTTTAACTCCTCAAGATCTGGATTTTCAAGACGTGATAAATGATCAGCGGCTAGATTCTCTGCTCCTTTCTTATCTTTGATTTCGATGTCAAATTCTTGGAGTAGCAGAATCCATCGGATAAGACGCGGTTTAGCATCTTGCTTGGTGAACAGATATTTGAGTGCCGAGTAATCGGTGAACACGACTGTTTTTGAGAGTACGAGGTAGGATCGGAATTTGTCGAACGCGAACACTACGGCCAGTAATTCCTTTTCTGTGATCGTATAATTTTGCCGAGCACTATTCGGTCTTGCTAGCAAAATATATGGGCCAAAAGTGTTTTCCTTCTCGTTGGCCTAAGACGGCTCCGACAAAGCAAAATCGCCGCATCGCACATAAGTTTGAAGGGTAGTGACCAATTAGGTGAAACCATGATCGGAGCACTAGTCAGTTTAGATTTCAACGTTTCGAAGGCTTTTATGCAATCAGCATTGAAGTCAAAGACAGAATCTTTCTCAAGAAGTTTTGTCATCGGACGGGATATTTTTGAAAAATCTTTGATAAAGCGGTGGTAGAAACCGGCATGTCCTAAAAACTTCTAACGACTTTAACGTTAGTTGGTGGTGGAAGTTTCGTGATAACGTCGATTTTTGCTTTATCTACTTCCATGCATGCACTGGAGATCTTGTGGCCAAGCACAATTCCTTCGGTCACCATGAAGTGACATTTTTCCCAGTTAAGGACAAGGTGTGCAGCTTCGCATCTTTCGAGCATTTTATCAAGATTGGAAAGACAAGCGTCAAATGAATTTCCAAAGACTGAAAAGTCATCCATGAAAACTTCCATGGAGGTTTCGAGCATGTCTTGGAATATGGCTATCATGCACCTTTGAAAAGTTGCAGGTGCATTACAAAGACCAAAAGGCATACGTCGATATGCGTAGGTTCCAAAAGGACAAGTGAAAGTCGTCTTTTCTTGGTCATTAGGATCGATTGGAATTTGAAAGTATCCTGAAAATCCATCGAGGAAACAAAAGAATTTATTTCCTGCTACTCTTTCAAGCATTTGATCCATGAACGGGAGTGGAAAGTGATCTTTTCTGGTGGCTTTGTTTAATTTCCGATAGTCAATACAAACGCCAACCAAGGAGTTCTAGTAGGGACTAGTTCATTCCGTTCATTAGTCACAACCGTCATTCCTCCTTTCTTAGGAACACAGTGAACGGGACTCACCCAAGGACTATCTTCGATTGGGTAAATGATACCAGCATCGAGAAGTTTTATGATTTCCTTTTTGACAACTTATTTCATGTTGGGATTGAGTCGACGTTGACGTTCCACAACAGGTTTGATCCCATCTTCGAAATTGATTTTGTGTTTGCAGAAATTGGGACTAATTCATGGGATATCAGATGTTTTCCAAGCGAAAGCTTGTTTATGATTTTTGAGGACAAAAACTAAACTTTCTTTCTCATTGGCCTCGAGTAATGAAAATATGACTACTGGAAGAAGTGAGTTTTCCTCCAGGTAAGCATATTCTAGATGATTAAGGAGAGGTTTGAGCACGAGATCTCTTGGTGGTTCTTCGAGAGAGGACTTTATTCTCATCTCGTCATCGAAAGTTATTTTTTCTTCCTCATTTCTTCCTCCTCCGTGTTATCTCCTTCGAACTCTACTTTCATGAAATCATCAAACTCTTTGTCAAAGTCTGTTTCATTGATTTTCTCAGAAGTAGTCATGAATGGATCAGTTTCGTTAAGTAATGCATCCAATTCTTCGTTAGTGACTTCATCGATAACATCGATGTTGAAACAAGTGTCATCACTGAAACGTGGATAGCGCATTGCTTTATCGATTAGAAAGGTGATTCGATCTTCTCCAACTCCAAGGTTGAGTTCTTTTCCTTTCACTTTGATGATTGCATCAGCGCTATTTAGGGAAGGTCTTCCTAAGATGAGTGGGACTTTACTATCTTCTTCCATTTCTAAGATTACAAAGTCCACGGGAAAAATGAATTTGCCGACTTGAACAAGCATATTCTCGACAATACCAACAGGATATTGATAAGAATGATTTGCTAATCGAATGCTCATTTTTGTTGGTTTAAGGCTGTTGATGCATTATTTGGAATACAGCGAATAAGGCATCAAATTGATACTTGCGCCAAGGTCGGCTAAAGCATCGCATTGAATATTATTCTCGAAAGTACATGGAATAAGAAAGCTCCCAGGATCTCCGAGCTTTGGCGGGATTTTGTTTTGAACGATGGCTGAGCATTCTTCGTTAAGGAAAGTAGCTGATATTTGCTCTAGCTTGCTTTTGTTATTAAGAAGTTCTTTCAAGAATTTCCCGTAATTGGGCATTCCGGCTAAGACATCAACGAGAGGAACATTGAGTCTAACCTCTTTGATTATTTCAATGAACTTCTTATAACGCTCTTCCATTTTTTCTTTCTTAAGGGGTTGAGGATATGGAATTTTTGGTGTGTACGCCTTGACAGATGGGGTGGTTTTCTTTTTGGTGGTTTGAGTTGTGTTGGTTTCCTCAGCTTCACCTCACTATCTTAGGTGATAGGAGTATTTTCATTAGGATTCGGTGGTGGTTCGTACGAGAGACCACTTCTTGTGAAGACAACATTGATATGCTCATTTCGTGTTTGTGGTGGTCGGTACGTTTTATCATTTGATGGTTTTGGGTTGGATTGGGTGTTACTTGGTAACGAACCGGATGGTCGAGAGGAATGTTGGTCGATAATCGCAAATTTGTTTTCAAGATCTTGGATAGATGCTTGATGATTTTCTGTCCCTGCTCAACTTTGGCTTTGAGATTGAAAATTTGATTTTTGATGAAATCATTTTCGATTTTTGAGCGACCACGAATTCTCTCATGGTTTTTCAATTGGATTCTTCCATCTTTTTGTCAGAGTTTTATGGGGGCGGATTGTCAGTTCGAGGTTGAGAATCACGGTTGTCATCCCTTGGTCGGCTGTCTTGCCAATTTCCATAATTTCGACCATAATAATTACTACGATATCCTCCTCCATGATATCCTCCTTGGACATAATTTGCTTCCCCTTCGTTAGGTCCCCCCATGGGCTTATCGTCGCACTCAGACAATGGGTGATTTCCTCCATAATTGTTGCATCCGTCTCGCATTTTCTTCATTTCTTCTTTGATATCTTTCTATTGCGAGTCGATTTTTGAGGTTAAGGCTTCCATTTTCTCCATTAGTTTTGATGTATCGATGTTTTCGACAAAAGCAACGGTTTTTTGAAGAGGTTTGGTTTTGGAATCTTTAGACCAATTGAGTTTGAGAAGGACTCGATCTTCTAGTAATTGGTGTGCATGGTTAGGAGTCTTATAGAGAAAAATTACTCCAGCATCAAGGATGCCTTGAGAGATTTCATCTAGTCCATGGTAAAAGATTTGGATAATGGTTCCTTTGGATAATCCATGTCCATGACAACTACGAAGCAAATCTTTCATCCGAAGCCAAGCTTCGACAAGTGATTCGTTGGGATTTTGTGTGAAAGCACGAATTTCTCCCATTAATCGATCAAACATGGTAGGTGGAAAGAATCGGCTTACAAAGGCTTGCCTCATCTCCTCCCAAGTGTTTATAATTCCCGGGGTCAATTCATTGTACCATACTTTAGCATCTCCGGCGAGTGATGATGGAAAAAGTTTGAGTTTGATGGCATTGACATCAGTGTCGCCATAACGGAACATGCCGCAAATTTCGATGAATTTGGCAATGTGCTTATGGGATCGGCCATACGCGCACATCGAATTGACGGTCATTGATCATGGAAAGATGATGACCCTTCACGGTGAAGTTGTCACCAAGGTTGACAGCAACAATAGCACTCCCAGGGGTTGGTGCTACGGCTCGGTTGGTTCCCACATGGGTTGATCGTCCGCCATGGGAAAAGGTAAATTGGTGAAAGGGTTGTAAAAGACTTTGGATTCTACAAGGTTATCAAATGGTGGGTTTGGTACTCTAGGTACACGATCGGCTAAGGGTATGAAAGGTGTTCTTCTTCTTCTTCGAATCAAATGTTCGGGGTTGGTAAGAGGTGAGATTGGTTCTATTCCCGCTGCACGAGTGTTCATACAATGACCTAGAGAATCCAGGCATTATCTAAACACACGGACAAACAAAGAAAACAGTTTTCTAGACAGAAACGAGTAACCGGATCGGTTACGAGGAGCGACCGATCGGTTAGATCAATTTTGTATGGTTTTTGCGCAACCGGATCGGTTGTGAGACGACCGATTGGTTGAAGCTTTATGAAAAAAAAAAAATATTTTGGAATGAATCGACTGACGTGGATTCAAAACTTGATGAAACACAATCAAATCCCCGGCAACGGCGCCAAAAACTTGATATGCTACGTGTGTACAAGTTTTAAATTTATAAAACACGATTTACAAATTTTACCAATAACACATACGAGCAAGTGCACTCGTCTGTTATAGCAAGATTATGAAGGTAAGTCAGGATCGTTCGCAGGGATTCGAGTGAATCTGATTAACAAGTTTAAATCAACTAAGGCAATCCAAAAGCATATAACAACGAAAATAGATATAATGAAATTCAGATGATTAAAAACTACACTTGCTTAAACTAGTTTCTTATCCTTGATTAGTATGATTGTGTTAACCTCTTAACATGTTGGTTATGATAATTAGTTGGTGTACTAATCTATTGTTCTTACAAGTTAAACCTTCATCAAGATTTTAGTTCATAAAAACAAGCATTAAGTTTAACCAATCAATTCAAGTTTCATAAGTTTATTTTCACAAACTTAAACACAAAAACATCCATTTGCTTTATCAAATTTGCTTAAGAAATGGTCACTACAAAAGGTAACCGATTATAGACAAAAGGTTACAATTGATTGTCAACAACTAATCTTACGACCTTTTAGATGTTTCCAATCAATCCAACTTGATAATCAAAAAGCGTTCTTATTACAACCACACCTTAGTTCCTTTGTTTAATCAAGAATAATGGGTAAAAACAATCATCCATAGACAAAATGATTATAACTAGTTGAATAACAATAAGTTCTTTCGACCTCTACGATTACTATCAACTAGTCAAACTTGATTAACAAATGTCACTATGAAACTTTAGCACAATTGGATCTTAGAATCAACTTGAAATTGAATTAAAACATGTTAACACAATCACACACTAATCACATGATAATCAACATCATTTAAGCAAGTGTATAAAGAAACTAGCTACTCATAGCAAACATAAACATAAACTCAGAACTTTGAACATTATAAAACATGATTAAGAGTCTTACAATGCTTGGAATAAGATTACAAATGGTGAAGTAATGATTCCCAAAGTATTGGGGTAGAATCCTTGGGGTTTTGGCCTCCACATGTGGTACTTCTGGAACTCCAAACTTTCCTGGACTTCTAAGGACGAATTTGAGAGTTTAAGAGCTTTGTTTGATGAGTAGAGAGAGTTGTATTGAAGTGTGTGTCTCATATGATCACAAGAGGTATCTATTTATACTAGTTCCAAGGCCTAGGGTATTAATTGCTGAACTTGGCCTCCAAGGAGTTAGGAAGGGACTAGAATACACCAAGGGAAGGACCTAGAATCATTTGGATACAAAGGGGATACTTAATGATGAAGATTTGGCAGGAACAGGCCCTCCAACCGAATCGGTCACATGACCAACCGATCCGGTTGGTCTTCTACAAGTGTTCCAACCGCTTCGGTTGCGGGTGGCAACCGAACGGTTGGACTGGCGTCATAGGCAATTCTTTGCTCTTCACCCAACCGATCCGGTTGCAGTTGCAACCGATTCGGTTGGTCTTCCTGAGTAACGGAAAATCGACCTTTACTTAATTCTGACTTGTAGAGCTTGGTTCTTCAATCATCGTGGTCTTCTATGGTACTTGAAATACTGATTTGTGCTTGACATGCTTCACTGAAACGGGAATCTTCCAATTGTTGAACATTCTTTTACTTTTCCTTCCGTTTCCCTGCACTTGGTTATAAACACTTGACAAACATCTTTTGATGCGATTAAGCACTGAAATCATACAAATATAACCAAATAACATATACAAAAGCACTCATAATGCTACTGAAAACATGAACAATCTGAGCGTTATCAGGAGTCTTGGCATGTTTGGTATTCATCAAGCCTGCATGTTCAATAAGATCAAGAGCATATTTCCTCTGGGTCATCACTATGCCTTTAGAACCTCTGATAAACTCAATACCAAGGTAGTAGTGTAAGGGACCAAGATCCTTGATACTGAAAGTTTGGTGAAGTTTTTGTTTGATATCAGTGATGAAAGAAAGAGAATTCCCTGTGATTAAGATATCATCTACATAAATGAGAAGAATGAGGGATATGTCCTTGGTGAAGAAGGATATGTATCTGTATGACTTTGTTTGAAACCAAGGGATAGCAGGAAAGTGGTGAGTTTAATGAACCATTGTCTGTTAGCCTGCTTTAACCCATAAAGAGACTTCTTGAGTCTTCAAACAGTGTTAGGAGGAACCTTTTTGTTGTAACCACTAGGTAAGGTCATGTAGACCTCCTCATGTAAATACCCATGCAAAAATGCATTGTTAATATCCAGTTGATGTATGTTCCAGTTAGAAACAGATGCCAGAGCCAAAATTGTTCTTACTGTGACCATCTTGGCTACAGGAGCAAAAGTCTTTGTGTAGTCAATCCCTTCTTTTTGAGTGAAACCTTTTGTCACCAATATTGCCTTGAATCTCTCCACTTTTCCATTAGCATGATATTTGATCTTATAGACCCATTTGTGGCCAATGGGACACTTGTCTAGTGGTAATAAGGTGAGTTCCCATATGTTGTTTTCTTTAAGAGCAGATATCTCTTTGTTCATTGCTTCAACCCATTTAGGATTTTTAGATGCTTGAGTGAATGAGGTAGGTTCAGTGTCATGATTAAGGGAGTTGATAAGATGAAGGGTAGAAGGTTTGGTGACATTGTGATAGTTAATGAAATGAGATGTGTGGTGTTTGGTGTGGACATAGTTGATTTTGGAAGTTGGTTGATAGTGCTGGTAATCATTGAGTTTGGATGGTTTTGTTCTGGTTCTGTTAGAGGTTCTGAGAGGTGGTGGTGGTGGTATTGTAGTAGAAGATGTTGGCTTTGGTGAAGTTGGTTCTGTGTTTAAGGATGTTGTAGGTTTTGGTGGAGTTGGTTCTGGTGGTGTTGTAGGTTCTGGTGGAGTTATAGGATGTTCTGTGTTATCAGATGGTGATGGAGTTGGTTGAGTTGTTGTTGCAGAGAAGGGAGATGGTGGTGTAATTAGTAAGATAATAGTGGGTGAAGGGACTGGTTGGGGGAAGAAAGTAGATTGGGAAGGAGTAGATGAGGTGTCTGTGTGCAGGGTTTGAGTTTGATATGGAAAAATTTGTTCATGAAATGTGACATGTCTGCCTACAAAAACTTTGTGTGTTTCATGTGAGAGAAGAAGGTAGCCCTTTTGATTTAGTGGATAGCCTATAAAGGTGGATGGAATGGCTCTTGGAGCAAATTTGTTTGGTGTATGGGTAGAGACATAAGCTAGGCAGCCTTAGGTTTTGAGGTTGGAGAGGTCTGGTGGGAAATGAAAAAGCATTTCAAAAGGACTTATGTTGTTAAGAGTAGGTATAGGTAATCTATTGATTAGGTATGTAGCAACCATGAGACTGTACTCCCATAGGTGAATTGGAAATTGTGCTTGAAAATGTAGGGACCTAGCTACCTCTAGCAAATGTTTGTGTTTCCTTGCAGCCCTTCCATTTTGTTAGGGTGCGTTTAGACAGGATGTTTGATGTAAGATTCCTTTCTTTTGAAAAAATTCAGTTAATGAATGGTTCACAAATTCAGTGCCATTGTCACTTCTTAATGTTTTGATGGTGGTGTTGAATTGATTTTGAACATAATAATAGAAGTTTTTGATAGTGGAGGAGACATGTTGTTTTGTGGGGATTAAATAGGTCCAAGTTGTTCTTGAATGATCATCAACAAGAGTGAAAAAATATTTACATTGATTGAGTGTTGAAGACTTGTAAGGACCCCATGTATCAGCATGAATCAGTTCAAAATTTGTTTGTGCATGTGATGTTCTAGTGTTGAATGGTAAAGCAGTTTGTTTGGCTAAAGGACATTTATTGCAATGAAACTTTGTTACATCAGAAGGAATGAGAGGAATAGACTTTATTTGTCTTGGTACATGTACAGATGGATTTCCTAGTCTAGAATGCCATAGATGTAAATCTTTGGTAATGGTATTTACAGATGGTTGAGGGGATGAAGGTGATGATGTTGTGTCTGCAGTAATGATGTAGAGACCATCAGATTGAATCCCATGGGGTATCCTCTGGTTGTTTCCTTGGAAGATACAAGTGGAGTGAGTAAAGAGAACTGAAAGTGATGTGGTTTTAGTAACTTGGCTGATGGAAAGTAAATTGTAAGCAAATGATAGAATGTAGAAAACATTGTGAAGTGTGAGATGTGGTTTAAGTGTAACAGAACCAGTGATTGTTACCATTGTTTGGTGACCATTGGGGAGTGATGCTATAATAGGTGTGGTTAGGTGTGTGATGTTAAACATGAGTGTAAGAGTTATACGATGTGGTCAGTGGCTCCACTGTCACACACCCAAGCATCTTTTATGTGAGTGATGCAGGAAGAAATAAACAAGTATCTACCTGCTGCTAGAATCTGTGGGTCACACATTCCTTGTGAGTTCTGAAGCATCATCATGACTTGGTTCAGCTGATTTTGAAGATTGTCCATCTTTGCAAACACTGCAGCTTCATCACTGTTCTCCTTTCCACTTGTAGATGCCACATCAGATCCTATTGCCATGTTCACTGACCTTGGTTTTGGGTTTGTGGATCTGTTTGAGTTTGGTCTAACCTTACCATGAAGGGGATGTCCTACAGGGTAACCAACTAGCTGATAGCACTGACTTTTGTAATGGCCTTCTTTTTGACAATTCCCACTAATGACTCCTTGCTTAAATGCACTTTTCCTAGTGTTCTGTTCACCCCTATGGTTTCCATTGTCATTGAAGGCCCTTTGTGGCCTAAAGTTGGAGTGTGAGGAGTGATTGTTGTTAGTGTAGGTTGACAAAACAGTAGGGGCTAAGTGCTTAGGAGTGAGAGTCTCTCTTTTCTTTTCTTCCTGTCTTAACATGCCATAAGCTTTTGTAGCATTAGGTAGTGGTTGCATTAACAGAATTTGTCCTCTTAAATTTGCAAATCTTTCATCTAATCCCATCAAAAACTGGATCAATCTCTTCTTATTCTCTCTAGCACCATTCAACCTACCATTTTCACAAGTGCAATTGCATGTACAGATGTAAGGTGCCTCAAGTGCATCTATCTCATCCCAATACCTCTTAAGTTTTTGGTAAAACACTTCAATTGAACAATTTGATTGTTTTAACTGGGCTATATCATTGCTTAACTGGTAAATTCTATGTCCATCAAGTTGGGAATAGTGATCTTGCAATTCAAGCCATAAAGAAGATGCAGAGTTAACAAAACTTAAAGAATTACTTATCTGTTCAGTTACTGTGTTGAGGATCCAGGATATGACCATATCATTGTTACGCTCCTATAATGCCCTAATAGGTGAATCAGGAAGAGGTTCTGGATAAGCTTTGGTGATCAATTGAAGTTTATTCTTTGCATTGAGTGCAATTGTCATTGATCGACGCTATGAACTGAAATTTTCCGAACCAATAAGCTTCTTCGGGATCAAGATAAGCCCTGGATGGCCATTATGGTGAAGAAATAAGGGATGGTTGACTGAATTGGTGTCTTCAAGTTGAATGTTTGAGCCTCCGGTGACATCTTGTTGCGGATTAGGTGGTAGTTGTGATTGATTAGGTGGTGGTTGTGATTGATTGGATGATGATTGTGGTGGTCTGGCCATTGTGCTTCAATGATTTGTTTGGATTGAGTTGTGAATGTATTGGTTTGAAGGAGATTAATGGATTTGGGGAAAAAATTTGATGATCGGAAAAAGTTTGTTACGGTGGTTTGTGATGATCAGAGAAAATTTGTTGTGGTGGTTTATGACCGGAGTACCTGGCTCTGATACCATGATAGTAAATGGATTTGAGAGGGAAAAAGTGAAATGAATTATTATGAATCAAGAGATTACATTGAAAGGGAAAGAGTACATGTATTTATACTACCAATATACTAACTAACTTTTAACTACTATGCTAAGTTGACTTGTACATATGCTAACTATACTTGTACAAATGACTTTGATGCTTTATACAATGAGGTGAAATATAGTTGACATTGCGATGCTTCAATATTATGTTGACTTGGCTTGTAGCTTGTATTCCAATAAGAGACTAAACGTAATAAGGCCGAACGATTTGGTTGGTCTATCCAAATCAGACGCGTCTCTCCTACTACGGAGATTATATGGCACACGTTCTCTCCTCTAGACCAATTTCATTTGTTTGATCTGCTGTTAGACCGAATGAATTGTTTGCTTTTTGTTTTTATTTAATTTTACTAGGTATGGATTTTGTTGTGAGTGCAGTCCTTTTACTACGAGTGTTTGATACGTATTTGATCTATGAGAGAAAAAACTGAGTTAACGCTCATTTGACGAGGTTATTTGTGATTTTGATGTGATCTCATTACTATGTGTCTAAGAGCCACTTAGACCCATCTTAAAAATTATGTGAAAATCACCTTAGTACTAATTATATAAATGAAGAAAGAAAAGACATGCGACAAAGGAGATTGTGCCGGAGGAAAAGATAAAACCGGTGAAGAGGATAAGGTTAGTCTACATAGCACAAAATGACAAAAACAAATGACTTATATCTAGAAATACGGAGTAGCAATTAGCCAATTTCTGTCTAGCAATCTCAAGTACTTGTTTTGGATCTAGCAAATCTCAAATGGGCCAAAGTTTTTATTCCTTGCATTGTGGTGTCGTGGTTTGGGTCCCGTATGTGCCTCGCATAATTTTATGTACATTTCTGTATGTTTTTATTTTCTGTCTTTTTAAATTTTAATATCTGGAATGTGTTCTATACCCAAAGGTTTTAGAGCAAATGGTACTACGCGTTTTGGTCTTTGGTTTTTTCATCAAGCTGACATGACGGCGCCGAACACCACATCGAGCCTCACATTTTCGTGTGTCGTGTCATCACCACTAGCTCACGTTGTGAGTTAACTTTTTTTTTCTTTTTCTCTTTTTGGAACGTCAGAAAATGAGAAAACAAATCAAACATGGATGATGGGGTTTTTTTAATAGCCATTTTTTTGTCATTAAACCCCACTCTTTTTTTTACTCTTTATATATCCTATAAATACCTCATTAATCTTCCATTTATTACACACACTTCTAACTTCGTTTGTATATCTATAATTCTTTTATTTCTACCTCTTAACTAACAAAATTGAATCCCAATCAACAAAGGGCCAACTCTATGCTCTCCGACCCCCAAAACCAAATACCGAATTCATCATCTTCTTGTAATCCAAACACACCATTATCCGCAAATTCTATCACCTCAAACGCCAACCTAGTTCTATAAATCTGCACGATATACCAAATCCCAAACCAATTCGCCAACTTTAACCCATTTACTACAAATTGACACCCAACCAATTCACCCTATGGCAATAATTTCAACTTTAATAACAACTTCAACAAACCTAAAATTTCCAATAACAAACACTATACCAACCCTAACAACAATCCCCACAACCTTAAAAATCCGAAGACGCAAGGCCGTCGTCACCCAAAATACGTTGCAATCCAAAGCCAAAAAACCATGGGGACCGAAAACTGAATATACATTTTGGAGACAAAAAGAAGAATTAATTATAGCGGAATGTTACATATAAGTGTTCGAGGATTAGTCCAATCCACGAGCCCATTGACTATTCTATTGCAATATCTAACACACGTTACAAAATTTCTAATCGTGAATGACCATCGCTTTCTATTAAGGATAACAATCTCCCCCTAAGGGGTGGTCATTCAAAAGATGCTCCACTTGAATAGGTCTTTAGTCTTCTTGAGCTTGAACTTTGTGTGTCGTCATATACTAATCTTGATTCTTTGTTACTTCATGCTTTGTGATTAGATAACGGCGTTGTCTGCCTTTCATCAACGTCTTTGTTGCTGGTGCGTTATCTTCCTTTCCGACATGCTCATACTTCTTGATAACTTTGAATCTTTATACTTGTGTAGTTCTCAAATCTTAACATTGATCTTTGTCTTTTAACTTTGCAGATTCTTGGACTTTGGTTTAGAATCTTTCTGAACTTTGCTTTTGCGTAGATCTTTGATGAGACTGACTTTATGATGTGTGTATGAGCATGCGGAAATAGATGTAGATGATAATAGTGGTGAAAATGGTCTTTCCTCCAAGGGACTATCATCAGTACCTGCATAAATATGTTAGTTGAAAAATTAACACCACATTACGGTCTTTTGTTTTAGGATCAAACATGCCTAGCTCAACCCAACAAGACTATCAAGACACCACCCACTACATCCCAATGCATCATCGTAAGGAAGGCCTTACGCCTAAGGACTGTAAGACATTAAAGATGCTTCAAAAACGTTTTTCCATGAAGGACGTGCTGTTGAAGAATATTTCAACAAAAATACCGACATTCCTCAAGTTTTCTCTAGGATCAAATTCGATTGCATACTATACATCAATGAACAAATTTGTCCCATCTTTGTCCTTGAATTCTACAAAAGTGTCCGAATCATTAGAAATGATGATGGAACTATCTCTCTTTCGTTTATCATCAACAATAAAAAATTCATCCTAACCCTCATCGAGTTTGCATGAATCCTTCGCATTCCATGCCAAGATTTGAGAAATGTGATTTGTTGGAGAGAGTGTTTGACGTTCGAGATTTTGTGGGGAAGGAGGAGTTTTTGAAATTTGTGTTTAGTAAGATTAGATTTTGAGAGATTAGGTTTAGACAACACATATTGACATACCTAGGTTTAGACGGACGATGACACGTAAGCATGAGGTTCATTACGAACACCACGTATATACCACATATATCATATAAATACGTTTAGACATTTATATGAGATAAAAAGAAAAATAAACAAATAATTTGCAAGTAGTGACATGTATAGATCAAGCACACAAATGATTACTAATATCACTTTAGAGATAACTCTTATAGAAGTCATACCTCTATTGCAAATATGAGTGTCCTTTTGAAGATAACTATCAATGGACAACTCGAGGTTCTTCGAGGTCTACCAGGAAATAAGTCTTGACAACCTTTTGGGAAAGTTATCTTATTACCAAAGAATCTTGATGACCTGCTTATTTCAGAATCTACTAAACAATATGACAAGCAAGATTAGTGCACTTTGTAATATACAACCAAAATAAAATGTAAGATAAATTAGATGACAATATCTAACAATATCCAACAAAGAAAAAAATATATTCTTAAAACATAGTTTTTGTTTTTAAGCATTTTCCTTCTATGTAGTTTTCAAACATATACGGATCGTATCAAGTTTTTAAAGTACAATATACTCTAAGAAACTTGGTAATGAAGCTCTGATACCAACTGTAGAAAACTAGAAGGGGGATTGAATAGTTTTGTCGATTAAAAATTTGTTTTAAAGTATTTAGATCGACTTATGTCAATCAATTTAGATCGTGTGTTGGATATTGATAGATATACACATAAATAAATAATGCAAAGAGATAAAGAGTAAAGGAACTCAAAACCACAACACAAGTATTTATAGTGGTTTTTCTAAGAACTACACAACAAAAGCTCGTTAATATGGCGGATAAGCGTTCACAACGTCGCCTACACTTTATCCGATACAAGTCGAGACACCGAGTTCTTCAACGAGGTAAAACCAAACCTATCACAATGTCGCCTACACTTCATAAGGTACTAGGGTAGACACCGAGTTCCATTACAAAGGATGAACTACTACCCAACACTACAACCCAAAGGAGACAAACTTCTTTTTTACAACACTTCAAAGGATATCATTACCCTTTTACCCAAACTACACAAATATACATCGACGCCCCATATCGAATGTATACCTTCGGCACTATACACCAATGCCTTCATCTTGACACACTAATGAAGGGAGAGAAAAACTATCAACAAGATGCACTTTAGTGGCCTTGATGATGACGAAGCTTAGCAACTCATGACCTTGAGCTTGCACGTCTTCAAGAGGTTGTGATCTCACCTTTAAGAGGAACCTAGAGAACCACACAAAGAGAATACTACATAGAATGATTTTTTGGATGTGAGGTTAGAGAGGTTAGAAAATAGATAGAAGATATGTCTAAAAAGGGGTTTTTAGCAAGAGAAAAATGGCTCACTATTTATAGGCAATCTGCCTACAGTTCACCTGGATCCGACAACTGGGTCAGGCTAGTCCGGATTTTGGGTTGCAAACCGGGTTATGGGTTATGGGTCATGGACTTTGGATCATGGATACCCAACAAGATACATTGTACCTAGTCAATGGGTCATGGACTTTGGGTCATGAATACTGTTAGTACAAAAGTGTGACGGGTTGTAATGGGTGTGAATATATGATGTGCTCTTCGTGTGCAAGTTTTAAAAATTTATAAACACGAATTATCCGGCTATTACTATAAACACATTCGAGCAAGTATACTCGTTCGCGATAGCAAAGGTGGGTAAGTCGAGATCGTCCCAAGGGATTTGCTTTTGAATTAGTTTTAAAAGATTGGTAACAAGAAAGCTTTGTCAAGGCTTTCTCAAAATATTATGGTTTTAGTGAAAATCAATATTAAGAAACATATACTTGTGTGTAGTCTATAGGCAATCATAGTAAGTGTTCTTGAAGGCTTGGTGTAAACTCTTGATGTGATGCACAAATCATAAGCAAATGATTTCCAACCCATGGTTTATGTTTTGTAAAATCATTTTAAGAACAATAACATGTAGGTAATCCTTTCGGTCCTTATCCTAATGATTATCCTTTAGAAAATCCATTTGTTTGTAAAATGTTCTTATTAAACTCGTTCCTACGAATCTTTTGACCTTTCGTGATGAAAAAATGTTTCTAGTCTTGTGTCAATAAGTAAACATAGTGGGTGTCAATCACCATATCCCCATACTAGTTTGTCACTTAACTTTTTGGAATAAAACACAAGAGAAATCCTTTCGGTCCTTTTTCTTAAAACATGTTTTACCGACAAATCAAACAAGACTAGTAGTTTTCCAACAAACTCATTTAAACAAGATCATATACATGCATCACATATAAGAACACTAGTATGATTTCCTACATCAATTTACACAAGCATATTCAAGAATTACTCCATAAAAATCATAAAAAAACACAAGTAGTAACAAGGTAATTCAAATAATTCAAGAGAATAGAAATTCATAACAAGTTCCATATAATACCTAAGCTTTTGGATTACAAGAATTAGAAATGGTGGATTATAGCAACCACACGCCTCCAATCATCTAGCTTAACCGTATAACTCCGAATGATCAAAGAATGGATTAGAATTTGTCTCTCCAACCTCCTGGACGTTTTACAGCAGTAACAAGACTTTTGGGATGAATAATAAGAGTTGGTAATAGCTTTGGTGTAAACTATTACACTTTTGGTTGTGTCACACCTAGACTACTAAGTCTAGGTTCATTATATAGCCAGAGAACCTTAACTATCTATCTTAAAACGTCCTCTACAAGTTAATAACAGGAAATGATTGGCCTCCAATGATTATGGGGAGTTAAGGCAACATTAAATAACAAAAGTTGTAACTCCAGTTCAGGCAACCGGATCGGTTAAAGGACAACCGGATCGGTTGCGTAATGTTCACTCGCCCAACCAGATCGGTTGCGGGCTCCAACCGAACGGTTGGGCGCCTCTTGTACCCCCAATCTTGACTTTTGTTGACTTTTCATGATTTGCGCATTTTTCTTTGTTTTCGCTGATGATTTCCAAGGCAAAACTTGATCTTTACTTGCTGTAGATACTTAGAAATCATTGCGCTTCCTAATCATTGAGTCCAAGAGCTTCCTTACTTGATTTCCTTCCTCGGGAATTATCCAAATGTGCATGAAATCTTCATTTCTTCATCTTTTCCGATACCTGGCTACATTCACATACAAATACGCATCTTTTGCACTTTTGCAATAGACATGAGTAAATATAGCCGATTATCATACACAAAACCAACAATAACGCTACTAAAAACATGTTCATTTTGAGCGTTATCAATATAGCTTGCCGGACTGGGCCAACAAGCTTCTGATGGGCTGATCTTGTACTAATCCAAGTAGTTTGATTGATTTTCCTGCACAAGAAGAGTAAACCGTTAGCCTTACCGTGGGGACGGACCCCACGATTAGACTCCGGCGTGAGAGTAAGTACACATTCTTGAGAGGGAAAATAGGAGTATGTGTGTGTAATTATGAGAGAGAAAGTTATACCTTGTATGGGGATTAGAGCCCCTTTTATAGGTGAGGTTTACTGCTAGGGTTCCCTAGATTCTTGCATGTAGTAGTTAGTCACCGGAGCCGGACCCTTGGCGGACAAGGTTCTGTATTAATTGCGGACACGGACATAAGAGGTCTAATGGTTGAAGGTTCAGCCCGTTATGTATCTTGCATGCGTCTTGAGGTCTGACCATAGCCAATTTCGTCATTGGGCTTACTGTAGGCCCAGGCTTTGTAATCATTGGGCCAGAACCCTGAGTGTGTATAGTATGTATTGGGTTTAGTAGGTCTGTTATACATACTATACGTCATCAAGTCCCCCAGTCTAGTATGTTCATTCCATGCGGATATTGTCGCGTGCGGTGGATGCTACTATACTTGGGTTGACTAAACGATTTCCCATTCCGTGCGTTTTTTTCTTTTTGAGATGTTTTTCTGGTGTTCTCTTCTTTTTTGAGGATTGCTACGTCACCCAGTCCCCCTAGTCTAGTATATTTACTGCATGCAGATATTTTCGCGTGCGGTAGGTATTTGCTAGACTTTAGGTTTGACGAGGACGTTTTCTTCTCCCCACGATTTTTCACGCGTCTTTCTGGCCTTTCTCTTTCTTTAGGAAGCATTTCGTGCGACGTGGGCGCTTGTCGACTCCTCGTTTTCTGCTTTTATTTGACCTACTATTTCACGCGCCTCTTTTTTATTCTTGATCTTGGCCGTTCATTTCGTCTTTCTTTGGCGCGTGTCATCATCTAGTTTTAGGTTTTCCCTCATTATAAATACTGCTCCAACTTTCACCATCACCGTTTTGTTGCATCTCTTTTGAGAAAAAAAGTTTCCTTCATCCGTCCGCCCTTGATCCGCTCTCTATGGCTTTGATTGTTGATATAAAGTGTAATACTCCTCCAGAGACATTTGGTTCCTTCCTTACGACTTACCATATTCCTTTGGAGGTTCATCCGGAGCTTCCTGATCACAAGTGTATGATGCATGAGTGTCCTTCTGGGAAAATTGGCTTGTATACCCGCTTTTTTGATCTTGCCAATTTGTGCCTGCCCCTGTCTATTTTCCTTGTTGACTTGATTAGGCATTATCGTATTAATACTTCTCAGCTTTCGGTTCTCGGCTCGTGCAGGGTTTCTCACTTTGAGATCTTGTGTCGCGCTCATGGTATTACCCCAACTGTTGCTTTGTTTTGTTGCTTTTATGTTAATTCAAAATTTAGAGGGTGGTTTTCCTTTAGTAAATGCGATGGTGTTCCTGCACTTTACACTAAAACTCTTGATTCTGTCAAGAATTGGAACGACCGATTTTTCTGGGTCGATGCCTTTGCTTCTCCTGTCTTGTTCCCGTGGCATTCGAGGAAGAACATATTTAAAGATCCTGTTCCCCGCCCCGACGAGTACAATGCTGACCATTTTGCTGTTCTTGCTGCCAACCCTTATCCCTTCCGGGCATTCCCTGAGCCCTTTCTTTGCTGGGTTAGCTTGAGCCGCCATTATACTTTGGATGAGGACGTGTACCTTGAGTTTCTTCATGATGATCGAACTAGTGAGTTTCGTTTGCTTTTTATATATATATATATATATATCCTTTTCTTGTGCAAAGGACGAGTTGGCCGGTATATTCAGTCTCCGGAGCCTATGAAGGCCACGATGACTACACGTCCACGTCATGAAAGAGAGCCGTCCATTATTGAAGTTGTTGTTCACCGTACAGTGCCACTTATCCCCATTGCTCCTCCCCGTGCTGAGGGTGATTTGGAGGCTGATGTTAATCTTCTTTTTGAGCCAGAAGGTGCTAGTGTTAATACTGGTGGTGGATCATCTTTTGAGGCTACATGTTCTAATGCTGACCCTTCTACCTCTGGTTCTTTGAAGAGAAAAGAGGGTCCTTTGCCGAGTGTCCCAGAACCTTCTAGTCCCGCCAAGAGACTTCGTTCTGACTTTCAACCAGGTCCATCTAGCAGTAACATTCCTATTGATGGATTTCAGGCTTTATTGAATAGTAGTGTTTTGGAAGCTGAGCTAGGCTATACGCCCCCCCACACTGGGTCTTTCATTACTTCTTCTATTTCCATCACTCCTGAGCGTGAGGTCGGGTTTTCTGTTGGTTCTTTCCTCAGGCGTCAACCTGATATTGGTTCTCCCGAAAGGTTAGTTATTTCTTCTGATTCTTCTTCTAATTCTAGTACCGCTGCTGCTGGAGCTGAGGTTACTTCTTGTACCAGTTCCGAGAATGTTTTGGGTATTTGATACGCTTACACAGCGCGTTCGTGGTCAAAAGAACTTCCTTTTCGTCGAGCAAGTTTTTCAACACCCTAGGCAGTGAACCTAATCGTTGTAGTGTAGTATTAGGGTAAGCCACGGGAATTGATATCATTCTCTAGGGGAATAGGAATGCTAGTGAGAAGTTACTTCGCTAAGGTTGGGGTTGAGGAAGATTATTTTTTATCTTTTTATGTTTTTTTAGGAAATGGAAAGGTACGAATCTCAGGGTTTGGATTTGGGGGGTTGGTATTTCTACCGATTACTTCTACTATCTAATTATCTAATTAACTAAGCTAAGGGGTAGTATATGTATATTGTTGTGTGCTTGTATGATGATTAAAAATGTATTTGCTTAAGCTTTATTACTCCCTAGTTATCTCCTATTGATGGTTGAATTGTCACGTCCTTATTCTTAATCGCGTTGTGTCTCTAAAGTCGTAGGGTATGCGTTTATCCCTAACTCTTTGAAGCTACCAAAGGTTAATGACTACAAAATCTCTAGGATTTATAAATTTTAACTCTAAGTTATTCTTTGGATGTATAGACTACAATTACTCTAGGTGATTATAAACTAAGGTTCAACAAAGATTAATCAAGCATTAAAAACGCAACGAATGACCTATCGCAATACTAGGTCAATCACAATTAAGATAAGAGACAACCAATCAATATTCAATAACTAAGTTTCATATTACCTAAGCAAACACACAAGTAAATTAGCCGGACATGGGGAACATGCAAGCATACACACAATCAATTGAAGACATAATTAAATTAATGAAGTAAAACACTTATCTTGATGTAAGATAGGGTATGGAACCCTAAAATATTGTACAAGACAGCCTTGGTTCGGTTTAGGTTTTTACTCCACAAAACTACACTCTGAAAACTGAAAAATTCGACGTCTATATATAGGGTTACAACTGCGACGGCGTCACCCTTTAATTTGTGACGCCGTCGGGTCGCTGTCATTAGTGTTTCGTCTTGGCCACGTTATCATTGTGACGGCGTCACCTTATGTCCGTGACGCCGCCGCTTTCAGCCTCGACGCGCCGTCGGATCAAATCTAGTCCGTCTGAGCTGCGACGCCCTACTCTTTTAAAACCGATGCCGCACTTGATAATTAGCAATTTGCTCTCCGAGCCGTCACAAAAATGCACGACGGCCGCCATTCGGTAGTGATGCCGTCCCCTTTAAGTTGTGACGTCGTCCCCTTCCCAGCACTGAGTGTCTCGATTATGAACTTTGGCCATTTTCTTCGTATATTCGCGCCTTTTCGTCCGAATAAGTGTCATTCCAGCAATTTGCCTTCAAGAGACCTAAAAAGTGAAAAGGAACGATATTAAGTAATAACGGATACGAAAGTGATCAAATAAGGGCTTAAATGACCCCTCAAAAAGGTACATTTTAAAACCTTATCAAATATCCCTACACTTGGTATTTGCTTGTCCTCAAGCAAATATGCTTTTAGCCAATTAATTTATAAGTTAGGGGTCATGAAACATTGATTTAGAACAATTCACAACACATATAAGCCCCGCAAAAGTCATAACAAGCACGGAAATTACATACTAGCACCTCACAAGGGGTGTTTGGATACTCACATCTCTCGGGTGTATATGAAATATAACAAATTGGAAATGGAAGATAAACACTCATTAACCGGTCCTAGTACATAGATTACCATTGGCTTGAGACTAGATCAAACCTCCATCGCTTTGGCATAAGCACCTAGGAAAGACTATCCAAGAGGTCTTTTAAAGGGTTGTAATGTTAGGCTTACGGTAGGGAAACAAAGGGTTTGGTGGGATAGGCGATTTAGTGGTGGCAAGTAAAAAATCTTTATATTACAAGCATGCGAAGAATGGCGTTGCTAAGCCAAGACTCGACACTCTAAACTCTAGATAACTGAGATAAACAAACATAAATTTAAAGATAGATGTAGGATGGTAGCCCGTATGTTTTTTTTGAACACTCTATTTTTTTTTCTTTTCTCTTTTTTCTATTTTTTTTCATTTTTTTTTCATACACTTTTACTCTACCATCCTCTACGATACATCAAAATGATAGGGATTTATAGGCACATCCCTACACTTGAGTTTTTATTATTCTAACACTAATTTGACCCGAATTGAAAAGATCAAAACACTTGGAGTACATTATTATGCAAATAAAGGGAATTTGAATTTAACGTTCGCTTCCCGTCATTTCATAAAGTTTAACTTTTCCCATGAGTCCCAATCGTCTCAAAACTGTGTACAAAGGATATGACTCGATTTAGAAACTTATGCAAGCAACAAGATAATTGAACCAAGGGTTTAGTGTGATAACAATAATGCACTAAAAGTGAGTGCATACAGGGTAGGCTAAGGAGATTTGGGTGTACATTTGGGGGTGGATTGTAAACAATGCTCTTCATTGATATTCCGGAAAACCGAAACATCACGAGAACCGCGAAAAGGATAGGCTCGGAGGGGTTAACTAGGGGTATCGTGTACTAAAGATGAGTACAACGCAAGGGTGTGGGGGAATTACTCAACCGATGTGGAAGAAGTAATTATATTACGGGTATCAAACAAGGGTTATCCTAATGCCTCTTATCATTTAGTTATTCCTAACTACACAAGTGTAGTCTTACTAGCGATCTCGGGATGCATCACAAAACAAGTTCTAGAATCTGTTATACTACCGGTTCACACTCTAAGAATTAAAGATGAATGCTTTAATTTCTACTAATCTAAGGGCGATCCTCACATTTTGGGTGAAATTTAAGTGGTAAAGGGTTTTTGTGCTAGTCATATAATTTCCTATTCATGAGACGCTTTATTAAGACTAATGGCCCACTCCTATATGTCATGAAAAAATTTTAAATTTGGTGCCAAAATTACCCTAACCGATATTTCTCATGGTTTATTACACAAATGAAATTGGACAAAGCAAATAGTTAAGGATAAGCATAGTTTCAAAGTTCCCGTTTTATTTTCCCTCCCTACACTTAAACTGAACATTGTCCCCAATGTTCCCCGAAAGTATCAAAGTTATGATAATGAAAGGAAATTAAAGACGAAAGAAACTAATACTCCCGTGATTAGCTCGGTAGGATCCGTATAAAGTGGTGGTTACATCTTTCTTCAAGAAGAACGTTTGCGTTAAAAGCTTCTTCTCATCTTATGTATCTTCTTCTTGGTAAATTAAACCTGCACACTTGAAGAAAACCAACGAAACCTTCGCATAAAATCGGCGGTAACAATATATATAAGACTCTACTAAACTAGGATATAATGCTTGTGGAATGGATGTTTACAGATTTTCTGAAAAATTAAGACACTGAAAATTCCAAAAATTTATAAGTAGCTCAAAAACGAGAAAAAGTGATAAGTCGTTTTCGCTCCCTGACGCCGTCAGGTTGTGATCCGGACGCCGTCAGGTTATCCTGACAGAAACTGGTCTGCGATTTTCTGGAAAAAATTCTGGAAATTGTTTATCTTTAAAATCTGAAAAAATTTCCTGCAAAACATTCATTATGACTCGATACAAGCATTTGACTCGAACAAACACACATGTGTATCTTTTAATTAATTGTAATTCTCATGTTTACGTTTCTTTTGAAAACGTGTGTAATCCTCCCTACACTTATCCCTTATGTAAAATACCTTTATATGTAATTAAGACGAGGTTAAAGACAAAATAAATCATTTTTACAAATTTAAACATGAGAATAAACAATAAATAAAAGATACACGACACACAAACAAGATAATCCAACCACACAAGTTATAGATAAACCACGCCAAATGCAAATATACATACGCCTCAAATTGTTTAAAGTTCACCACACAGTCAAGATAACCTAAATTATTACATGCCCGAATTAAATTGTCTCAACAACCAAGCATACAAATCCATAAACAATCCATAAACAAACACATGAGTTACTGGGGAGGAGGTCCATAACGGTAGTCATAACCAGGGGGGAGATGCCAAAATACCCATAAGGCGGGTAATCCTCCTCCCGCCCTGGGAATGGATCGATCTACAAGTGTGGGTCAAGCTGATCACGCATGGACAGATGCTGCATCTGTCTGACGGTATGATCATAGGTCCAGCTAGCCCTCTGATCCTGCTGTGCCATCCAGGTGTCCATGCGGCCCATCCACGCTCCCTGGTAGGCCTGCCAATCTCCACTGGACATGTGTCGGTAGGCATCAGCTGAGCCTCCTGCTCCATCCCCCTGCTGGTGTGCTGGCATCTGCGGCTCGTCATCATCGCCATCATCATCGCTAACCAACATCGGGTGAGCACGGAACCATGCGTAGCCCCTACCATAATCCATGATGACATCCATAGCTTTTAGGGACTTAGCTTTGACGACCCTTGGTGCCGCCACACATTCGGTATGCGGGTGCTTCCCCTGCCAAAATGCCAAAGGACTGGGCCAACCGGGTGACAAACATGCCTCCATACACCTTATCCTCAAACCTCATCCCACTAGCAGTCCTCAAGTAATCGGCCAACCAGAATGGGATGTTACAGGCACACCCCGGCCAATATGCAGAGAGATAGAATAGATGCGGTAAAATGACCCGATGACTCGCTCCCCTGTGATAGAGAAAGTGAGGAAACGGTGCACGAGCCTAATTCGTGGATCCCGGATCTGAGAAGCGAGAGTACTCCCAGTAACGTGCTCCTCGTTAGCTATTGTGTTCCAAAACTGAATACCCAACATGTCGTCCCTATGGATAATCCCAGCTGCCAATCTAGCCCTAAAAACATCGCTCTCAGCATTCCCAGCAGCATACAATCCCAATCTCCATCCAAACACAAGTACCGACATAGCCCTCCATTCTCTACCTAATCTAAATCGGACCCCCTGAAACTCAATGTTATCCCGACATGAATTAATATCCATCATATAAGATGCGTGAAATTCACGCACCAACTCGCCATACACGGGCTCACGCATCCTAAATAGCCTTTCCCAATGGGGGTCAGTGAACTTGTCCCTCCTAAAACTATTCGAGAACTCCCTAGCCAGATCATGCTCCTTAAGAAATCCCCAGTCCACAACAGCCCCTGAGTCAATAGTTTGATGAAGCAAATCATTGTAACGGGTTTGGCACTCTTCCTCAACAAATACTCCCCACCCAGCAATCGTGTTAGCAATGTTTTCCTGGGTACCGAAGATGCCCCTAGTTCTCTTTGTTCTTCTCTGCCATCTAAACAGAAACCAAATAGATGGGGAACAAATGAGTAACATTCGTGATGTTAAGGATGACGTCAGAAGGTTCTGACGGCGTCGCAACAATATCCTGACGCCGTCACCCCGACAAAATTTTGAATCCGACGTTTGCGAGGAAAAATCCGTGTTTTAACCATAACCCTTGACCCAAACACCCTTGTTGCAGCAACAATGGTATATTGGCTAGGTGGTTTTAGTTCCTAAGCCGTCAAGGCTTCTCGCAAAGTTAACCCCATATGATAACACTACCATTCGCCTAATCTTAAGCCTAATTAACAAGATTCATGGGCGACATTTAGCATTAATCAAACCAATTGGGGGTTTTCGGATTGAGAAGGGAAAATTAAAATTGAGCATGAAATCGAGCAATTGACTAGACAAAGATCAATGTATGTAACTTACCTTGTGGAGATTGATGCAGCAAAATAGTGAATTTGATGTGGAGAAAACGTGGTGGTGTGGTGTGGGGCGGATAAAATGTGTAGGGTAGAGAATGAAAGAGATGGGTGATGTTTTATCCGTCTGATCTGGCTTATTGACGGCGTCACTCTTTACGTGTGATGGCGTCACGCCCAAATTTTTGCAAAAGAACACGGTTTTGTTAATCCGCCTGGTTCAAAAATCTGATTACTATTTTTGACAAAGATTTTGGTTTTTATTTTAAGGTTTATTTCGTCAATCAACCCATAATCTCCACGAAGGTAAGTAATGCATATGTCAAATTGTCTTTCAATTGTGATCTTAGAAATTCCGAAGTATTGGGGGTGAGGATCCTTTCACCCTGGTTTAAAACTGAAAGAACTTTTCCTAACATTTGGAAAGTTGGGAAGTGACACGTGCACCATTCCAATAAATATGTTCCTAGGGAACAAGCGGGGAGTGTTGAGGCAAGAATTCGAACAAGGATGTGATTCCTTGAGGGGTTTTGCCTTGCTTAATGGAATTGGAGAGGGTTCGAGAGTCACCCCAACGTGTTCCGGTATCGCATATACTTTTTTATCTTTTTTAGGTATATTGTTCTTTGCGATTTCTTCACGAATTTTCAGCATGAAGTTGTTGGCTAGTCCCAAGAAAGTATCGTGAGTTTTTTGCATTTGAGCTTCGAGGCGTTTTATTTCCTTTTCTTTCTTGTGGAAAAATGTCAACATTATGTCCTCGAATTCATCTTTCCAGGATTTTCTTGGGAGCAAAAATTCCTTCACCGCATTCACATGCTTATCAGCATGGGTGGTTACTTCCATTAACGCATTCACTTGCGCCTCCATACTCATAATTGCCTGTGCTTGGGAAGTTGGCCCGTTCTCCTGGCTTACTGGAATTTCCCAGCCTTCCTCTTCATATTGAGATAGGTCCTCAATGACCTCCCAACATGCTTCAGCATTGAGTACTTAGCCTTCCACCGGCGGCATAATTAATGGTTTGTCGGAGGGAGGGGTTGACGTGATCATAGAAGAGTTGGACTTGAAGCCAAAGATCAATGCCGTGATGAGGGACTCTATGGAGTAAGTCCTTGAATCGAGTCCATGCTTCGTAGAGAGATTCACCTTGACGTTGTTGGAACATCAAGATATCATTCCTAAGCTTAGTAGTTCTCCCCGGTGGGAAAAATTGGGCAAGGAAACGAGAGGTGAGATCATCCCAACTTGAGATAGAGCCGGCAGGAAGTCGCTCAAGCCAATTACTAGCTTGGTCCCGTAGAGAGAATTGGAAGAGACGCAGATGCGTGGTTTCCCGAGTAGTAGCATCGAGGTCGATGGAATCGACAATTTTAAGGAAATCCTTAAGATGCTAATTAGGATCTTCGGAACGAAGTCCATGGAATGCACATCCGTTTTGCACCAACCGGATGGTGTCGGATCGCAGGGCCGTAGTTTGGGCTTGGTCGGGAAGCTCAATGGTGTTCCTATAGCCTAGGTGGCTTGGTCTCGAGTATTTACCAAGAGTACGGCCTCTTGGCGGGTCATTTGGTGGTGGGGTGATGAGTGGTGGTTAGTTATCACCTTCCATGATGAAAAGTGATGGGATTACTAACAAAGGTCACGAAGAAGGGGGATAGACTACGAGGAAGCTAAAAATGGGAAAAAAGCTTACTTGATAGGAATCAAGCAAGGAAACCTAAAGAGGTAGACTCCTAACTAGCTATTCTATTCCCGGCGCGTAAAAACTTGATACACTTACACAGCGCGTTCGGGGTCAAAGAAACTTCCTTTTCGTTGAGCAAGTTTTTCAACACCCTAGGCAGTGAACCTAATCGTTGTAGTGTAGTATTAGGGTAAGCCACGGGAATTAATATCGTTCCCTAGGGGAATAGGAATGCTAGCAAGAAGTTACTACGCTAAGGTTGGGGTTGAGGAAGATTATTTTTTATCTTTTTATGTTTTTTTAGGAAATGGAAAGGTACGAATCTCGGGGTTTGGATTTGGGGGGTTGGTATTTCTACCGATTACTTCTACTATCTAATTATCTAATTAACTAAGCTAAGGTGTAGTCTATGTCTATTGTTTTGTGCTCGTATGATGATTAAAAATGTATTTGCTTATGCTTTATTACTCCCTAGTTATCTCCTATTGATGGTTGAATTGTCACGTCCTTATTCTTAATCGCGTTGTGTCACTAAAGTCGTAGGGTATGCGTTTATCCCTAACTCTTTGAAGATACCAAAGGTTAATGACTACAAAATCTCTAGGATTTATAAACTTTAACTCTAAGGTATTCTTTGGATGTATATCCTACAATTACTCTAGGTGATTATAAACTAAGGTTCAACAAAGATTAATCAAGCATTAACAACACAACGAATGACCTATCGCAATACTAGGTCAATCACAATTAAGATAAGAGACAACCAATCAATATTCAATAACTAAGTTTCATATTACCTAAGCAAACACACAAGTAAATTAGCCGGACATGGGGAACATGCAAGCATACACACAATCTATTGAAGACATAATTAAGTTAATGAAGTAAAACACTTATCTTGATGTAAGATAGGGTATGGAACCTGTAAGATATTGGATTTCACAAACACACTAAACCATAATCACAAGAGGCGTACAAGGAGCTTTTAGAGAGAGAAAGTTAGAGGTTTAGGGAACTTAGTAAGAGAAAGAAAAATCTTATTATGAGCTCCAACTCTCTACCTTGGAAGGTAGAGAGTATTTATAGTCTTACAATAAAACGCCACACAACGGGCTGTGGATCGGCATACAGTGGGTAAAGACCCGTCCGTCCTCCACGGTGTTACTAAACTAAATACTACTTAACATAAAAGTACTATGACTACGAAGCTTTCTAACGATTACATATACTTGAGGTGACCGACTCTTTAATACCGGAATTTCTAATTCCTAACAATCTCCCCCTAAGGGAGGTCACCTCAAACATATACTAAAATGACATTGAATACAATCGGATATTACATTAACAATTGATCTTGCATTCTTGATGTAGTACTTTGCTCAAAAGCTCGTAGTCATTGATTCCACTCATTGCATGTTTGGTTAATCCAAGTGGAGGTCTTTACTGATCCACGTGATAATAATGTTGAGCCAGCTTTTGAGATCATCACCTAATAGAAAATCTCTGATACATCCATTGTGGTGTTGGTATTATGTGATGTTGTGACTTTCGGACCGACATGCTCACATTCGGGATCATGATATCTTCTCATCAGAGTAGCGGAAGCTTTCGTTGATTCATGATATTGGCGCAGCAGAAAGGTAAGCATGGAGTTAGAATATCAGAGTCATTGATGCACCAATCATGATTTCTTTTGATATGAATGTGTTGTGTGAGCATGCGGCTATGGATTGACCGCTCCATTCTCGATCATTTGCAAACGTCGGGTGTACCTCGCATAAGATAATTAGCAATAAAGCGCACGAAAGTGTCTTTGATCACTTTCGATGAATTGAGGTACACGGCCCACGGTTCCCGTTGATCGGTACAAGTACGCCTGTGATCGGTATAATTCGAAGAATTTCCTTGACAGGGTTTCGCATGCTCTAGTTGTTCTCAAACCGAACGTCTCAAAGAAGACAACACGGAGTGAGTGAACCAAAATTTAAGTCCATCGATTGATGAAAAGAGATTTGAAAAACAATCGTGTATTGCTCAATAGAAATTGTTTTGCAATATAACGAAGGTTTTAATGAAAATCAATTATCAATCATAAAACACTTTTGATTTGAAAAGTTAGTACACGGTCGACGTGCTAATGAAAAGAGTTTTAAAGCACAAAGACCGGTTTTTCAAAGGTATCCGTCAATCCATAACCTGAACCAGGATTGATTCAAAAGATTGAATCGCCCCATTGTTTCTGTTCAGTTGTCACATGGTTGATCTATTTGATAGATCTCACATGCCACCTACCAGGAGCTTGTTTGATGTTGGCTCCAGAAGGCTTTCCATCTTCATTGTGAGTATGTTAGCATATCACTCGGATGTTCTGGCAATACCACAAGGATAATGCGTAGGACTCAAGATATAAATTCTCTTTCCACATTGTGTGAAACAGAGAGTCTTCATTGAAAGTGTCCTAATGAGATTTATTGATGATCTCGTGGCTCTAGACTCAATTTGTGCATATTTGGATCCTGTCGGAGACTAGGGAAAGGTTCTCCTTCTTCAATATCAATAATCTCTAAGAGAAAGTCGATAGATTAATGTCGGTTCCCCGTGAGAATGAAACAAGCCCTTTTAAGAGGAACTTGAGTGGTTTGGGAAGTTGTAGTGCAGAGCGCCACCGGGTCCATGACGTCTTGTCATCAATACCGATGTTACCATCAGTTGTATATGAATTGAACCCGGTTTCTGCCCTAAGGTTGAATAAATGGAGGGCTATTTCTTTTCACCCTTTTCTCATTCAATTCTTTTTCATTCTTCAACCCCTTCGGTGCTTATCGAGACTTCATAGCAAGAACCTTGTTGGGTTTATTCGATTACTTACTCGGTCTCAGTCCGCACTCTTCCCATATCTCATTTTTCTCCTTTTATCATCATACCTAAGAACTCTATACTAACTAGTGGATAGTCCCTGGGTAGATCCCTCCGGTTCTGGCGGATCATGGGAACAAAACCTAACCTTATCATCCTTATATCACCATACATAAAGTAAAGTTGGTCGGTCTATTTGGTATTGTTCATCCGCCATTTGGAACCAATTGAAAACCATTTGAAAATCAATCCGGATACTTGTGATATATTATCAAAGCATTTTGTACCTGAATTGTTTTTGATATTTTTAGAATAAGAGCTCCCCTCAACATGTGCATCAAGTGTTTGAAATCGTTTTGCACACGGAGGCAAGAGAAAGAATTAACTTCTTTGATTACCATTTTCTAAAAGATATCAACATCACTTCCCTAATCAAATCAAGTAGATAAAGCATTTTTGGGAAGGATGAGGTTTTCAAAGTTATGCTTCCCCTCAATATGTGCCTCGAGGTTTGAAAAGAGTTTTGCACATACTAGAGGGAACCTGCACATTGAGATAAATGATCACGTTTCAAATCATTGTGGTTTAAGATAGATGCTCCCCTCAACATGTGCATGGAAAATTTGAAATCGTTTGTCACATGTGGGAAGGAGAGCTTGTACAACCTTATAAAACCATTTACCGAATTATCACTTTAAATCCAATTTAAATCACACATTCTCCCCGATCACAATTATCAAATCATTTGAGATTTGTGATCTCTTATAGATTTAAATTGATTTTGAAAGCTTTTAAGGAGAATTGTGACTTGATTATGAAAGCGTTTTAACCGATAAGGATCGGATTTTGAGACTTTAAACTCCATTGATAAAACATGCATGAATATCTTTTGAAAACAATTGAATGACCAAATAACTTTTAATTTAATTGAAATCATTCTCCCCCTCAAACAATGACATAGGTTGTTGATTGAGAGATAGATATTTTGACAAATAAGTCCAGATGATTATCAAAAATAGAGTCCGAAGTTATTTTTCAAAAAAGTTAGTTTTAGCAGATAAATGTTTAGAGAATCAGAGCATGGAATTTTGAAAAACATGATAAATTATGGCTCTGTTCTTTCTTTGAAAAGCGGTTACTTCACGAAATGACAATAAACCATTGTTTCTCTTTCTCTCAATTTTATTATTATTTTTTAATTTTTTAAAATTGAACAACATCTAAAGTCCTGTGTCATTCTTTGAATGACAGAACAAAGACCGTAGATATAATCGAATCGAGAAAAACATGACACAATAACAATATTCTTTGAAGATTTTTCGAATTTTTCATATTTTTATGGATTTTGAAAGTTTTATAATTTTGTATTTTGTTTTTCGAATAAATATTTACAAGAGATAGATGAAGATAGACCTTTACTCCTCGTTTTCCTCCTGAAGACGTTTGAGTGTTTCTGGTTGAAGGCTTTTCAAGCCTAGTCGTGGAAGTATGAACTCAAAACGCTCTCTTGGAAGAGCTTTGGTGAAGATGTCCGCTAACTGGTATTCAGACCTTACAAAATAGAGTTCCACCACACCTTTTTCCACTTGTTCCCTGATGAAATGATGTCGAATGTCGATATGCTTTGCTCTTGAGTGTTGAACGTTGTTGCATGAGAGAGCAATAGCACTTTTATTATCACAGTGCAGAGGGATTTTGTTGAATTCAAAGCCATAGTCAGATAATTGAGATCTCATCCATAAGATTTGAGCACAACAAGATGACATGGCTATGTATTCATCCTCTATAGAGGAAATAGAAGTACTCATTTGCTTCTTTGAAGACCAGCTCACAAGCTTATCACCCAAAAACCGAGCACCTCCGGTACTTCGACGAGTATCTTGACACCTGCATGATCAAGATCTCATAGGTCGTTAGTGACATACCGGTGTCCTTCGGGTACCAAAGTCCCATATTGATGGTTCCTTGAGATACCGAAAGACCCGTTTAACCGCTTCAAGGTGCTTTTTAGTAGGCTTAGCCCGGTATCTAGCACACATGCAAACAAATAACAAGATGTCCGGTCTACTAGCAGTGAGGTACATCAGGGATCCAATCATACTACGATATTTCGTTTGGTCAATCATGATCCCCGAGTGGTCCTCATCTAGTTTGGTTCGATCAATCATGGGAGTGTCAACAGGTCACTTGAATCAAATCCAAATTTCTTTAAGATCTCAGTTGCATATTTAGATTGATTTATGAAAATGCCTCCTGGACTTTGTGAAATTTGTAATCCCAAGAAAATGACATTTGTCCCATCATTGACATTTGAAATTTTGAACTCATTTCATTTGAAAACGGTCACACTCATTGGGGTCAGTCGAGGCAAAAATAATATCATCAACATAAATTTGAACATGAATTAAATGTTTGCCCGACTTCCTGGTGAACAATGTTGGATCAACTGCTCCTTTGCTAAATCCGGTAGATAGAAGAAACTTTGATAGCGTATCATACCATGCCCTTGGAGCTTGCTTTAAACCGTAAAGAGCCTTCTTCAAACGATAAACGTGAGTAGGATGCTCTTGATTCACAAATCCTTCGGTTGGTCGACGTAGACGACTTCTTTAAGATCTCCGTCGAAATGCCGTCTTTACATCCATCCGATAGACTACCATGTTCTTACTAGCGATTAGCCAAAAGATTCGATTGCCTCGATTCGAGCAACTGGGCAAAAGATTCTTCAAAGTCAATACCCTCCTCTTGACGGTATCCTTTAGCAACTAATCGAGCCTTGTTCTTCAACACATCACCATGCTCATCAAGTTTTACTTTGAAGATCCATTTTAGAGCAATAATCATAGCACACTCTGGAGCAGGTACTAACTCCCATACATCAAGTCGATCAAACTCATGAATTTCATCTTGCATAGCATTGAACCAAATCTTCTTCATTCATGGCGGTTTTAACATCTTTAGGTTCGATCTTTGAGAGTACGGAGTTGAAGAAGCACCATAAGGCATCGGTTGCAAGTTGTTTCCGTGTGGATACTGGACGAGAGGATTTCCAATGATGTTGTCTAATGGATGATCGTGAGTCCATTTTCCGAGGTGTTCATGTGGTAGTTGTTGAGGGACTGAAGTAGCGAGTCGATGTCTCCTCAAGAAGATGGTTCTGATGAAGATTCAAGAGCAAATATGTTTTCAAATGGAGCATCTTCAGAAGTAGCAAAGGGATTAACTTCATCATTGATGCCAGAAACAGTTCCATGATGTACATTTGAAGAATGATGATTTGTTGATGAGATCGGATCAGCAGCAGCGCTTCTTGACTTAATGATATTGAGACGAGGATTGACTTCATTCACGGAATATGAGCAGCCTCTGTTGTAGGAATTGACACCTCATTAGTACTTGGATCATAAAGTTCATCAAACATAGGATCAAACAATTTCTTTAAATCATCTTCGGATGGAGGTACATATGGAGTTTCTTGAGAAAAGTTTGGAACAAGGGATGAACCAATGGGACTGTTTTGAAGTGCGGTTCCGAACTGGATTGTCCAAGAGCCATTTGACCGGTCAGCTCATCAAACGTAACGTGAATTGTTTCCATGATATTTCGGGTTCTTTTGTTGTAGATTCGTATCCCTTTTTGTTTGGTGCATACCCGACAAATACTCCAATGTCTGCTTTAGCTCTAAGTTTGCCTAAGTCTTGACCCTCATTAGTTGGATAACACAATGCACCAAACACACGAAGGAAAGAGAGATTAGGTTTTCTGTTGTGGACAAGTTCATATGGAGTTTTTCCATGAGCAGTGTGAATCGGGAACGATTTTGTGTGTAGCATGCAAGTGGCAATAGCTTCAGAGAAACATTGGAATCTTTGAGTAAATCAACATTGTTCTAGCGGCTTCTACAAGAGTTCGATTTCGCCTTTCAACTACACCGCTCGTTGAGGAGTTCTTGGAACACTTCTTTGATGACTGATTCCAATACTTTCATAAAACTTACCAAGTTGTTTGTTAACAAACTCAGCCCATTGTCTGCTCGATGATTCGACCGTTTTGTTAAGTCGAACTGCACTTGCTTGATGAGTTTGATGATGATATCCGAGTTTCATCCTTTGACCTTAAGAACTTTACCCAAGTGAATCTAGAGTAATCATCAACCACAACTAACACATATTTCTTTCCAAAGATATTCTGCACTCTCATGGGTCCACATAAGTCCATATGAATTGTATGAAGAACTTCTGACTGAGAGTTTGTAGGTTTGAGTTTGTGGGCATACTTCTTGCTTTTTCCCAATTGGCATGCTGAACAAAGATGATCCTTTTCATACTTAAGTCTAGGTAAACCTACAACTAAGTCCTTTATGGAGAGATCATTGATGGTGCCGAAGTTCAAGTGATTGAGACGACGATGCCATAACCATGACTTTGTTTTGAAGCCTTTGACAACAAGCAAATTGGAGAAGACTTCATCATATCTTCGATAGAGATGGTGTAAAGATTTGAACCACGTGAGCCCCTTAAAAGTTCCTTACCATCAAGTTCTCTAACGAAACAAGTATGTTTTCAGAAGGCTACTTCTAGATCGAATCACAGAATTGACCAACAGAGAAACGTTATGACCAAGACCTTCCACATAATACACCTAGAGATAACACTTTTTTCCAATAACATAATCTCCATAACCCTTAATTGCACCGAAATGATCATTCCAATCTAATCTGTCCCGATGAATTTGCTCACAAGTTCATGAGCCATGCGACCGGGATCTCCATTCGATATGCTTGGAATGTTCAACTGAGTCCGGTACCACGACATCGTAACGATTTGAACGATCCGCAGCTTGAACACGCACAAGAATGGATAACATGATAATTGGGATCCCCATGCAAGAATGGGTTCCACTTGGTTAGTAACAAGAATTGGAACACCCACATCGAAATAGAAACATCCATATCAGAAGTAGAAGCAATGGAATCATTGGGAATAGATGCAATGCCGGTGTTTGTATTTGACCTATTCAAAGTATGTTCACTTCTTAAGGGAATAGTTCTACCAAGAGGCATCCATTTTCTAGTGGGCATAATCTTAGCAGTTTGAGAGTAAAACTGATTATTCTTATGACCAAAAGGTATCCAATAATAACCTATCTTTATAAATGTTCTTCCCGTGGGCTTCCACTATTTTCTAACAATCTTTCGTTTTTGCCTTTTTGCCTTCTTTGCACGATTATTAGCCTTAACAATTTTAACGGGCATTTGACAAAGATTAGACAAAGCATTCACACCACATTCATGATTAGCAATAGAATTCAAGCAAACATCATTACAAGGTTTGCAAATAGTATCAGAATTTGAATTAATTACAATACGCTTAAGGCTAATACTAGAATCAACACGATTCGCTTTATTCAACACAAGCTTAAAGTTCCTAGATTGGTCTTCTACTCTCTTCCAATGCACATTCTTAGCTTGCAAGGTCCTATCATTCCTTGTATTGTCTTGAGACTTTGACCTCGCTTTAAAGTCACCGATTACTCGAGAGGGAATGGGAACATTAGTTGGTTGATCTAATTTTGCATTCCCCAACTTGATGTGCAAGGATCCAACTACTAGAAGGCACATTAGTGTATACTTTCTTAAGACTGTGATTTGAGCTATTTGCAAGCACACTAAAGTTCACCTTCTTAGCACTAACATATCCGAATCGAACTACTTGAAGGAACATCAGTGTTTACTTTCTTAAGACTGGGCATAGAACGGATTTCTTGCTTGGCACTAGGCATAGAACAAGGCTTCACAGCTTTGCCTTTTTCACCTAAGGATTTTGGACATGTTGCAATTACACATTCAAGCAGCTCTTGAGATCGCTTTGGCCCGAGGCAAGCAAACCTAATATCTCTATCAAGAGGTTTGTTAATGAAATCCTCTTCGACAATCTCACTGAGACATTCTAGACTATCCTTAAGGTGAGCACAGTAGTCATGAAAAGCATGTTCATTATTCCTAAGATGAGGAGGAATATATTTAATTGTCACAGTGTATTTGCAATCTAAGGGTGACTTTGAGACAACATTCTTATTGAAAACAAGTGGTAGTTTCCCATTTCCCGACTTCAGATTCTCAATTTCCTTTTGTAAAGACGTTATTTTTTCGTTGTTTTGGTCACGGTGACTTTTATTGAATCATATAACTCTTTAAAATGTCGCTTAACTTTTTCATTTTCTTCTAGAAAACTCTCGTTTTCCTTTTGTAAGGCATTAACTAAGTTTTGAAGATGAAAAGTTTGAGAATTCCGAGAATCTAAAGGAGGAGGCATTTGGGAGCCTGTCATATTGTTCTTTTGACCCTTTAATTGAGAGATTTGGGCTTTCAACTTTCTGATCGTGTTGCAATGAGCTTGAATCGTTCATCACGCTTGTTAATTTGAAAAACTGCATCAAACTCTAGAGCATCCGAGGATGTCTTGATATTTGAAGTTTTGACATTTTCTTTAAGATGTTGATATTTTAGTTGTAAATTAAAATGCTCAACTTCTAGTTTAGAAAAATGTTTAACCAAATTGTCGTGATCATCCAGTTCAATTTTCTATAGTTTAGAATTAGTTTTGTCAAGCTCAATGACACGATCATGGGAGACTTTCATGGCAACAGATAATTCATGAAATTGGGAAGCATTAATGGAACAATTTGTAGCAGTGAAAAACACATCTTGAGCAATACATTCAGAAATCATATTCTCATTCAGTGTATGCAAGTTCTTCCTTTCAATCTCATTATATTTTAATGCTCGCTCATAATCACTAACCTCAACTATCATTGCATCAAATTCCTTTTCCATTTCTTTAATATCGAATTCATTCCCTTTTTAAGACTCTCAAAGTGATCTTTTAGTTGTTTAAAGAAAGGCATGACCTCGGTTAAATAGCATTCTTTAGTTTGCTCAAAACCTCTTTCTCCTTCGCTTATACCAGGGTGTGATCCTTTTCTTGCAAGTTTTCTCAAAATCAACAAATAGTTGAAAAATAACATATTGGCTGATTAAGGTCTTGCTTTTAGTGGCAATTGTTCTAGGAACAAGATGCATTGGTGTATTAGGAGGATACACAAGCTTCTAGGCATTTTCCTAAAGGGGGGTTGGTTTCAACAATATTTTCACTTTCGCTTATCTAAATCCATTTTCCGTAACACTTGTTCGGGAATTAACAATGTCTGAGGCTTAAACTTGTTTAAGGCAATCCAATTCTCCTTTTGTAATCATGGGGTGTGATGATTACTTTCTTTTCTTTACATTTTGGATCATCTAGTTTCTTGTTTAACTTTTCCCTAGTGATTTCATCTGATTTCTTATCTTCCTCTCTGCACTCAGCGCAACTAGGTTTCTGTCTAGGTTTAAGGATTCCATTGCCATCATAAAGAACCTTATGAGCATTTCTAGCCTTTTTAATGACCTCTGGATTTGGTTCCTCAACAAGGGGAATGCTATGCTTATCGCTAGGACTCTATGCTTAGTGATCATGTGAAAGAATGGTGTTTCCTTGTACGTACAACTTATTTTCAAGCTTGTTTTTCAAGGTTTTAGATTAGAAAAATCATTCAAAAGTTTTGATTCCTTAGCATTAAATTCTTGCTTAAGCATTTTAACATTTTCTTGAAGTTCTTGTTTTTGCTTAGCGCTTTTGAAAGTTTTCTTGTAAGGAGTTTAACTCTTGTTTTAATACTTCTTCTCTAAACCTACTTTTTCTAATAGTTGCACGCATTTGGTCATCCATTTCCGCCACGGGTGGTCAACTCAAATTTAGCACGTTGTTCATAAATAGCAACACGTACTTTATAGGCATTTAGTTCGAAACTATAGAATCATCGAGGGCACATGCAAAGGTATTCATCAAAAACATAGTCATTGTTGACTTCAGAAGATGCATCACTTGGTACAACTTCACTTTCACTTTGTTTCACATATTGATCATATGGGACAACATTGATATTACCCATATTTTCAATATTTGATTCAATAGTTTCAGTTGATTGTACTTTGTCATGCATCTTTTGCACATCAAGATCATCATATAGTTTTAATACCTCTGAGATGAGTTTGTCTTTGGATGGGCCAACTTGTGGTGAAGATGAGACCTTGGGAGAAACCATTGGAGAAATGCTAGCCATAAAATTGTGTGTGCAGTAGGTCCATCATCCACATCAGAGTCGTATGCATCACAATCGGCGACTTGAAAGGCATTCTGATGATTGTGACCTATCTCCGAATTGGTCGCTCATCCACATCTGCATCATAGGTCTTGGCATTGCCCCTCGCAAGAAACAACAACTCATCTTCATCCAAAGCAGCACCATTATCCTGAGCTTGTACAAGCAACATCTTATCTCTCAAGTATCGCATTCGAGGGACGCTTGGAGATGTGCGCCTTGCAATGTGTCCTTCACCACCACGCTTATAGCACATTTGATCGGCTTAGCTTGACCTTGATTTCCATTCCTTCCTCGATTCTGATTTGCCACATATTCTCTACCGACTCCACCTCTTCCTTGTCATGTACTCTTTCTTGAACTTGCACCATGACTTTCCCATCTCTTGACTAGAGCATGATTGTGAAGATTGAAGCAAGATTTCATTATTGGTGAAGACGGTTGGTATGTGGAGAGTGTCAAGTTTTGTTTAACCATGAGGCCAGTTGATTAATGAAGTGTCCCACTGTGCATCGCAAGCTTGTTTGAATCTTGGATCAGGAATGAGTTTGTGATTACCATCACTCATGGGTATAACTTGAGATGCTTTGGTGGTGATTCCAATGTTTGAGTAAGGCGTTGAATCA
Source organism: Chrysanthemum makinoi (assembly GCA_910596185.1). NCBI lineage: Eukaryota > Viridiplantae > Streptophyta > Magnoliopsida > Asterales > Asteraceae > Chrysanthemum > Chrysanthemum makinoi. The sequence continues at coordinate 161,823,826 of OU343218.1, forward strand.
TTTGATGAGCTTGTCTCTCCCGGATTTTTTTGAATTGTTCAAGAACTTTTTCAAACATGGCATGTCTCTCATTCTCAAGAAGGAAGGCATAGAGTTGCTCATAGTTTGTATTCTTCAATCCTTTAGTGAGCTTCACGGAGGTGACAAACTTGTGCCATTCGGGATTCATGTTGTTCACAAATTTTGAGTTCAAATGAATGTTAGGCATAGTCATTCGATGTTCCTCATATCATTAACAAGCTTGTGGAATCTCACATAGTACTCATAGACACTCTCATCTGGTTTCATCTTGAAGTGTTCAAATTCATCATAGAGTTGTGATTCTTTGTCTTCCATAGTTAATTGTGAACCCGAGAGAAGCATCTTGACATTATCCCACACGCCTTTGGCTTCGTGTTGTGATTGATCAGCTTGTAGATGTCTTTTGGAAGACCTTTGAAGTACAATGGTAGAAGCCCCGATATCAGCATCAAATCTCTTTTTCTCCTTATCATCGAGCTCATCATATTTCTTTGGTCCGGCCAATTCCATAGATCATTGTTCCATCTTCAGCTGTATTAATTAAGTCTCTAGTTGTCTCAACCCGATATGGCATGACTTCAGTTAAATAATCACCCAAGTCGCTAGAAAATTATGCACCAAGTCGCTAACTACTAATTCGCTATTCCACCAAGTCGCTAAAGTCCCAAGTCGCTAAACAAAAGACAAGTCGCTAAATAGCAACCGCTAAGCCTCGCTAGCAAAATTTTGGCAAAGAATTCACTAAGATACAAGTCGCTAAAGAATCAAGTCGCTAAATAGCAACTCGCTACTTACCAAGTCGCTAACACCAAGTCGCTACCCGTAGTGGAGAATCCACTACTTGTATAATAAGCTAAGTCTAAGTCGCTAACTCCACAAACTGCAACTCGCTAGAAAAATGTAAAGCAAGTCGCTAGCAAGAAAAGTAATATGTAGGTCAAGTCGCTAGCAAGAAAACTTCACAAACATCACTTTTCAATCCAAAACAACCCAACCAAGATGATTCAAGCTTACCAAATGAAAACCTAAACACTTGTGATGATTCTAAACATAAAAGTACTAACAAAATCCAAGCTTTAACACAAGAAATCAACCAAATGATGCACAAACCACTAAACTTTTCAAACTAAAAAACCACCTAAAAACCACTAGAAATCCAAAGATGTGCAAGATATGATCTAACCATGGCTCTTGATACCAATTGTAAGATATTGGATTTCACAAACACACTAAACCATAATCACAAGAGGCGCATAAGGAGGTTTTAGAGAGGGAAAGTTAGAGGTTTAGGGAACTTAGTGAGAGAAAGAAAAATCTTATTATGAGCTCCAACTCTCTACCTTGGAAGGTAGAGAGTATTTATAGTCTTACAATAAAACGCCACACAACGGGTGTGGATCGTGCATACAAATGGGTAAAGACCGTCCGTCCTCCACGGTGTTACTAAACTAAATACTACTTAACATAAAAGTACTATGACTATGAGCTTTCTAACGATTACATATACTTGAGGTGACCGACTCTTTAATACCTGGAATTTCTAATTCCTAACAACCCTAAAATACCGTATATAAAGACAGCCTTGGTTCGGTTTAGGTTTTACTGGCCAAAACTACACTCAAAAACTCCAAAAATTCGGATGTTCATATATAGGAGCCGTTAAATCGGCATCATGCCACAATTTTTATTTCCTGTGACTGGCCGGGTCGGGCCATTAGGTTTCGCCACGTTATCATTGTGATGGCGCTACCTTATGTCCGTGATTAATCGCCGCTTCAATCTCTCGACTGCCTCGATCAAATCTAGGCCATCCGGAAATGCTGAATGCTCACTTTTAAAACCCGGATGCCTTCACTTGATAATTAGCAATTTGCTCTCCGAGCCGCCACAAAATGCACGACGGCGCCGCTTATTCAGTAGTGACGCCGCCCCTCTTTCCAAAGATCCCGAGTGTCCTTCTGGATTCTTTTGACTTTGGCTATTTTCAGCGATTTTCGTCAATAAGTGTCATCTCAAAGAATTTGCCTTCAAGATACCTAAAAAGTGAAAAGGAACGATATTAAGTAATAACGGATACGAAAGTGATCAAATAAGGGCTTAGATGACCTCTCAAAAAGGTACATTTTAAAACCTTATCAGTATTGCTACCACTGTTGCTGCAACTGTTCCAGCTGCTATCCCTGTATTGAAGAATGCCTCTCCTTTCTTCAGTTCATCTTCCAAGTGGAGGATTAATCGTGGTGCCAAGATCTTGTTGGTCCTTCTGTTGGTTAGCCTTCAATCGGGTGATGCCCGGGCTTCATCGTTGGGTTTGACCTCGTGCTTACATGAGCCATCTTCCTCGATTGGAAAAGTGTTGAACGGATTCTCTTGACAACTGTTAGACGCCGTGAGATTGTTGACGGGTTGCTTCTTCAGGCTTTCCTCCTTACTCGCGTGAAATGAGCCACCGACCATTTCTTTCGGGTTTAGACATCTTGTCGTCGCCATTTGTGCTTTGGTTCCGAAGCTGCGGATTTGTGCGAGCCATTCCGCAAAGAGAAGGAGAAATTATCCGCCGTGTGTGGCGCTCGTGATTTGATGATACGCATACAACGCTACGTCGGTCAAAGGAAACTGCCTTTTCTTCAAGCAAGTTTTACAACCACCTAGGCAGTGAACCTAATCGATACAGTGTAGTATTAGGGTAAGCCTTGGGGATTGATATCGTTCTCTAGGGGAATAGGAATGCTATTGAGAAATTATTACGCTAAGGTTAGGGTTGAGGAAGATTATTTTTTTATCTTTTTTATATTATTTTAGAAAATTGAAATGTATGAATCTCGGGGTATTGGATTTGGGGGGTGGTATTTCTACCGATTACTCTACTATTATCTATTCTAATTAACTAAGCTAAGGGGTAGTCTATGTCTAATTGATGTGTGCTGTGATGATGTTTAAAGATGTGTTTACCTAGATGCTATTACTCCTAAAGTTATCCCATTGATTTGTTGAATTGTCACGTCCTTATTCTTAACGCGTTGTGTCTTCTAAGGTCGTAGGCTATGCTTTCTTCCCTAACTCTTTGAGACTACCTTAAGGTTATTTCCTACTGATAAGGATTTAAAAGGTACACTTTTGAGGGGTCATTTAAGCCCTTAATTGATCACTTTTATATCCGTTACTACTTAATTTCGTTCCTTTTCACTTTTTAGATCTTTGAAGGCAAATTGTCGGAATGACACTTATTCTATTCGAAAAGGCGAATATATGAAGAAAATGGCCAAAGTCAAGAATCAAGACATTAAACCGCCAGTTGAAGAAGGTGACGGTCACGCCAAATACCGGCGCACGCTGTCGCAACAACATTTTGAGACGACTCGAAGCCAAATTGCTATTTTGCACTTGACGCATCCGTTTTAAAGAGTAGGCATCACAACCCGACGCCTAGATTTGGATACGGGCGCTGGCGATGAAGCCGACGCGCCACAAGCATAAGGTGATACCGCTACAATGCCGGACTGGCCAAGACGAAAACCTAATGGCGGCGACCACCGGCCGTCACAATAAAGAGTGACGCTTTGCGATATTGTAACTCTATATATAGAATTCGAATTTTCTAATTTGTAGAGGTAGTTTTGTGGAGTAAAACCTAAACCTAACTTGGCTGTCTTGGGTAGTATCTTAAGGTTCTATACCCTATTTTACAACAAGATAAGTGATTTGCTTCATTAATTCAATTATATCTTCAATTTTTTGTGTGTATGCTTGAATGTTTTCCATGTCCGGCTAATTTACTTGTGTGTTTGCTTAGATCTATGAAACCTAGGTATTGAATATTGATTTGTTGTTTCTTATCTTAATTGTGATTGACCTAGTATTGCGATAGGTCATTCGTTGTGTTTTTAATGCTTGAATAATCTTTGTGAATCTTAGTTTATAATCACCTAGAGTTATTGTAGGCTAAACATCCAAAGATAACCTTAGAGTTAGTTTATGAATCCTAGCTATTTCGTAGGCAATAACCTTAAGGTAGTCTCAAAGAGTTAGGGAAAACGATACCCTACGACTTAGTTAGAAGACACAACACGTTAAGAATAAGGACGTGACAATTCAACCATCAATAGGAGATAACTAGGAGTAATAGCATCTAGGTAAACACATCTTTAAATCATCATAAGAGTACACAACAATAGACATAGACTACACTCACCTTAGCTTAGTTCATTAGATAATTAGATAAGTAGAGTAATCGGTAGAAATACCACCCCCCAAATCCAATACCCGAGATTCAGACGTTTCAATTTTCTAAAAAAATATAAAAAATAATCTTCCTCAACCCCAACCTTAGCGTAGTAATTTCTCACTAGCATTCCTATTCCCCAGAGAAACGATATCATCCCGTGGCTTACCCTAATACTACACTACAATGATTAGGTTCACTGACTAGGGTGTTGAAAAACTTGCTCTGAAAAAAGGAAGTTCCTTTGACTTAACGCCGCTGCAGTATGCAAGTTTTGGCGCCATCACGGAATAGAATAGCTAGTTAGGAGTCCTCCTCGTTTAGGTTCCCTTGCTTGATTCCTATCAAGTAAGTTTTTTTTTTTCTCAATTTTTAGCTTCCTCGTAGTCTATCCCTCTTCTTTGTGACCTTTGTTCGTAATCCCATAACTTTTCATCATGGAAGGTGATAATCAACCACCACTCATTAACCACCACCAAATGACCCGCCAAGAGGCCGTACTATTGGTGAATACTCAAGACCAGGCCACCTAGGCTATAGAAACACCATTGAGCTTCCCCACCAAGCCCAAACTACGGCCCTTCGATCCGACACCATTCGGTTGGTGCAAAACGGATGTGCATTCCATAACTGCCGAAGATCCTAATCGCATCTTAAGGATTTCCTTAAAATCGCTTCATTCCATCGACCTCGATGCTACTACTGAGACCAGCACTTGCGCTCTTCCATTCTCTCTACGGACCAAGCTAGTAATTGGCTTGAGCGACTTCCCCGCTGCTCCATCTCAAGTTGATGATCTCTCACCTCTCGCTTCCTTGCCTAAAATTCTCAACACCGGGAGAACTAGCTTGAATGAAATCTTGATGTTCCAACAACATCAAGGTGAATCTCTATATGAAGCATGGACTCGATTCAAGGACTTACTCCATAGAGTCCCTCATCACGGCATTGATCTTTGGCTTCAAGTCCAACTCTTTATGATCATGTCAACTTCCCAACTAGTTTATCCATTGACCAAGCGGCCGGTGGTAAACTTTGTGATCCTACGGAAGAATCATGGGGTGTAATAGAGGACCTTGCTCTCTATGACAAACTAAAGTCGAATGACCCCCGTGAGTTGCCCCAAAACCGTAGCAACTCCTTGCCCCATTGACTCACAAACCTTCAATGCAGAGGGATGCTCGAGCTTGAAGATCAAGTCAAATTCCTAATGAGCTCCTACAAAAATCCTAAGTCTTCACATCAAGTGAACAAAATCACTCTACCTTGTGAGTTGTGTAGTGGTCCCCACACACTCGTGATTGCAAAAGACTCCTGAACAAGCTTTTGGGACTACGCCTCAACGGTAATCGACGTAGCGGAGAAAGTACACTTTCAAGTCGAACAAAACAACTTAGAAAACTCCTAAAACCCCTCATGGAGGAATCACCCTAACCTTAAGTGGAACCAAAATTCAAACCCAACCCAAAGCTCATCTAGTCCACCTAATAGGTTCAACGCTCCAAACATCGGGAACCCCACTAGTCTTGAGGCAATTGTGTCTAGATTCATGTCATTTCAAGAAAGTTGATTGATTGCTTGAAGCCATTTCGCAAACGACAAGGCAAGATGACAAACAAGCTTGACGCCTCTTAAAAGCCTTCAATGACCGGAAATTGAGCACTCCCAAGTGATGCTATAAAGAACCCAAAAGTGAATTCGATTTCATCGACTTCATGTTCTTGTTCACCATGGGATAGTATGATCCATGCCCCTCACACCCAAAGGTCCACTTGTAAATGCTATCAAAAGGGTTCCAAGCGATCCCAAATGAGGTACCAAGGACCCGCATCATTGGTACAACCCACTTGAGAAAACCTGTAACCAAGAACCCAAACCTAATCTAGAGGAGGAGTACAAGGAACTCCACCAAAAAAACCGGTTCTTGAAGTCTTGGCTCATGCGCCTTATTATAATGCTTTAAAAGAAAAATATGAGCAAGAACTAAAACTTGGAAAACATGGGTCCAGCGTTTGTAAAAATAATTTACCTAAGAAGTTAGACGATCCTGGGCTATTCATTCTTCCGTGTAGGATTGGAACCTCCAACCTCGATGCTCTAGCCACTTAGGATCATGCATCAATCTTGTTCCCTGTCCTCCATAGAAGCCTTAACTTAGGTAAGATAGAACCAACGTAAACCATCTTAGGTCTAGCGGAAGGTAGTATTGCATATAATGTAGGGATAATAAAAGACATGGTAGTACACATAGGAGAATTGACTCTTTTGGCGGATTTCCATGTGCTAGACATGAATAAGGACCCAACATGCCCATTGTTAGTAGGAAGGGATTCTTAGCTATCATGAGCGCCATCATTGATTGTAATATGTCTAAAATAGTGGTAGGAGAAGGGAGTGCTAGGTCAATTTACGATGTCAAAAAGCATATTTACTACAAGGAAGAGGAAATCCCCCATGAGATTAAGTTGGATAGAACGCCATCTAGATATGGACCTTGGATTAATAAATACTTCATAGGTCCCCCAACAACCTTTCTATCTAGATGAAGCCTTTGCTAGTAGAGCAACTTTCCATGAAAAAGAATTGGCTAGGGACATGGAAGTGAACCCGTTCGAGGACGCCTTAGTGTTTAGGAAGATGACCGAGTTCCTAGGAAGCTTGCCCGTCAACCTTGTCATGAATAAGTGGAAAGTTGAGAGCGATAGGCCTATAGAAAGTGGAATGGGGATAACGCCTGTTTATTAAGTAATGGAGAGTGGCACATTAGGATAACGATCTATGACCCGATGGAGAAGTTCAAAGGCATACGGACTAAGCGTACTCACTAGAACTTAAATTGTTAATACAAATAAACCGTGAAAACATTTATTAATATGCATCTCTTTATGTTTTGTTGATAACAAATGTAATGTTATCTTAAGTCAAATTTTAAGGATACATGTTATTTTTGTAAAGCATTTACATATAGCCATTTAAATACAAAAATGTAATAATTAAGCATTTGTTGTAATAGTTTATTAGGATGGGTAAAACCATAACCCATGGACCATAACCCATGGATCTTAAACCCATACCAATGAAGACTTGATACAATGTATACTTAGATACATTGAATCTAGAGAAAACCCATGGACCAACCCATAACCCATGACCCATAACCAAAAACCCATGGGCAAAGAGGAGCGTACCACGGATCCCTAGGATTACACTACACGGATCCCAAGTGGAAGGGATCCGTGGGATCCGTGGAACAAAGGAGAAATCACTTATAAATAGAGAGTCATTTCTTCATTCTAACTCACCCCTCTTCTTACTAAATCTCTCATACACTCTCATTCTCTTCTAACATATAGATCACTTGATCTAGAGAGTTGTTCTTCTTTCTTTCTATTTGTGATCCTCATATAGGTCCTTCTATAAGGCGAGATCACGAGCATTCTACAAGTCATCCAAGCAAGGGGTCCTTGATTGATTTGTCACCAGCAAGATTTCTCGTAGCAAGATCTTGTATTTGATATTTCACATATTTGTTGTAATAGTTGTGTTGGTTTGGTCCAACCGCATACGGACTCGGTATCTAGCTTTGTTCCGAAAAAGTGTAAGCAGCGTTGTGAAGGCTTCTCCGCCAAGTGAAGGAGTTTGTTGACATAGTGCTTGAACTCTCGGTAGGTGACTCGAGTGGAGTAGGGCAAAGAAGGTGTCATTGTAGCCGAACCACTATAAATCGGTTGTGTCATTTCTATCCCTTAACTTTATCTATTTGCTTGCATTATCGTTAGATCTATACGTTCTCAACATCCATACGATTTCACATAATATCTAATCTAAAAGTTTTTGAAATCAACTTAAAATCGGCAAAACTATTCAACCCCCCCTTCTAGTTTTCCACAATTGGCATCAAGAGCTAAGTTTATAAAAGTTTTAAAATAAAATTGTATTTTAAAACTTTTTGATCACTCATGGTTCTTTAAAATTATAAGGAAGGGCAACTATGCAACGACCACCACCACTACTGAAACTAACGGGTTTTATATATTGGATAAATAGATTCGAAACATATGTGAAGTCTAAAGATATTGATCTTTGGTACATTATTGTTGAAGGTGATTTTGAGGCTACCTCAAATGATGATAAAGGAAATTTAGTTCACATACCTCATGATAAACTAAATGATGAAATGAAGAAAAATCTTTCTAAAAATAGTGAAGCAAAAATGGTTTTATATAATGCTTTACCCAAAAAGGAATTTGAAAGAATTTCTATGCTTAAAACCTCTAAAGAAATTTGGAATTCTTTAGTTGTAACTCATCAAGGCAACCAACAAGTTAAAAAATAATAAAATTGATTTATTTGTTCAACAATATGAACAATTTTCAATATCGGATGAGGAAAATATAGATCATTCATTTGCTAACTTTAACACTATTATTACATCTTTTCAAGCACTTGATGAATCTTTTTCTAGCCGTGAACTATGTTAGAGATATCTAAGAGCACTTCCATCAAGTGGGGAGATCCAAGGTGACAAGAATCGAAGAGTCAAAAGATTTGATAACTCTCACCCCTCGATGAACTCATAGGCAACCT
>OU343218.1:161832755-161862811 GCA_910596185.1 Chrysanthemum makinoi
GGTTGGATATTGGATTTCACATACACATCAAACCATAACACAAAGTGGGCGTATAAGTGGAATTCTAGAGAGAGAAAGTTAGAGGTTTAGGGAACTTAGTGAGAGAAAGTGAAAGATATTATTATGAGCTCCAACTCTCTACCTTGGGAGGTAGAGAGTATTTATAGTCTTACATAAATCGCCACACAACGGGCCGTGGATCGCATCTGCATACAAGGGTAAAGACCCGTCAGTCCCTCCACGGTGTTACTTAACAAAATACTACTTAACTAAATATAACTATGACTACGAGCATTCTAACGATTACATATACTTGAGGTGACCGACTCTTTAATACCGGAATTTCTAATTCCTAACAATCTCCCCTAAGGGAGGTCACCTCAAACATATACTAAAATGACATTGAATACAATCTGATATTACATTAACAATTGATCTTGCATTCTTGATGTAGTACTTTGTCTCAAGCTCGTAGTCATTGATTCCACTCATTGCATGTTTGGTTAATCCAAGTGGAGGTCTTTACTGATCCACGTGATAATAATGTTGAGCCAACTTTTGAGATCATCAGCTAATAGAAAATCTCCGATACATCCATTGTGGTGTTGGTATTATGTGATGTTGTGACATTTGTACCGACATGCTCACATTCTGGATCATGATATATTCTCATCGAGTAGCGGAAGCATTCGTTGATTCATGATATTGGCGCTAGCCAGTAGCGAAGCATGGAGTGAAAATATCCGAGTCATTGATGCACTAATCATGATTTCTTTTGAGATGAATGTGTTAGGTGAGCATGCGGCTATGGATTTGACCGCTTCATTCTCGATCATGCAACGCCGGGTGTACCGCATACAACAAGACAGTTAGCAATAAAGCGCACGAAAGTGTCTTTGATCACTTTCGATGAATTGAGGTACACGTCCCACGGTTCCTCGTTGATCAAGACAAGTACGCCGTGGATCGTATAATTCAAGAATTTCCTTGAGGGTTTTCAGAATGCTCTAGTCGTTCTCAAACCGAACGTCTCAAAGAAGACAACACGGAGTGAGTGAACCAGCGAATTTACGTCCACCGATTGATGAAAAGAGATTTGAAAAACAATCGTGTATTGCTCAATAGAAATTGTTTTTGCAATATAACGAAGGTTTTAATGAAAATCAATTATCAATCATAAAACACCTTTTGATTTGAAAAATTAGTACACGGTCGACGTGCTAATGAAAAGAGTTTTAAAGCACAAAGACCGGTTTTTCAAAGGTATCCGTCAATCCATAACCTGAACCGTGATTGATTCAAAAGATTGAATCGCCCATTGTTTCGTCTCGCTTGTCACATGGTTGATCTATATAATAGCTCTCACTTGCCACCTACCAGGAGCTTGTTAGATGTTGGCTCCGTAAGGCTTTCCATCTTCACAAAGTGAATATGTAAACACATCACTCAGATGTTCTGGCAATACCACAAGGATAATGCATAGGACTCAAGATATAATCTCTCTTTCCACATTGTGTGAAAGAGAGTCTTCATTGAAAGTGTCCTAATGAGATTTATTGATGATCTCGTGGCTCTAGACTCAATTTGTGCATATTTGGATCCTATATCGGAGACTAGGGAGAGGGTCTCCTCCTTCAATATCAACAATCTCTAAGAGAAAGTCGATAGATAATGTCGGTTCCCGTGAGAATGAAACAAGTCCTTTTAAGAGGAACTTGAGTGGTTTAGGAAGTTGAAGTGCAAGGCCACCGGGTCCATGACGTCTTGTCTTCAATACCGATGTTACCATCAGTAGCATATGAATTGAACCCGGTTTTCGCCCTAAGGTTGAATAAATGGAGGGCTATTTGTTTTCACCCTTTTCTCATTCAATTCTATTTAATTCTTCAACCCTTCGCTTACCGAGACTTCATAGCTAGAACCTTGTTGGGTTTATTCCAGTACTAGCTCAGCCTTAGTCCGCACTCTTCCCATATCTCATTTTTCTCCTTTTATCATCATACCTAAGAACTCTACACTAACTAGTGGATAGTCCATGGGTAGATCCCTCCGGTTCTCGCGGATCATGGGAACACATACCTAACCTTATCGTCCTTATATCACCATACATAATGTAAAGTTGGTCGGTCTTTTGGTATTGTTCATCTGCCATAGGAACCAATTGAAAACCATTTGAAAATCAATCCCGATACTTATGATATTTTATCAAAGCATTTTGTACCTGAATTGTTTTTGATATTTTTAGAAGAAGAACTCCCCTCAACATGTGAATCAAGTATTTGAAATAGTTTTCCACACGGAGGCAAGAGAAAGAATTAACTTCTTTGATTACCATTTTTAAAAATATCAACATCACTTCCCTAATCGAATCAAGTAGATAAAGCATTTTGGGGAAGGATGAGGTTTTCATGATTTTGCTCCCCTCAATATGTGCCTCGAGATTTGAAAAGAGTTTTGCACATACTAGAGGGAACCCGCACCTTGAGATAAGTTATCACGTTTCAAATCATAGGTTTAAGATAGATGCTCCCCTCAACATGTGCATGGAAAATTTGAAATCGTTTGTCATATGTGGGAAGGGAGCTTGTACATCCTTATAAAACCATTTACCGAATTATCAGTTTAAATCCAATTTAAATCACACATTCTCCCCGATCACAATTATCAAATCATTTGAGATTTGTGATCTCTTATAGATTTAAATTGATTTTGAAAGCTTTTAAGGAGAATTGTGACTTGATTATGAAAGCGTTTTAACCGATAATGATCGGATTTTAAGACTTTAAACTCCATTGATAAAACATGCTTGAATATCTTTTGAAAACAATTTAATGCCAAATAACTTTTTAATTTAATTGAAATCATTCTCCCTCAATCAATGACATAGGTTGTTGATTGAGAGATTGATATTTTGACAAATAAGTCCAGATGATTATCAAAAATAGAGACTAAGTTATTTTTCAAAGCGTTAGTTTTCGCAGATAAATGATTAAAGAATCGAGCATGGAAATTTTGAAAACATGATAAAGTATGGCTCGTTTTTCTTTGAAAAAGCTGGTTATTGTCAAAATGACAATAAACCATTGTTTCTCTTTCTCTCAAATTTTTTTTTTTTTTTTAAAATTCGAACAACATCTAAAGTCCCGTGTCATTCTTTGAATGACATCACAAAGACCGTAGATATTGTCGAACCGAGAAAACGCATGACAAAATGACAATATTTTTGAAGATTTTTTTTTTAAGGTTTTATAATTTTGTATTTTGATTTTTTGAATAGATATATACAAGAGATAGATGAAGATAGACCTTTACTCCTCGTCTTCCTCCCGAAGACGTTTGAGTGTTTCTGGTTGAAGACTTTTCAAGCCAAGACGCGGAAGAATAAACTCAAAACGTTCTCTTGGAAGAGCTTTGGTGAAGATGTCCGCTAACCGATATTCGGATCTCACAAAATAGAGTTCCACCACACCTTTTCCACTTGTTCCCTGATGAAATGATGTCGAATGTCGATATGCTTTGCTCTTGAGTGTTGAACGTTGTTGCAAGAGAGAGCAATAGAACTTTTATTATCACAAAGATGTAGGGATTTTGTTGAATTCAAAGCCATAGTCAGATAATTGAGATCTCATCCATAAGACTTGAGCACAACAAGATGTCATGGCTATGTATTCAGCCTTCAGAGGAAATAGAAGTACTCATTTGCTTCTTTGAAGACCAACTCACAAGCTTATCACCCAAAAATTGAGCACCTCCGGATGTACTTCGACGAGTATCTTGACATCCCGCATGATCAAGATCTGCATAGGTCGTTAGTGACATACCGTGTCCTTCGGGTACCAAAGTCCCATATTGATGGTTCCTTGGAGATACCGAAGACCCGTTTAACCGCTTCAAGGTGCTTTTTAGTAGGCTTAGCCCGGTATCTAGCACACATGCAAACAGCGAACAAGATGTCTGGTCTACTAGCCGTGAGGTACATCAGGGATCCAATCATACTACGATATTTTGTTTGGTCAATCATGATCCCCGAGTGGTCCTCATCTAGTTTGGTTCGATCAATCATGGGAGTGTCAATGTGGTCACTTGAATCAAATCCAAATTTCTTTAAGATCTCAGTTGCATATTTAGATTGATTTATGAAAATGCCTCCGGACTTTGTAAATTTGTAATCCCAAGAAAATGACATTTGTCCCATCATTGACATTTGAAATTTTGAACTCATTTCATTAGAAAAATTATCACATTCCATTGGGTCACGAGGCAAAAATAATATCATCAACATAAATTTGAACATGAGTTAAATGTTTGCCTGACTTCCTGGTGAACAATGTTGGATCAAATGCTCCTTTGCTAAATCCCGGTTGATAGAAGAAACTTTGACAACGTATCATACCATGCCCTTGGAGCTTGCTTTAAACCATAAAGGGCCTTCTTCAAACGATAAACGTGAGTAGGATGCTCTTGATTTACAAATCCTTCAGGTTGGCCGACGTAGACGACTTCTTTAAGATCTCCGCTCGTGAATGCCGCCTTTACATCCATTTGATAGACTACCATGTTCTTACTTGCAAAGATTAGCCAAAAGATTCTAATTGCCTCGATTCGAGCCAAAGGAGCAAAAGATTCTTCAAAGTCTATACCCTCCTCTTGACGGTATCCTTTAGCAACTAATCGAGCCTTGTTCTTCAACACATCACCATGCTCATCAAGTTTCACTTTGAAGATCCATTTTAGAGTAATAATCATAGCACAACTGGAGTACTAATTCCCATACATCTAGTCGATCGAACTCATGAATTTCATCTTGCATAGCATTGAACCACCTATCTTCATTCATGGCGGTTTTAACATCTTTTGGTTCGATCTTAGAGAGTACGGAGTTGAAGAAGCACCATAAGGCATCGGTTGCAAGTTGTTTCCGTGTGGATACCGGACGAGAGGGATTTCCAATGATGTTGTCTAATGGATGATCGTGAGTCCATTTTCTGAGGTGTTCATGTGGTAGTTGTTGAGGGACCGAAGTAGCGAGTCGATGTCTCTCAAGAAGATGGTTCTCGAAGATTCTGAGAGCAAATATGTTTTCAAATGGGGCATCTTCAGGATTAGCAAAGGGATTAACTTCATCATTGATGCCGTAAACAGTTCCATGATGTACATTTGAAGAATGATGATTTGTTGATGAGACGAAGGATCAGCCAAGGCACTTCTTGACTTAAAGATATTGAGACCGAGGGATTGACTTCATTCACGGAATATGAGCAACCTCTGTAGGGATCAACACCTCATTAGTACTGGATCATAAAGTTCATCAAACATAGGATCAAACAATTTCTTTAAATCATCTTCCGATGGAGGTACATATGGAGTTTCTTGAGAAGAGTTTGGAACAAGGGATGAACCAATTGTACTGTTTTGAAGTGCGGGTCCGAACCTCGAATTGTTCAGAGCCGTTTGACCGTCACTCATCAAACGTAACGTGAATTGTTTCCATGATGTTTCCGGTTCTTTTGTTGTAGATTCGGTATCCCTTTTTGTTTGGTGCATACCCTACAAATACTCCAATGTCCGCTTTAGCTCTAAGTTTGCCTAAGTCTTGACCCTCATTAGTTGGATAGCACAAAGCTCCAAACACACGAAGGAAAGAGAGATTAGGTTTTCTCTTGTGGACAAGTTCATATGGTGTCTTTCCATGAACAAAGGTGAATCGTGGAACGATTTTGTGTGTAGCATGCAGTGGCAATAGCTTCAGCCGAGAGAAACATTGGAACCTTTGAGTAAATCAGCATTGTTCTAGCGGCTTCAACAAGAGTTCGATTTACTTTCAACTACACCGCTCGTTGAGGAGTTCGTGGAACACTTCTTTGATGGCTGATTCCAATGCTTTCATAAAATTCACTAAGTTTTTTTGTTAACAAACTCGCCCATTGTCTGTCCGGATAATTCGACGGTTTTGTTAAGTCGAACCTCAGTACTGCTTGATGAGTTTGATGATGATATCATGAGTTTCATCCTTTGTCCTTAAGAACTTGACCCAGGTGAATCTAGAGTAATCATCAACTATAACTAACACATATTTCTTCCCAAAGATATTCTGCACTCTCATTGGTCCACATAAATCCATATGAATTGTATGAAGAACTTCTGTGACAGAGTTAGTAGGTTTGGATTTATGGGCATACTTCTTGCTTTTTCCCAATTGACATGCTGAACAAAGATGATCCTTTTCATACTTTAGTCGAGGTAAACCTACAACTAAGTCCTTTCTGGAGAGATCATTGATGGTGCCGAGGTTCAAGTGATTGAGACGTCGATGCCATAACCATGACTTTGTTTTTGAAGCCTTTGAAAGCAAGCAAATTGGAGAAGACTTCATCATATCTTCTATAGAGATGGTGTAAAGATTTGAACCACGAGTTCCTCTTAAAAGTTCCTTACCATCAAGTTCTCTAACAAAACAAGTATGTTTTTTGAAGGCTACTTCTAGATCGTGAGTCACGAATTGACCGACAGAGACAGATTATGACCAAGACCTTCCACATAGTATACTCTAGAGATAACACTATCACCAACAACATAATCACCATAACCCTTAATTGCACCGAAATGAACATTACCGAATCTAACCGTCTCCGATGAATTTGCTCACGAAGTTCATGAGCCGCGACCGGTCTCCAGTCATATGCTTGGAACGGCCTGAGTCCGGTACCACGTAATCGATTTGAATGATCTCAGTTGAACACGCACAAGAATGGATAACTGGATAATTGGGATCCCCATGCAAGAATGGGTTCCACTTGGTTAGTAACAGTATATGGAACACCCACATCGTAAAATGAAACATCCATATCAGAAGTAGAAGCAATGGAATCATTGGGAATAGATGCAATGTTGGTGTCTGTATTTGACCTATTCAAAGTATGTTCACTTCTTAAGTGAATAGTTCTACCAAGAGGCATCCATTTTCTAGTGGGCATAATCTTAGTAGTTTGAGAGTAAACTGATTATTCTTATGGCCAAAAGGTATCCAATAATAACCTATCTTTATAAAAGTTCTTCCCGTGGGTTTCCATGCTTTCTAACAATCTTTCGTTTTTGCCTTTTTGCCTTATTTGCACGATTATTAGCATTAACAATTTTAACTGGGCATTTGATAGCATTAGACAAATCATTCACACCATATTCATGATTAGCAAATGTAATTCAAGCAGACATCATTACAAGGTTTGCAAATAGTATCGAATTAATTAATTACAAGACGCCTAAGGCTAATACTAGAATCAACACGATTCGCTTTATTCAACTCAAGCTTAAAGTTCCTAGATTGGTCTTCTACTCTCTTCCAATGCACATTCTTAGCTTGCAAGGTCCTATCATTCCTTGTATTGTTTTGAGACTTTGACCTCGCTGCTTTAATGTCACTGATTACTTCTGTAGAGGGAATGGAAACATTAGTTGGTTGATCTAGTTTTTGCATTCCCCTCAACTTGATGTGCAAGGATCTAAGTACTAGAAGGCACATTAGTGTATACTTTCTTAAGATGTGATTTGAGCTTTTTGTGCACATAAACGTTCACTTTCTTAGAGTACTAACATATCCGAATCAACTACTTGAAGGCACATTAGTGTTTCCTTTCTTAAGAATGGGCATAGAACGGATTTCCTGCTTGGAACTAGGCATAGAACAAGGCATCACACCTTTGCCTTTTGCACCTAAGGTTAAGGATTTGGGACATGTTGCAATTACACATTCTAGCAACTCTTGAGATCGTTTGGCCTGAGGCAAGCAAACCTAATTTCACTATCAAGAGGTTTGTTAATGAAATCCTCTTCGACAATCTCACGGAGACATTCTAGACTATCCTTAAGGTGAGCACAGGATTCATGAAAAGCATGTTCATTATTCCTAAGATGAGGAGGAATATATTTAACCGTCACAAGTGTATTTGCGTCTAAGGGTGATTTTGAGACAACATTCTTATTGAAAACAAGTGGCGTTTCCCATTTCCCCTCTCGACGATTCTCAATTTCCTTTTGTAAAGACGTTATTTTTTTGTTGTTTTGGTCACGGGTGACTTTTATTGAATCATATAACTCTTTAAAATGTCGTTTAACTTTTTCATTTTCTTCTAGAAAACTCTTGTTTTCCTTTTGTAAGGCATCAACTAAGTTTTGAAGATGAAAAGTTTGAGAATTCTGAGAATCTAAAGGAGGAGGCATTTGGGAGCCTGTCATATTGTTCGTTTGACCCTTTAATTGAGAGATTTGGGCTTTCAACTTTCTGATCGTGTTGCACCGAGCTTGAATCGTTCATCACGCTTGTTAATTTGAAAACTGCATCAAACTCTAGAGCATCCGAGGATGTCTTGATATTTGAAGTTTTGACATTTTCTTTAAGATGTTGATATTTTAGTTGTAAATTAAAATGCTCAACTTCCAGTTTAGAAAAATGTTTAACCAAATTGTCGTGATCATCCAGTTCAATTTTCTCGCTTAGTTCAGAATTAGTTTTTTCAAGCTCAATGACACGATCATGGGAGACTTTCCGTGCAACCGATAATTCATGAAATTTGGAAGCATTAATGGAACAATTTGTACAGTGAAAAACACATCCTTGAGTAATACATTCAGAAATAAGGTTCTCATTTAGTGTATGCAAGTTCTTCCTCTCAATCTCATTATATTTTAGTGCTCGCTCATAGTCACTAACTTCAACTATCATTGCATCAAATTCCTTTTCCATTCCCTTAATATCAGTTTCTATCCCCTTTTAAGACTCTCAAAGTGATCTTTTAGAAGTTTAAAGAAAGGCATGACCTCCGTTAAATAACATTCTTTCATTTGCTCAAAACCCCTTTCTCCTTCCGTAATACCAGTAGGTGTGATCCTTTTCTTGCAAGTTTTCTCAAAATCAACAAATAGTTGAAGTATAACATATTGGCTAATTAAGGTCTTGCTTTTAGTGGCAATTGTTCTAGGAACAAGATGCATTGGTATATTAGGAGGATACATGTCGCTTCTAGGCATTTTCCAAAGAGGAGGGTTTGTTTCAACAATATTTTCAACTTTCTGCTTATCTAAATCCATTTTCCGAAAACTTGTTCGAGTCAACAATGTCCGAGGTTTAAACATGTTCAAGGAAATCCAGTTTTCCTTCTTGTAATCATGGGGTGTGATCTTTATTTTCTACTCTCTACATTTAGGATCATCTAATTTCTTGTTCATCTTTTCCTAGTGACTTCATCCGATTTCTTATCTTCCTCAGTGCACTCAACGCAACTAGGTTTCTGTCTAGTTTTAAGGATTTCATTGCCATCATAAAGAACCTTATGAGCATTTCTAGCCCTTTTAATGACCTCCGGATTTGGTTCCTCAACAAGGGGAATGCTATGCTTATCGCTTAGGACCCTATGCTTAGTGATCATGTGAGCAGCCTGAATGGTGTTCCCTTGTATGTACAACTTGTTTTCAAGTTTGTTTTTCAAAGTTTTCTGATTAGAAAAATCTTTCAAGAGTTTTGATTCCTTTGCATTAAATTCTTGCTTAAGCATTTTCACATTTTCTTGAAGTTCTTGTTTTTGCTTAGCAGTTTTAGAAAGTTTTTCTTGCAAGGAATTTAACTCTTGTTTTAATACTTCTTCTCTAAAATTACTTTTCTAATAATTGTACACATTTGGTCATCCATTTCCTCGCCACGAGTGGTCAACTCAAATTTAGCACGTTGTTCATAAATAGCAACACGCTCTTTATAGGCATTTAATTCAGATATTACGGAATCATCAGTGCACAGTGTATTCATCAAAAATATAGTCATTGTTGATCGCAGAGATGCATCACTTGGTACAACTTCACTTTCACTTTGTTTCACATATTGATCATATGGGACAACATTGATATTACCCATATTTTCACTATTTGATACAAAAGTTTCAGTTGATAGTAATTTGTCATGCATCTTTTCACATCAAGATCATCATAGTTTTAGTACCTCTGAGATGAGTGTGTCTTTGGATGGGCCATCTTGTGGTGAAGAGGAGACCTTGGGAGAAACCATTGGAGAAATGCTAGCCATAAAGATTGTGTGTGCATTAGGTCCATCATCCACATCAGAATCGTATGCATCACAATCACGACTTGAAAGGCATTCTCGATGATTGTGACCTATCTCCTGAATAGGTCGCCATCCACATCCGCATCATAGGTCTTGGCATTGCCCTCAGATAGAAACAACAATTCCTCTTCATCCAAAGTAGCACCATTATCCTGAGCTTGCACAAGCAAGTAGCATCTTATCTCTCGGTAATCAAAGATTCTGTGGACGCTTTGGAGATGTGCGGTTCCTTGCAATGTGTCCCTCACCACCACAATTATAACATTTGATCGGCTTAGCTTGACCTTGATTACCATTCCTTCCTCGATTCTGATTACCAACATAACCTCTACCAGCTCCACCTCTTCCCCGATCATACTGTCTTTCCTGAACTGGTTGCACCACGATCCTCCCATCTTTAACATTAGCTTGATTGTGTGGGTTAGATGTCGCTCGAGGTTGTTATTGGTTTGTGGGAGAGAATTCATGTTTTGACTAATCATAAGAGCTAGTTGATTAATGAAATTACCCACGTGTGCATCGACGCCTTGTTTGAACATAGGATCAGGAATGAGTTTGTGATTACCATTTCCCATGGGTATGACTTGTGAGGCTTTGGTTGTGATTCCGATGTTTGAGTAGAAGGCAGTTGAGTCATTAGACGAGCTTGTCTCTCCCTCGTTGGTTTTGAACTGATTAAGAACCAATTTTTCAAACATAGCATGTCTCTCATTCTCAAGGAGGAAGGCATAGAGTTGCTCATAGTTTGTATTCTTCAATCCTTTAGTGAGCTTCACCGAAGTGACAAACTTGTGCCATTCGGGATTCATGTTGTTCACAAACTTTGAGTTCAGCTGAATGTTAGGCATAGTCATTCCGATGTTCCTCATGTCATTCACCAACTTATGAAATCTCACATAGTACTCATAGACACTCTCATCCGGTTTCATCTTGAAGTGTTCAAATTCGTCATAGAGTTGTGATTCTCTGTTTTCCATAGTTAATTCAACCCCGAGAGAAGCATCTTGACATTATCCCATACTCGCCTTTGCCTTCGGTGTTGTGATTGATCCGCTTGTAGATGTCTTTAGGAAGACCTTGAAGAACAATGTTAGAAGCCCTGATATCATCATCGAATCTCTTTTTCTCCTTATCATCAAGCTCATCATACATCTTTGGTCCGTCCATTCCGTAAATCAGAGTTCCATCTTCAGCAAGATCAAGTACATCTCTAGTCGTCTCAACTCGATACGGTCCTTCATCAATGGATTTGAGAATGTTGACACCATATTCCTTTCCAAGGCAAGCATAACTGATTCGTTGAGCCCAAGAATCGTAGTCGGCCTCATCAAGCATGGGGGACAGTATCCGAACCACCGCTTGAACATCCTCGCAAATGTGGAGATGATAGTAGGAACGTTGGTAGACATGTTAACAGATTATACGGGATTTTATAACTCTATGATTAAACCGATAAATAGATTCTTTCACGGGATTTTACTAAATCAAGAGAAAACTGAAAACAATCACCCAAGTCGCTAGAAGATAATGCACCAAGTCGCTAACACCTAATTCGCTACACCCCCAAGTCGCTAAAGTCCCAAGTCGCTAGACAAATGCAAGTCGCTAAGTAGTAACTCGCTAACCCTCAAGTCGTTAGCAAAATTTTGGCAAAGAATTCGCTCAACTAAAAATTCAAGTCGCTAAAGAGCAACTCGCTACGCACTGTCGCTACCACCAAGTCGCTACCCGTAGTGGAGAGTCCACTACTTGTACCGTTAATCGCTAGGTCTAAGTCGCTAGCTCCAAAACTCAGAACTCGCTACAAATTGTGAAGCAAGTCGCTACGAAGAAAGAGATCCGGATATCAAGTCGCTAGCAAGAAAAACCACATAAACATCACTTTTCAATCCAAAACAACCCAACCAAGATGATTCAAGCTTACCAAATGAAAACCTAAACACTTGTGATGATTCTAAACATAAAAGTACTAACAAAATCCAAGCTTTAACACAAGAAATCAACCAAATGATGCACAAACCACTAAACTTTTTCAAACTCAAAAACCACCTAAAACCACTAGAAATCCAAAGATGTGCAAGAATTTCTAATTCCTAACATATATGATCTAACCATGGCTCATAATGTATTTATAGGAGGGAAGCTGATACCAATTGGGCCTTCTACATAATCCTAAGGTTGGATATTGGATTTCACATACACATCAATTCTTTGGTTTGACCATAACACAAAGTGGGCATATAAGTCCAGACGGAATTCTAGAGAGAAAGTTAGAGGTTTAGGAACTTAGTGAGAGAAAGTGAAAGATATTATTATGAGCTCCAACTCTCTACCTTGGTAGGTAGAGAGTATTTAGTGCGTTTTGGTTTTCCTAGTCTTACATAAAACGCCACACAACGGCTGTGGGCAACCTCTTTTCTCCGATACAGTGGGTAAAGACTCCGTCCGTCCTCCACGGTGTTACTTAACAAAATACTACTTAACTAAATATAACTATGACTACGAGCATTCTAACGATTACATATACTTGAGGTGACCGACTCTTTAATACCGGGAATTTCTAATTCCTAACATCAAAAATGGCATATAAATGTTATTTTTGAAGAAATGTTGAGAATAAATATGACCATTTTGAGTTTTTTTGGGAAGATAACCACCTTGAAAAATTAGTGAACAAATTTTAGTTCAATACTCCCTCAACGAAAGTGATATAAACGGTTGAGGTTTTGAAAAACATAAGGGGAAGTACTTTTTCTTTTGAGCAAAACCTTGAAAAGTGAAAGGTTTGATAGGTTTTACTCAAAAGTAAGAAGCTTCGCATTTTTTATAAGGATTGTGGCAATCGGCGCACTATTGTGGTCCTTTCTTGACAAGAACGGGTTGTACACTGTTATGTGTGCACAAGCCATTGACATAAATAATCACACATCCAAATTATATGAAATAGAAGTAGTTCAAGGGGTACCTGTGAAGTCCATCAATGTTTCCAGAATGCGAATCAGGGCTTGATAGCCGGCGAGAGCAATCCCGACAACACTCACCGACAAAGCTCTCCAGAGTTCTGAACTGATCCCTTCGATACAACCTTTCATCAATCTTTCATATGATCCTCCTTACACCCCATCGTTCCTTAGAATTCCATCGTTTTTGTGACCCAATTCCTTCATGTATATCCTTCAAACTATAAGCCAATCCATCCCTAACCTTCTTCAATGTGTGATCCCCAAACTTGTGAAGATCTCGACATGCCATCAAGCAATTGCGTTGTGTTTCACTAAGGTAAAATACTCCGAATGGTTGGTTGATGAGTGTGTATTGAGAAAGCTGTTGATGCCTCGGGAAGATCTAGCCGAGGTGGAGTGAAGTTGACACGGTGTGATATGATTCAACCTGCAAGTCGGGAGATCTTCTACACGCTCTTTTGATTACTATTCTTCTGATGAAGATAAGCAAGGACTTGATGAATTCACGCTGCACTCAGCCAAATAATTGTCTCATGGGACCTCGTACTTTGGCGAGGTACATGTCTTCAATGTCGTTGATAGACAAATTCTCAAAGTCCGCCGTAGAATGCATAACCTTCGCCTTGCCTTTTGACCACGATATTCTTGAGGAAAGTGTAGTCCTATTTAGAAGAAAGATCAACATGTTTGATGGCAACGATACTCTTAGTAATCTAACACTTCATGTTGAGACTTCTCAACCTCGGGCAGCCAGTAGATTCTTCGGCGCTCCGGCCAATGGTGAATCCCATACATTGCATCACGGTCATACTCTTCCAATTTGTTGGAAAACATGTGGTTAGCTCTTTCCTCATGGCTATTAGCTTAGAGTATATTGTCAGCGGAACTGGAAGTGTCGAGATGTCGCGTATTTCCTTGAACCATCGCCACCGTAGAAGAAATGCCAAGTCTTTGTTAAAAGAAATATTGAATGGAATCCTAGGTCGACCGTTGGCCAATTGTTGGTAGAGGTTTAGACCGATCTGTAATATGGAGGGTTGTCCCGCTTGGTGAAGTCGATGTTTGCTTCTGGGTTGAGCCAATCCATGTTGTTAGACATAGCTCTTGCTATATTATCAAGGTGATACCAACTTCAATAGCACTTTCCGAAGTCGCCTTTGAGCTTTGAAATGCTTCATTCTTGATTCGCTTCAACCGATTTCTTCATCTTTTCACACGAAATTGTTCTTGCAAGAACTTAGCATGCTCCAATGTACGCACCTTCTACCGATCTTGACCTTCGTGGATAGGGGTGTAGAATCAACAAGCTTCGAGAACCGGGCCATTCTGTTATCCTCGCCCAGCCATGATAAGACGCCACCATAGGCGCTTTTTCTTCTTTTTCTTTGGCCTAGAGGAGATTCCTTCCGCTTTCTTGGCGTGTCGAGAGATGGGTTGTTGTTGGGGCTCATTGACTTCATCGCCACCACCCGATACTCAAAGTGATCACCGGTTTTTGAGTCTCTGGGTGGTAACTCGTAATCCCGAGGTTTTTTCTCAGAGGAGCGAGGAGGGGATCTTTGTTGAGTTGGAGTCCTTGTGGTGGAGGTCGTGATTAATATGAATGGAGGATTATTCACCGCATTCTTCGTGTGTTTGGGCTCTAATATCCTTATCCCCATCTTTTGTCTTCGCCGCCTCTTGGACGCTTAGGCCTTACAGCTTCTCTCAGATGTGACTGAGTTGGTATTCCAAAGAATGCTTCAAACAATTTAGCTTCGTGGGAGGCAAACGCTGTAGAGCGCTTTCGACATTTGAGCTACTAGCCTGTTCACCAATTCATCATCCGAGAAGATTGTGGGTTCAACCGGATTGATGTTCATGGTTTACTTGGCTGATGTAAGAGATTCGGATAAAGTTGTTCCTGTATACATCTCCTTTGTCGGCTTAGAAACGACTCCATAAGGAACTTGTGAGAGTATCCTTTGATCATCTCGTCCATTCTTCCTTGAAGATCATCTTCATGAGCTCGACATACTCCCTTTCAACTTGCATCTTGTCATTCTATCATGAAGATCGTGACTTGGTCGCAAGGAAATTCGCATTTCAGAGTATGTCTTTCTTTCCACCGCTGATGTTTGACGATCCGAGTCTTTCCATGAGACTTCCAAGAAGCAGTTGGCTTCTTCACCGCGATTTGGATGATGATTTGTTGATCTTTTGATGGTGGTGGTGAAGAATGAGAAGAAGAATCGATGATGAAGAGACATGAGGAGACTCCGTGGTCCTTAGGAGGTTCCGGGTTTCTTCCTTGGGACGGTTGACTGCTCTAGAAGAAGCTTATCATAATCAGCGTCATCATCATTTCCGCACTTAGTCGTATCATCGCCTTTTGTTTCATCACCGTAAGTCTTTCATTTTCCTTTCTCGGGTTCTTCAAAGTCATACTCAAGAGTGTCCTCCACACGCTTTTGTTGTTGTTCCAAAGTGGTGGCACCAGATCCCTTGTCGGGTTGATTAACCGTGATCGATTTGGTGTAGGTTGAACTCCACCACTTGACCCTCCGGGGCCACCCATTTGATCCTTAGCAACGTGTTGGAGTCTAATGAATTTGAACTTTTTCTTGTATGATAAATCCAGTTGCTCTTCCTCTAACCTTTCCTCTTCTTGCTCAATCACTGGAGTCTTTCCTTTGTCATGTTCAGCTATAGGACTGGGAGGCTTGACTACTTGAGGAGTAACATCTTTAGCAGCTTTCGAGTAGAAGACTCTCTTCCGATGCTTTTGTGTATCTTCTCGCTTTCATCCACTAGCTTTCTTTTATGGTTCAGGCTTAGGTAATCGGGAATAGGTAGAACTTCCTTGGAAGGAACTTTCCTCTTACGTGGAGGATTCCTCTGGGAACTTCCTTCGACTCTCGTGTTTGTTTTTTGTTAAAGACTTCCCCACTTCCTCTTCCGTTTTTCTTGTAGGCTACCGTAAGATTTCATCAAGAAAACCAACTTTGTTCTTTACGGTGCCTACCGATACCTTTATAAGAGTAGAGCTGTTTGATTTTGTCCGAGAGAAGGTGATCCGGCAATACAACACCTTGTTTCTTAGTCATTGACTCTTAAATCTAACCGCTATGGTTGGTTCGTATAACATGTCGCGGATTGTCGTGGTCATTGATTCTCTTTGGGGACATCCGGGTTATAACCAAGTGCTCTCTCGATCAATAGTTTAGTAAATCGATGTAAGGAATCTTTGAGCCAAGCTTTTGAGGAATGTCATCATGTCATCCCAAATCGAGCTTCAACTTCTGGATGTGCTTCATGTTGATCTGAGCCCAAAAGATTTGCAGCTCCATGAGCTTGGGATGCTCATAGTCATGCTGTCACGCCTGTAAATGGATTTTGTGATGATGATATAAAGGGTTCTCCAAGGCTGAGGGATGTTCTTGAGATCCACATGAGAATGCTTGATGATTACCCCTGAGCTTCATTTTCGTACCCAATATCAATCAAGAATTGCGACGCTCTTCAAGAGGTGCAGCAGAGAATTCGTTGGTATGATGTAGGAATGAGGAGAATGCCTAAGTCTGCAGGAGTGATGGTGATTTGCTTGTGATTGAGCGCCACCGTACAAAGCATTTTGACCTTTGATCATTGCATTGTATTCCAAAATTGCTGTATGTAGATCTCCGAACAAGTAATTGGTGAGCATATTCTCGATAGGATGATTCTTCGAATATCCATTGCAATGAGACAAGAAGATTCCGAGCAAGTGAGAGTTTCAAAGTCAAACTTGAAGATTGTTCTTTCCAATCTTCATTGGATAGCCATGTGGGAAGATATCAAGAATGGTGAGGAACATTTGGTGCATCCACATTCATTTGAGCTTCCATGTTATGATTTGAAACACATTTAGCCAAAAGAACCAACATATCGAAAGACATAATGTTAGTCAAAAGAAGGTTTTATTGTCTACTTATTGAATGATATATGTCAATGATTGTTACGAGTCCAACGTCACTTGTTTGTTCAATAGTCCAATGATGTCGAGAAAAGTTTCGTGAGTTAGTTAACTTTAAGTTTTAAAGTTTATGTTATCACTTATTTTTCACAACATATTAAACGCTTAAGCTTATTAGTGACATTATTGGTTTCGTGACGTTATGATTTATTTATTTACAAGTTTGCACGCTGCACAATTCATAATGAAGGTTTGATCAAGGCTTAGGGCGTAAGAAATGGTAGCTTATGTAAACAGAGTTATACGCCAAGAGACACAAGCTTATGCGTAGGAACCTTACGATTAAAGAAATATTACGCGTAGGAAAAGGGAACCTTATGCGTAGAACTTACGCGAAGCGATATAAAACCTTACGCGTAAGGCTTACTCGTAAGAGTAGACCTTATGCGTAGTGTCAATGCTACGCATATCCTTCACTGCGTAGTCCCTTTGTAGAACCTTACTGCTTATAAACGCCAGAAGATTTCTTACGCGATAACCTTCTACGCGTAAGGTGATCCTATGCGAGATTGCAATGACCTTGATTCTGAATTTTACGTAGCGTAACCTAACCCGAAATAAAGTCATCATTGCAACAATATTAACACATTCATCCATTCTATAAAATGATCATGGCATGAAAACTCATACAATTTACGCCAGTAAGATTGTTTACGCGTAGTCTTAAAACCCTAGTTTCAAGAATTACGCTTAAGAAATCTAGCCATGGAAATTGCACCAAACTTTTCTGTCTAAGATGTTATGTGAGTGTGCACCAAGTTTTAACACCAAATTCGCAGTGAAACAAAAGTACCCAAATCTCAAGAACATTAAACCCTAATTTCTAATTCTCAATCAATTAGTGTTTCTGGGTTGTTTCCAAGCTTAGATATCATCAATTCACTCTAATAACAACATCACACAACAATCTTTTTGACCAAAAACATTCGCATTTTAAAATACCCAAACCTAACGTATGAACCCTAATTCACAAAATCATTCAATTCGTGTTTCTGGGTATGTTTTGAGGATAAATATGGTATCATTGATGTTTTCGAAACGTTTTGACACTATCATCTTGACCTCAAACACATGAATAAGTGATTTTTGTTCATAGCTTACGCGTAGAACACGAATCACACTCAAAAACATTATTTGACCATTGGATTTGAGTGAAAATCAAAACCATTGTCTAAAAACATGTAAAGATTATTAAACAACTTACAAATTGATGATCCAAAACACGGATTTGTTGAACGATTTTTAAGCGTAGGATATAGTTGGTGGGATATTAAATGTGATGAGTTATGTTAGGTGGAGGTTTTTTTAAAAGAGAGTTTGAGCTTTTGGTAGTTTTAGTCCCTCCACCTTTTCCATTTTCATCCAAAGCCTTTTAACTTCCATTTTGGTTACCAAACGAAGAATATTTGGAAATAACATTGACGACACTCCCCCTCGACTTAAGAAATAATGAAAGTTTATAAATTTAAGTCCGAGGAGTGTCATGAACCGTAAAATATGTCCATCATTATTTAAAGAAACAACCGGGATAAGGTAACATGCAAGTACACGGATATTTTGAAACAAATAAGATTATTTTTTCTCCCCTCAACACTTGATCTCGAAAAATACTGAATTTTGAAAGATTAAAGTGTTGACGGAAGAAATGTACTTGGCATGTTAAGAGAAAAATAGATAGAAGAATATTTTTGTTGTTTATCTGATTTTATATTTTTGTATTTTGTTTTTGAAAATTATTTACAAAAAAGGTTTTGGTGTTTGACTGGTTTTTAAGAATGTTTTAAGAGTTCATCCAATTCCTCTTGAGTCAAACACCGCATACCAAACCGGTGGACCAACTCATTAAACCTAGCAGGAGCTAAGGCTTTGGTGAGAAGATCTGCCAATTGGTATTCTGTACCTATAAAATATAATTCAACAAGACTGCTCCACGTGGTCCTTGATGAAATGATATCGAAGATCGATGTGCTTTGATTTCGAATGTTGAACTGAATTGCACGAGTTCGCAATAGCACTCCATTGTCAGCAAAGACATCGATTCTGTCAAATACGTAACCATAGTCCTTGAGTTGTGTTCTCATCCAAATGACTTGAGCACAACACGCTAACATGGCTACATATTCTCGCTTCGTTGAGGACAGCGATGTACAATCTCGCTTCTTCGATTGCCATGACACCAATTTGTCACCAAGAAATTGTAAGCTCCTCAAGTACTTTTCCCGAATCTAAGCATCCCCTGCGGGTCACCGTCAAAAGCGATTAGTTCAAAACCGAATCCTTCTGGATACCGATCCCCAAATTAATGGTTCCCTTGATGTATCTGAGGATTCTTTTAGCCTCAGAGAGGTGGGTTTCAGTTGGTCGCGACTGATAACGGAGCAAAGATATACGCAAAGACAATATCAGCCTCGCTAGTCGTTAGATACATGAGAGACCCAATAATACTACGGTATTTTGTAGGTTCAACCAATTTCCCATGTAAATCGCCGAAAGCTTCTTGGTATGAGCCATTGGTGTGGCATAGGTGTCACAGTTTGCATTCCAAATTTGTGTAACAATTCAAGGGCATATTTGGACTGACTCAAGAAAATACCACGCGGTGATTGATGAACTTGCATTCCAAGGAAGAATGTGAGTTCACCCATCATTGACATTTCAAAATGTTTTGTCATTAGTTTTGCAAAAGCATTTGAGTATTTTAAATGTGTTGACCCAAAAATGATGTCATCCACATAAATTTGAATGATTAAAGTATATTCCCCGTGATATTGGATGAAAAGAGTTGGGTCGACCGAACCTTTGGTAAAATTATTGGCAATGAGGAAAGATGATAGCTTATCATACCATGCCCTAGGAGCATGTTTGAGACCATACGAGCTTTGTTCAGCTTTGTAGACATGGTTCGAAGCTGGATCAACGAATCCTTCCGCCGGCTGGCTGACAAAAACTATTTCTTTTCAGTTGACCATTTAGAAAGGCAGCTTTGACATCCATCTAAAAAGACCGTTATGTTCATATGAGTCGCTTAATGCCGTAGAAATATCCTAACAGCCTCAAGACGAGCAACCGGAGCAAAAGATTCTTCAAAGTCAATACCCTCTTCCCGCTTATAACCCTTAGCCACCGTGACGTGACTTGTTTCTAATGACATTCCCTTCAAAGATCCAATTTGTTCTTCCAAATCCATTTTAGACCAATGACGTAGACCCTGATGGTCTTTTCAACCAGTTCCCATACTTCAAGACGTTTGAATTGGTTGAGTTCTTCTTGCATGGATTCAATCCAGCTATCTTTTGTCATTGCATCCTTAATGTTTTTGGTTCAGCTTGGCATGCTGAGTGCATAAATGCAATGTTCACCGCTCAGTGTGAAGACGCTGTCTCATAACGATCGTTGATTCGGGTTGCCAATAATATTTTCCAGAGGATGGTCTTTTGTCCATCGATGTGTAGAGGGTTGATGTTGGTATACATTATGCAGATTCCGAGGATTCAAATGGCTTGTAGATGATTCCGCACATCGTGTGCAGCTTTCATTAGCAAGCGGGTTAAAGAACGATTTGGATCAAAATCTGCAGTGGGGGTACTTCATTCGAACATCATCACCGTTCTCAGGTCGTTGGAAGCAGTTTGTTCAACTGTTGTTGTAGAGTCAATCTGGTGGTGCTTCTTCAACAGTAAGTTGTTGTAGTAGGTGTATCGTGTATAGGAGTATTATGAGGTTGAGCGTCAACGGATGGGGTGCAAAATGGATACACCGAGCACGCTCATCAATATCACATGAACGAGGAGCAAATAGTCTTTCCATTTGTTGACGAGTAAGTCGAGGGCTTGTAGCGGTACCGATGATGGGGTTTGGGGAAGTTTAAGCGGTTGTGACCGGTTCTAAGTGTTATACTCGAAGCCATTTCAGTAAGCTCATCAAAATTAGCATGAATCGTTTCCATAACTTGTTTTGTACGACGATTCCAGATCCAGTAACCTTTAGAATTCTCACAATATCCAATAAAGACTCCAATGTCAACTTTGGCTTTGAGCTTTCCAAAGTCATCACGATCATTATTCGGATAGCAAAGGGATCCAAATACATGAAAGTGTTTAATATTCGGTTTACGGTTGTGGAGAAGCTCAAATGGTGTTTTGTTGTATGCTTTTGTGATCATTGAACGGTTTTGAGTGTAGCATGCGTTGAGACGGCTTTCAAACCACAAGTAACTGAAGTTTAGCATTGATTAACATCGCTTCGGCGGCCTTCCACTAACGCACGGTTTTGTCTTTCAACAACTCCGTTTTGTTCTGGTGTGCGGCAATAGATGTTTGATGCTCAATTCCCACTTTCTCATAATATTCCCGAAGAGTTTGATTCACAAATTCAGTTCCTTTGTCTTTTCGAATTTGTCTGACGGTGTTCTGAGTGAATTTGAATTTTCGTGAGAAAGGTGATGATCATCTGTGGAGCTTGATCTTTACTTCAAGAAAATAAACCCAAGTCCATCTTGAGTAGTCATCAACAATTACCAAGATTTAGCATTTGCCATTTATTGTTCAGACGCGCACATCGGGCCACACAAATCCATGTGAAGAAGATGAAGCACATGCCGAGAGTTGTGTTCCACCTTTGAAGGAAAATGAGCACGAGTGCTTTTTCCTTGTTCACAAGTTGAGCATAGGTGATCTTTAGAATACCGAAATCGTGGGAGACCTTCAACAAGTTTGTGTCGAGCAAGGTTGGTTATGGTTTGAAAGTTTAGATGTGAGAGACGACGGTGCCATAGCCAAGATTTTGTAGATGTAGCCTTTGAGAGTAGACATATGGGAGATGAAGCAATCATGTCTTGCATGGAGATAGTGTAGAGACTATATGAGCTTGGCCGCATATAAGATCATTTCCTTGTAGATCATGAATGAAACAAGTTTTCTCCCTGAAAGCAACTTCCAATTCTCCATCACAAAATTGACCAACCGAAAAGAGATTGTGACCGAGGCCTTCCACATAATAAACCCTGCTAATTTCAATGTTGCCATTGATGTAATCTCTGTAGCCCATGATAGCTGCTAAGTGATCATTCCCGACCGACAAAGCTGCCAATGAACTTTGCAACAAAGTTTGATAACAGTTTAAGGTTGCCTGTCATGTGTCTGGAACATCCGCTATCAACAATCAAAGGATGATCTGACACCTGCATTACACACAGAATACACAGATGGAATAGAAGTAGATGTGGAACCCGATGAGTTAGAGGGTTCCTTAGCAGTTATAGTAGAGGCACACACATCAATAATTTTAGGCATCCATTTAAATCCTAGTGTGTTATGTAACCATTTCTGCCATCTCCAACTAGTCTTAGCTTTAGTCTTAGTGAATGTACTAGGTGGTACTACATTCTTTGGAGGTGATACTGGAGCTACAGTGGACATCAATTCTTTTTCTTAGAATCTAAAGAGGGCGGTCTACCAAGCAACGACTTAGAAGTAGTGGGCCTAGAGGTATTTCGAATCTTAGGATTCCGTAAACGAGACAAGATAGCCTTAGCAACACATTTATCATGACAATCAGAACGCATACTTTTACGACAAATAACACAAGAAGCATCAGACTCAATATCAAAAGTACTTAAAGGTTCAAAGATTCGTTACAACACTTTTTCCATTACATTTGCTAGACGTAATATCTAAAGTGGGGCAAAGTCTTATTCAAAGTCCTACTGTGTTCTTCTACTTCAACATTCTTATTTGTTCCTTTCTTAGGTCGCAACTTCCTATTCTTCCTTGTATTGCTCCTAGGTTGTGAAGTGCTGGACGCTTGGAAAAGAGGCAACTAGTCCTGCTTCAAAGAGAGGAAGCACATTAGTAACTTGTGTTTTGACAAGTAGGCATTCGGGTTCATGATTGCTAAGTGTTACAAGTGCAAGTTTCTTAATGATGCTAGGCTGAACTTGTTCATACTTTCCTAACATTTCCCTTAACTTAATGATAGTGTGCACCAAATCTTGATTTACAGAACGAAGATTTCTAAGAAAATTCATGACTTCTTTAGTGTGTGCAAGATAATGATCAAGTTCGTTTGATGCTTCATCACGAGTCTGTTTGAGTAAATCAAATATGACACCATATTCCTTTTAACTTTTGCAAGTTCTTGTTCATATTTTGAGATTTGACACTTAAAAGACACGCTTTTGATCATCAGCTTGCTCAATTTTAGGATCGTAAGATTTTGTACCACGAATCGGGCAATTTTGTGTTGAAAACAAGTTGTTGATCGTGAATATCTTTTTGACACCAATTAAGACGACGTTTTGCATTTGAAAGTTCATTTGACAATCGCTCATTTTCAACTTTAAAGACTCGACCGATGCATCATATCAAGATTCACAACAATATCAACGTAATCAACAGTAATCGGCAAAGATATTATCGATGCATATGGCAAAGAATGTAATAACACAAAGATTATGGATATCGCCACGTATAACATCTTCCAAGAGTCGATCAACATCTTTTCTCAATAATTTCTTTTACGCTTAGTATTTGAAATCGATGTTTCGCTTTCTCTAAAACTGCTTTCATGAGACCAAGTTCCTTGTGAAAATCCCTTTCCCAATATAGTGCACAATTTTTCAAATTTTTGACATGGGGTAAAAAATTCTTTCTCAAGAATATCTCTATGTTCTCGCCATTGGCGATTGAAAATGTTGAACTTTTATTTCAGAATGAAATTCAATCTCACGCTCCAAAATTTTGAGGTCAGATAAGAAAGTGTCAAAGTATTTGATAACGACAACTTTCGCATTAGTTTTTACTTCACTAAGTGAAGGTAAAGGACCATTAATTTGTGTACCATTTGGTTGAGGACGACTTCAAAATGTGTGATAACCAAAGGTTTGTTAGAAGTATCTTGTTGTGTGACAAAAGTTACGGCTTTTGAATAGTTAAATGGTTTGTTATAAACGACATTTTCCAGTTTTGACCGACTCTCGCCATCGATCTAATTCCTCCATCCGATTATATTCAACAAATGTCATAATTGAATCATCAATTCTATGTTCGTGAACTATAAACTTCAGGATTTGGTTTGAATGCTCTATGTGAAAACTTAGGTTTATAATCAGCAAGATTCGGTCCATATCCATTTGGATTTGGTTTGAAAGAAAACTTTTGAATCGTTGTGATTGATTCACCATGTTTATAAAAAACATTTTTAAACTCTTTGATTTTGTTTTGTAAGTCGACAATTTCCTCAGGATAGTCATCTATTCGCTTCTTGAATGCTTTTTGTACTCAGAGAACTGTTTTTGACAAGTTAACAACTCATCTTTGGCTTTTTGAGTTTCCAAAGTAAGAGCGTTAATTTGTTGTTTATGTTCATGTTTCATTTGTTCTATTTGAGACAACAAAGCATTCTTCAAAGCGGCTAGATCACAAATCTATCGTTTCAAATATTTTTCATTTTGGTGTGATTTGGCAAAAGCGGCTTCAAAACCTTTTCACGGTTTTCTTGAGTTTTGAAAAAGTTGATTTGTCAAATTAAACATTCATTATCCCCGGTTAAGTGCATTTTTCTTTTTAATTTCGCAAATTTCCAAACGAATGTTGGTCTTAATTAAGGTCAAGAGCTCGCCACGACAAAAGCTCATCTTGTTCAACGTGAAACGTGATTCTCAACATGATCATTACTTAGATCCTCAAATATAATGACGGAGTCAACTTGATTATCAATATTAACCATAAGGTCATCTTGATCATCAAATATAACTACGTGATCTATTTGATAATCATCAGAATGAGATGTGGAAGACTCATGTTGAACACTTTGATCCTTGTCGGATGGAGAAAATGGCGGAGATATCAGATTATTAATGATAATTGTTTGTTCAGTACCGAGACAAGCCATCACTGTCATACATCGGGCCGGCCCGCACCTGGTCACTCATGTGTAGAGCTTGCATTTGTGCCATCAACATCACTGCTGCATTAGCCTTCAAGTCCTCCATATCATCATCGAATCTGACCGCCATAAAGCTCGTTCCTTGTTGGTAAGAGTTCCACCAGCTTCATCCTTAAGAGCCAAGAGCAAAGCCTCTTTGAAGTAAGCACTGCCTCTTGTCCTCGGTTTAGGACATGCATTAGCCAAATGACCCTTCTCATTACAGTTATAGCAACGAAGACCATTAACCCCATTCCGAAGCATTTCTGTTCAACCACTTGAGCCCTTTGTCGCTAAGTGAGCACCCATGTGATTCCTTCCCATAGCATTTAACCCTTGACCTCCTCCCATCTGATGACCATAACCACGATTTTGAACTTCAACGGCCCATTGTTCACCACAACCTGATTCCTTGTATTAGATGAAGAACGAATGCTATTGTTGGATTTGTTTGTATAACGGCCAAATGCTTTAGCAATCATAACAAATCCTTGTTGCAAATCATCGAAGGCATCGAGTCCTCATCGCCTTCACCTGTAAAGAGCTTGAGCAGTGTTGTTGTTGTATGGAACCAATTGATTTTGTTGAGGTTGTTGCCTGTGACGGATCTAAGGTTTGATGGTTGCAGTTGTTTGAAGAGCGGGTTGAGGAGCTTGTTGAGGAGGAATATTTGTTTGAGCCCACAAAGCAAGTTGTTGATTGTCCGGAAGTGATGGTGAAACAGTTTGACCACTGAGAATCCTTTCCTTATCAACTTCTTTTTGGTGAGGCTTCAGATAGTCGCACAACAATCCGTAGGTAGCATGATGCATATCTTTAGCTTGACGGAGAAAAATGACATACTTCTCCCATTCCGGACCAAGACTATTTAGAAACTTTGTGTTGACAAAGCAATTGTGGCATGATGATATTGTGTTTGTCCAAATCATTAATGATGTCCTAAAAGCGTTTATGATGATAAGATTCTAATGACTCTCCTGGTTCAATCATGAAGTGTTCATAAGTCAAGTAGATTTTGGATTCCATATCTTCCTGATTGAGTGTTGTGCCTTGTATAAGAAGATGAATTTGTTCCCACATTGCTTTTGCGCTTTTGAGCATCAACACTTCGAGGGATTGGATTGGGTAATCCTAAAAGGATGTATTGCATTGCAAGTTCGTCGGCTTCAAAGTGTAGAAGTTGATCACCCGTGAGTTCTAAAATAGTTGCAATGTTGGTGACATCATCTCTTGGTGGAACAACATTAGGATCTCCGGGTGTAACGACAAGTAGAGGCATCCGA
This sequence comes from Chrysanthemum makinoi, assembly GCA_910596185.1. Taxonomy (NCBI): domain Eukaryota; kingdom Viridiplantae; phylum Streptophyta; class Magnoliopsida; order Asterales; family Asteraceae; genus Chrysanthemum; species Chrysanthemum makinoi. The sequence continues at coordinate 161,859,027 of OU343218.1, forward strand.
AATGGACCTTCCATAATGACCTTCTTTAAAAACTTTCCATGTGGCTTCTTTAGATCACAAAACCTAAAGAACCGAATCACCGATTGATCATAATTACGGAGTGAGCATTGAGGTCTATCAAGTGAGCCAGCTTCATGAATTGATTGTTGGCTACTCAATGCTTCACACATCTTGCCAAACCATGCCGGTTCCTTCATAGTATTCCTGGATTGATTGTAGAAGTTTGTGTAAGGTTGTACTTGAAGACTTGGTGGTGGTTGAACCATTAGAGGTTGTGGAATTGCTGCAAGTTGTGGAGTATGTTGTTGATTAAATTGTTGTTGATAAATCTGTTGTTGATGATTAAATTGTTGATGTTGTTGACTTAGTTGTTGTTGTTGTTGTTGAGGATAAGTGTAAGGGAAGTAGCTAGAGTATGGTGGTTGTGACATGTTGAAAACTTGTGTTGTTAAATGGATCTTTGTAGTCGAATGAACCTTTGTTGATGAAGTATCCTTAGGCGTAGAAATCACAATAAACCAAGTAGCACTTATGCGTAAAAACAGCAAAGTTACGCGTAATGTAGCGGGGTTACACGTAGGTTTAGCTTACGCTGGGTAAGAAAGGACAACAAAACACTAAAGTTAAGCGTAAAACAAGAAGTTAGGCGTAGAAAACTTAGGCGTAGGATTACCTTATGCGTAAGACAAAGCTTAGGAGTAAGAGAAATCTTATGCGTAGAGTTTCTTACGCGTAAGCTTATGCTTATGCGTAAATTTATGGTTTTTGCCCAAATGATCTTTTACACTATCACAAAGGCAAAAGATATCAAAGTCGACGTATTTTGCTTATCCAAGCAAGAAAACACGAGAGTAAAACCACCGAAAATCAAGATCAAACCAAGGAAAAATCTTACGCGAAGATTAGGGTTTCGCTAGGCGTAGAACTACTCGTAAAAATGACTTTTGCCCAAAGATGTTTCTAAACCGCATTTTGTGATGAAATAGCTTCAATATCACCAAAATAACACAAAAGTGTGAATCTTGATGAGCCAAAGCGCCTAAAACCGTTGCGTAGAACGAAAGTACCACGCTTAAAATCAAGCTCAAAAACAACGCTCCACGCAAGTAAAGTTTGAAACTTTTTGCCAAAAACAGTTATTTTAACACCTTAAAACGTTAAAAGTACAAGAATCTTGGATTAAAAAGTGTAAAAAATAAGTTTTTAAGCAAACCGAAGTATCAACAAAGAGTCGTATGTTCTACGCGTAGGACCAAAACCCACTTCAAGAACAATAACGATTCACCCAACTATTTGGCGATTGATACCACTGTTAGGTTCCCAAATATGCAACACAAGTAAAAATAGAAGAGATAAGATGAAGAAGAGATCTGTTGAACAATATCCAAACACACACACACACGTTAATATGAAGGGTTAGGCGTAGGAGTATGAATGAGAGAATGAATTGAACAACCAACCCTCAAGTGAGGGTTATTACATAGTATTTATAGGAGGGAAGCTAGGGCAACACTCCTAGTTCCCATCCTTTTCCTTATTGGACTAGGCCTAGGCTTATGGGCCTTCTACATAAGCCTAAGGCTAATTACTAACATAAAGGCCATATTAAGCTAACTATTACATATTAATCACTAACACTTGAAATAGGTTTAGGAGTGATTCCAACACCCACCCTAAGTACACCTTTCCAAAATCTCCCTCACCCAAAAGCATATCTGGACTAAAGTTTAAGCTAACACAGATTTACTTCATCCTACTTACCTAAAAGCAGCTAAAGAATATTAAATAGGGACAGTTTATGCTGATATGGAAATAAAAAATGGAAAAGGGCAACTTTCAACTTCAATTCAAACAAAGTTAGAGATAATCTAGGTGCAATTAAACTAACATCAGATGGAAACCAATGATTGAAGATTCATAAAAAACAATTTTTGGACAGTTTTGAATATAATTAAGTCAAAAGTAAAAGCATTTGAACGTTGTACTTAGGTCAGGCCTGTCCAAAACAAAATGTAAAACAAGAGACCCCTTTTTTACTCAAATCTTTTTACACCACTTTGGACTAAGTTTGAAACTTATTTAAGACCTTGAAAACCTTTTGACTATAAGAGTCAAACGGGTAAAAAAGAAGAAAACTTCTTTTTACCAACTTAAACCAAACACCCCTATAGGGGATGAAATCGCTTAAACTGAATTGACAGAAAACTGACTTTAGTATTTTTTTTAGAACTGACTTGCCACCTCAACTTAGTACTTTTGATACCTTAAAAATTAAGATTAATAACCTATTAGTAATTTTTTTCTTCTTTTTTCTAAATTGTGTCCTGCTAACCACATAAGTAATTGACTTAATTGGCCATTTGTTTAGCATAAACTTACATAATTTAGTCAATGTACACATAACTATTCTTACAACTAAGAAAGTGCACCGACTGCACCGAAAACACCCGCCATGAATATTCTAATGTCAACCAATCTATAGGCAACCCACCCGAAATAAGATTTACCTGAATAACCTTGTGTGAAGTAAGTTTCAGCAACAATCTTTGTAACCTGGTGTCAGTTGGTACAGAGAAATGCACCACTTCTTCCTTCCGTTAGTGGCAGAGCAACTTATCCCGTACATGAATCACGAAAATGAGAGGTGTAACATTAAAAATTTAGTCTCAGGTTTATGAATACAGTTACGTACCACACACACGCCACGGCTGCAATGACACTCATGGTGTGACTGCCCGACCAACATAAAATTATCATCATTGCCTATGAAAAGGAAAAAAGCTACGCATTTCAGCCCTTTTTGTTGGCAACAACATGCATAGAGACACACACATATTACTACCTGGCACCAAGGCACACCAACCTCCAATAATCTGTAAGCATGTACTTCTATATATGTCATATTCTTGTCAGGCGTCTCAACTTCGTTAAACCGTTCCTTATCAGAATGCCTCATTGCCTTCTTGTCTTTAGAGGTTTCCTTTTTTCAAAATCCGCCATACTTTTCTGATTAAAAGTACCAAATATGAAGTTCAATGGTTTTCTTTTCTCAAAATCCGTCATACTTTTCAGACATTTTTTTATGCATATCGTGTAGCTTGTTCCTAAACAACAGAGACAAATAGATGAAAGTCGATTTTTTTAAAAGAAATCAAAATTTTCATTAGAAAATTAAAAAAAATAGTGCCATTTTCAAGCGTTCACGCTTTAGTGTCACTGCAACTTCTTTAAATGTATTTTCATTTTGCTTTGCTTCTTAAATAATTCTTTTAGACACCAAAAAGTTATTCAATTGTAGATGGCATCTTCTTTACTATACATACTCTAGGCATTTGCTTGTAATAATGTCAATATAGGTGATGGTTTATCTATAATAGGGCAAATCAATAAATGTAAGATTGAAGCTGAAGTTAAACTCACTGAAATTTTGAGCTTGGGAGCCTTGCAGCCAGGTGATGTTGAAAATATGGCACTACCATCGCACCAGGACTGTATGCACCTGTTCACCAACATTTCTTTGTTGCGCGAATGGACATGGAGGTTGATTGCAAGCCTAGAGAAGCACACAATCAGGTAAGCACTGAAACAAAGGATTGAGATTCTGTTTAATAGTAGCTGTTGAAGTGGTCTTAGTATTAGGATTGAGATTCTATTTAATAGTAGTTGTTGAAGTGGTCTTAGTATTAATTTGTTCATGATTCTGCATACCTCCTCTACAATCCTAAAAACTTCGACAACAGATGGTGCTTGCTTTTGCTGATTTGATAAAGGTTCCCAGACTTGTA
>OU343218.1:161862911-161962634 GCA_910596185.1 Chrysanthemum makinoi
GATCAAAGTAATTCAAATGCTAATGTACCTGATCTACTTGATTCTAACTCTGAACATAATACTATGAAATCGATCTTGGTTGAGCCTGAATCTAAAACTATTAATGCTAATGACATGATTGAAAAAAGGGTATATGATGAACTTTCAAACAAATACTCAATTCTTGAAAAACATTGTATTTCATTGGAAAATGAAATACAACAAAAGGATGAAAGCTTTTATGAAAAAAAACCTTGTATTAATCAGGAATTTCTAGAATTTCAAGAATTTTTTGAAATTAATCAATTAAAAACCCAGATTCAGGACAAAGACTCAACCATATGCAATCAATTACTTCTCTAGGATGTGCGTAAACATGATCAGTTGTCATGAGATGAGTGATACACTTGAATCTAGAAATGCTGAACTAGCTCTATGTGTATCCAATCTATTAAGAGAAAATGAGTCTTTAAAGAAAAACTTAGAGGAGACCATTTCCAAGTTGATCAATCAATCTAACATCTTGTTGAAAGACATTAATGACCTCAAAGCCCAAATTCAGGATAAGAGCTTCAATATTGTCGCCTTAGAAAATGAGCTTAGGAAATCTATTTGAAATAGGGTGAACACTAAGTTTGCAAAACCATCAACTTTGGGAAAGTCAACTGTTCAGAACCACTCTAAACATACAGTAGTTAAACAACCTAATGCCTTTAGAACTGAAAGAGTTAAACCATCAAAATCTAGGCTTGCATCCCAAGTTGATGAGAATGCTGTTTTGACAAAACCAGTCACTTCATTGCTTCGTTCCGATATGATGAATCTCAAACCTCAGGTTAATGTTCAAAGCTCAAAGATCGAAATACTAAGTAATGCGACCGGTTCTCATAAGAAACATCAATTGGTCGATCAATCCCTAAGAAACATACTAATCACAAAAGGACCAATAGTCAAAACAGGGAAGTGCACACATATAAATCTACTAGTAGTCGCTTCAAATGGATTCCGGGATTATTTAAGTATACTGAGTAATCCAAACGGACTTACATACCTAAATCTTGCCTTAAGTGGATGCCCACAGAAAAACTCTTCAAGTATATTGAGCCTAAAAGGATCTCTAATAATGATACGTCTATGTTAAATTGTGATACATCCAATAGTGAGATTATTCATGTCACTAACCCGCCCATTTGCAATTCTACATGTGCTTCTAGTATAATGTGCTCTCAGTCTTTTTCAAGTACAATGCTCAATTCAATCAGGAACTTCATGACTTGGTTTCCATCAGAAATGAATATAGCTCATTCCGGAGCTATAGCATGCCAGAATTGATGTACCTCTTACTTTGACTCCTATTCATCTTGAATCAGGACTCGCTCTTTTAAATCTGTGTACAAATCAAGTTTAAAATATATATATATATATATATATATATATTCATATTTATATATATATATATATTTATACATAAACACTTTTTAAATACATTTTATACATTTTGGTTTAATACTTTTTTAAATATTTCATTCTTTTAAGTTCACAATTTTAGTAGTTTTCCTCAAACTAATAAAAGATATATTCTTTGTTATCGATAACATCTACGGTCCTAGAAATGTCATTCAACAATGATACGGGATCATAGATGAAGTTCGAACAACTAATATATTCTTATTTTAAAACGGGTGGGTTAAAGTCAATCAACGTTCTTTGGTGACATTGATTGAGGGGGAGTATTTTTCATGATATCTTGTTTATATCTGTGTTTGTGTTGGTTATGTTGTGTGCTCTGTTGCAGGTTGTTGTCTTGTCTTGTCTTTGTGGTGATCTTTGTGTACCCATGTATTGAATGCTTATTTGTTTCATGGTGCTCATGGTGTTAGTGTTCATTGTGTTAGTTTGCTTATCTCTATCTGTGTTAGTATGCTATCTGATAAGTCTGATAAGTCCATGGATTGTAAATGTCTACTATACATAATATGATAAGATAGAAACTTACCATGACTATGTTAGCAACTTGCTTTGAAAAACATCAGCGACTTATTAAAATCTTTTGATAGCGAGTTGCTAAACAATCACTAATCCACAGGGACCGAAAGTGACGACTTGGTATTCTTGGTTAATCTCTTCTACTTACCCTAGCGACTTACCACTTTTGTTTTTAAAAACTTAAAAACTTTACTTTCTCTCTTTCTCTCTCGTTAATTATTCAAGCTAGCGACTTAGAAGTGGTATGATTTGCATCTTTCACTCTTTGCTCTCAATTATATGTCTTAGATGCTAGTCTAACACAACTTTTTACACAAATCCCATCGAGCATTTGATCCGTGTCACTTGATTCCCACGTAGGTTTGCTAATGAATGTGCTCTAATGGAATCATTTTTCTTGTGTATAATGGTCGTTTAGGTTTTATTGGAATGTATTAATGGTTTTTTATTATGGTCGTGTCAATGAATGTGTTGAGTTTGATGTTATTTGTCGATTGCAAGTGTGTTATATGTTTTTTTGTAACCGTTCTATATAGCTTGTTATGTGTGCCCATGTAATGGTGTTTAATGATTGTTTGGTTGGTGATGATTGTATGTTGCGTAAAATATGTTCTTGATGGCGACTTAGCAATGTTCTTGGTAGCGAGTTAGTATACAAGTTCATCGTGGCGAGTTGTTACTTTTATGTGTGTTCAAGTTAGCGACTTAGTGAACAATCTGTAGCGACTTAGTAGCATTACTGTTGATGGCGACTTGTCTTTACAAGTTAGCGACTTAGTAAGTGTTGCGACTTAGTGAACTGATTTGTAGCGACTTGGCTGTGTTACTGTTGATGGCGACTTGTCTTTACGAGTTAGCGACATAGTAAGTTTTCATGTAGCGATTTAGCCTTGTTTAGCGACTTGTCCATTTATGATTAGCGACTTAATTGGTTTATTTTTCATACGGCGACTAGGGTTATTAAAATGTTTAAGGCAACTTGCTAGGATAATCTCATGCTTGATTCGATTTCTGTAGCAACTTGTAATCGACAACTTACTCTGTGTGACCGCTATAACATTTCGTTTGAGCATGTTGTACTTGGATTCCCTTGTAGCAACTTAATATTACAACTTGTTTCATACAAACTGTTATATCATTTCCTCATTTGTACCTTGTTCCATGACATTTTTTTCTTAGCAAATGTGCGTTTTAACCTTTTAATTCCAAAACAACTCGCCTCGTGGAAAACCGATCAATGGAGTCTTTAACCTTAAAATCTCGCTAATGCCTCTCTATCTTTCTCAATATGCTTATGGGAACCCCACCAACTTCTAAGTTTGCGTGATTATGACATAAGGGTGTATTCAATGTTGTCTAAATAACCATTTATAATCAAACTTGTTCCCAATCATTGTTGTTGGTTGTTTTTATCTTTAGATCTTCAATGGCAAACACAACCTCACCGGTGAGAACATTACTTCTTCTGCACCACCCAATGTTCTCTCGCATCGATGAAATCCTTCCTAAAGCGTCAATGGCGTAAATTGTAAAAAGTAATTGTTATGTGGACTTACAAAAGTTGCAACAAAATCCTATCCTCAAAGTGTCTATTGATATCCTCAAAAACACAAACTTCTTCGGTGCACTAACAAAGCAATGCACAATTCCCTCCATTTACATACAACAATTCTGGAACACTCTTGAATGGGACAAAATTGACAAAATATTCCCTGCAAACTGGATGATAGGGAATTCGTGATTGATTCTAACATTCTTAGCAAAGCCCTTGGAATCACTCCCTGTAACCCCAACATACGATCTGAACCACCACCCAGCGCTGAAAACCTAATAGTCTTTTTAATTGGTTTGGGTTACCAGACTAGCATAACAAGGACTTCTGACATCATCACCGGACACATGTATCAACCACCCGAGAGCAATGACAACAGTTCTCAACTTGTGCTTATCCGGGCAAATCGGGGTTTGATAAAGTGAGAATTCTCATCCCGCAAATCCTATGGGTATTGTCAATGTGTGAATGTGAATGTCTCGTAACGACATATCTGGGAAGAATTTTCACTATCAATGAACACATTCATATCCGATAGAACAAACTTTAGAATAAAGCTCAGTGGACGAAAGAAACCGAACAAACTTGTGATTCCTAGCATCGATTCTCAAAGCTTGTTATCCAAGACCTACTACAAACTCACAACTCACGCGACCCTAGGATTGAATCAGAACTACATAATGCAGAGGATGAATTTGTTCTGGGAAATCTCAAATATATTCCCAGTGGAGCCAATAAAGAGATCTTTGGACTACGATTCCGATTCTCTTCTCAAAGATATTAAGAAGACGGATCATTTCAAAGCCGTTCAAGAAAAGGGCTTCGGATCCAGCTGATGATGTTGATGTCTCTCTCACTCAACCACAACCCAAAGCTGCTAAGTCCGGTTCTGGCTCAAAGACTTCAAAGACTTCATATGTCTTGCTTTCTTCAAAAAGAAGCGTGAAAAGTCACAAACTTCTAACAACCACCTAGAGCGTAAAAGAAAGAAGAAGGAAGGGGAAAAGTAAACGCGTTGAGGAAACCGAGGTTTCGTGGGGTGATATGAGGTCGACTGATGAAGATGATGCCGCTCTGCAACTTGGAATCAAGCAAAGTCTAGAAAGTCGGAACGTGAGTACACCAATTGGAGGTGAGAGACCCGCACAGAGCCGAGCCATTCAACTCCAATCACTCAAGACAAAGGAAAAGGGATTGTTAGTGTTGATAATGAACAAGCCGCACACATGCTTCTAACAATCTCATCGCTCCATAAGTACCACCAATCAATATGAATCAAGAGAAGAACTGAATCCTCTTGACTAAAGAACAACTGGGTTGTAAAAGTGCACAAACATTAAAAGAACCTCCGCATCAAGTGATACCCACCGATCGAATGTTGATGACTTGTTGTATAAAGACTCAGCAGAGAATCTTGAGTCAAGATCGATGAGACCATGCACTTGGAAGAACCAAATCGTCTACGGTTCTCTATCTTCATTGAAGAACCTAGATACAGACTTCACTTTTGGTGATCAATTCTTAAATGACAAACCCATAGATGCTGAGTCTTCTAAGCAAGACAATGATAAAGAGGATGCACAATCCATGTTTCTTTGTCAATATTCAGCAAGACACATCAACCATTCCACCTATGTCAACATCTTCACTTGCAACCGCACTTCCACCTCCCAAACCTGCTCAAGCAACCGACTTCCACCACCGACCGCAAAGAATCTATCCCTTGAACCAGGTGGTTACAGTTCTTTGAAATGGAAAATCCACCGCCTTCACCACCTCAAATACTTACATCGGATCAACCGCCTTTCGACAAAGCAAAGAAAAGAATTGAAGCTCTTAAAAGACAACTACCGAAATCTGTTGATGCCCTTGAGGATCGTGTCTATAGGTTGGAGCACCTCAACTTTGATGAAGGGTTGCGCAGACGCCATTGAATGTGAAGTTAGGGATGCGTGGAATGGGCAATGGAAGCTCCACTCGCTAGACGGTTCAAAGACCTACCTATTTCGAGATATAGAGACGTACTTCGAGATAAGATGTATGAAGGCGACGAGCAAAAGCATGAGGTCCATAAGAAGCTGTATGAGGCTCTCAAGGAATCAATTAAGCACGACAATCATGAGCAGCTTTTGATAGACATTGGAGAAAGAGAAGCAAGAAGAAAGGAGGACCATAGTATTGGAAACATTGCGTAAAGGTCCTAAAGATCCTCCTCCACCTCCACCTCAAACCGGGTGCGGAACTTCGAGTCGGTGGATCTTCTAAGACAACCTCTACACCTCCACCACCACCACCACCACCAAAGCCGCCAATCAACCCGGTTCACGAAATCAAGGAACGCAGAAGAAATCAGCAGCTTAGACCACGGTTGATTCAAGGTTCACTTCTACAACCTCTATCCCCTGAAGATCAAGTGGTTCATGAAGAATCGTATGTCATGGCAGAGTCGGAATCGATGAAGATGATGCATCCACCAGTTTATCCCAAGCCGTCTGAAGATGATTGGTTTGATACTTATATATCAGGTGAACGACCTAATCCATCCAGAGTTGCACCTTCTAAAGACACCATTCGGTTGGCTCATCAAAGAGAGACCTCATACTCCGAACCCTCATGGTCCATCTCAAAGACTGACATGATGATCCCCATAACAATCGGGCTTCAACTATTTCTACCAACTATGAAACCCTAGATGAAGACTTTCTTCTTCATGCTACTGGTGATATGGGCAGCTTCATTAAGTGGTTTTGTGAAGCGAAGGGAATCTCGTCAATCACTCCAAAGGACCTTGAAGGACAAGCCTTTGAAATTGTGAAGGTCTTTCACTCTGATGCCAATCATCTCCAATAATGATGGAAGAGTGCCACAAGATGCTAAGTGATCAAGTCGGTGGAGCGATTAGTCGTTTCAATGTGAACAAGCCTCTTCCTCTCGGTGGTGAACTTGACAAATGACCATTCAAATCCAATTCTTCTTCAACCGAGACTTGGATTATCTGTGTGCTCGCTCTACTAGAAAAAGACCAGCTCTATCGATTTCAAAGATGAAAGTCAACCTACTCGATCGTGGACTTGAACGGATGGTTCTGATCAATTCAGGCACGACAACAAACAAAAGTATGACATCGAAGCCTCATATGGTATCTCCACCGGTGGTACTAAAGAAGAAATTCTACATCGAGAGACATGGTGGCGATAAAGACGCAAAAGATGTTCGATCCAAGCTGCAAATCTTAAGTGTTGTCTGAGTAGAGGTCTTCCCGATCTATGGCTATGAGTATTTGATGAAGATCGTCCTTAAAATAGCAGACCTGAAAGAGTATGTTATTGAAGAAAACGATTTCAAACATCTGCTGCCAAATGACTTCAAAGATCTCTATCTCTTGAATCTCCAAGGACACCTTGAACATTTGCCTATCCGGGAGAAAAAGGCTCTCTCTGCTGCTGTCAACCTTTGGATCTGGGGGTTAGTCATTCGAAAACGGGTTGAGGATTTTCAGCTTGGAATGGAAAGCTACCAAACCAGGGTCAATCTTACAAGTCCACAATGGAATGCAACAGGGCATGAATTTCATCGTGAATATAGAGTTCTTGACACCCTTAGAGCCGTCATCTTCACCGACAGATACGGGACTCGCATGCTTATGAGACTATGTGAGCTCTACAAATTCAGTGATGGTACTCTTAAATTGGTCGAAGAAGAATTAAACTCTAGAGTGAAATAAATTAAAGTTGATCTGAAGCCGTGGGTCAGACTAAATTCCCGATCGATGATGATTTAAAGCGTGTAAAGATTTCATTGCTGCAATCAAGCAAAGACTTAAGACTCGAAGGATCTTCCGCAGCCTTGAAAGCTTTGTTGGGGGTAGACTTCGTGATGGTCGTTACAAAGCCGCAAAGAAGCTGAATGAAGACATCCTCCTGGAAGTAGTTTCGTCGTATTATGTTTATGTATAATGTGGTATACAAACTATGAACAACTATAATGCATGTAATAGTGTTAGGTTATGTACTTGTGGTTTCCTTGTGTCTTAAAAGGGAACCTCGAGTTGTCCACTCGATCATATAAAATTGGACACATTTTTCTCTCCAACAAATGTTTTGTCTCGTGCATATTTAAATCACTTGAGATCCAAAGTCTCAAAGGATTTGAAATTTTTGATCGGGGGAGAAAATGTGATATAAATATGAAAGATGATAAAAGATGATGACCATTTTTGCCTCAAAGTGCATACTGCTCTCTAATATGTGCTAAACAATTTTTGAATCTCGAAGCATATATTAAGGGGGAGCATTTCAAATCAAATTCAAACCTTCAGGGTACAAAGTTTTCCATGCTTTTACATAAGGTACCTTGATTGTGGGATAAATGGTTTCTAAATGTTTGGTGATCATGGTTGTACTTCAAAGAACTTCTCTCTTGTATGTGCAAAACTCTTTCAAACCTCGAGGTACATATTGAGGGGGAGCAAACTTTTGAAAACCTCATCCTTCCTAATATGCTTTATCCACTTGATTTGATTAGGGAAGTGATGTTGATATCTTTTAGAAAATGGAATTCAAAGAAGCTATTTCTTTCTCTTGCCTCCGTGTGCCAAACAACTTCAAGTACTTGATGCACATGTTGAGGGGGAGCTCTTGTTCTAAAAATATCAAAAACAATTCAGGTACAAAATGCTTTGATAATATATCATAAGTATCTAGATTGATTTTCAAATGGTTTTCAATTGGTTCCAATGGCAGATGAACAATACCTGTTGGATCGATGTAGTCTAACCAAACTAACTTAAATAGCTTGTTTAAGGTTTAACAACCTCGGATAAATCCTAAGTTATTAACAAAGAAACACTGAACAAACTCTATTAAGTATGCGGAATTTACTTAACAAAGCTAAGAAGAATAACCTTCATTATTAACTCTAAATCTGCTTATTATGCAGATACTTTAACAACTCTAAGAATATCAAACTTCTCTAAAACTCTAAATAATAACTTATAAGCAATCATTACTCTAATGCCAATCTAGGGGTCCTTTTATAGGCTCAAGGATAACCCTAGTCGGGTTACAATTTGTATCCTTGTACGACAAGTAATCTAATACAGAATATTCTAGAGTTACAATACTTTCTATAAACTAATATAACAGCTTCTTTTGTTCTTCAGATTTTGACTTTCATGTCATGCGAGACTTTGACTTTATCTTTAGCGGTACTTTGACTCTTTGACTTTTTCCAAGACTTTGTAGTTTATAGTACTTTTATCAATCTTGATTACTTTGTCAATCTTCAGAACTTTCATATCCCAACAATCCTCCCCTAACTTGAATTCTACTAGCTTGACTTCAAGTTTCTTTGTAAATTTATCTTTAACAGCTTTATCTTTAAGAACATATGTTTCTTAGTCTTTGGATTGTATCTCGTAGTGTCACGTGCTTGTCAAACTATCTCTAGAATTATTCTTTTGTAGCATCATCCAGGCAGCTCCATCTTTTCAGCAACACAAGAACATATGACAATTTGTACATCAATTCAGGTTTAAGTTGCATACTATTCTCATCACTTCCGTGTGTTAACTCGTGAGAGGTGAATCATTGAAAATTTTAATGGATTTAGATCTCTTTACCAAAGCCATTAACTCGGAGGTAATATTTTTTGGTGTGTAAGACCATGGTACATTGATAACCATATGATTTTTAGCAAATCATCACTATCAACGATTTGAGTTGTCTTGCACCACCATTTGTACTTACGGACTAGTTAGTTCTTCTATCTAATGGTGAACTAATTACCAATAATGGTTTTTCCACATCCTTTACCACAAGCCATTTTCTTGTGGGCTAGCCAACTCTTCACATTAACCGATATGGTGAGTTGATTACCATACAACTTATTAGCAAGTTGTCAACTAAAAACGGTTTTGAAATATCTTTACCAGGTGAGCCGCTTGCTCATGGATTAGTCAATCCTTTTGTAACCATGGTGGATTGATAACCTATTGATGTTACCATCTCAAAACCATTTATTTTATTCAACCTTTGTCTCAAAAGATTTGTTACTTAACAAAAGGTTTCTTTCAAAAATCACTTAACTGGTTAAAAGTCAAGCGCATTTTTGATAAAAATATGTTTGATCGTAGTACTTTGAATAAAGTACTGAAAAATAATTTATTCAAATAAGATTCATACCGATTATTCATCCTCATCACAATAGTAGTCCAAGTTAATAAACATTGATGACCATGCAAGCAGGTTTTATCCTCTTCTACTTCCATTCCATGCTCTAGCATCCTCCTCATAAGCTCAAGCTAAAAGGGTATCTTCTATTTGCAAACATGTGAATCATTGTACCATTTTCCAGCTCTAGAACATGAACACCGGATTCTTCAAAGAATCTCCAGCTAACAATTTCCTAATTCTCTTGATTCTTCCAGATGTCATCAGTGCTTTGCTCTTCAGTTTCCCATGCAGTTGTGAGATCTCCAAGTAGAACTAAACCAATTCCTTCTAATGGATTATGTTTAAAGTAAGCTCGTACCACATAATATAAATAGAATAGATCCACTCTATCTATGATGTGCAATAAATCCCATAATCTGTTGAATACTCTGAAGATTTCATCTTCTTTATGAAATATCATATAACTTCCTTCTTTGGATATCACAACTTCAAAGTACTAACTGAGATCTTTCTCATCTTCATGTCAAGATCTTCTTTGGAATATTCAAAATCTACTATTCGAGATAATTTCTTAGTTCATCCCTAGTCTCGCATCTTAATTCAACTTTTTCTTTCTTTGAGAACTGTACATCTTCAACTTCAGTTTTCCTTTTTCTTTTAAACTTTTTTTCTTTCTTTCAATTCGCCCGGTCCAAGTAGCTTCATCTCTAAAATCTTTGATGCTTTCAACATGTTTCTTATAAGCTTCCCTAAAAAGCGATCATACAATCTTTTCATTTCAACATAATTTAACCTCTGCAATCCTTTAAACCCCTGACTTTTTAAATAAGCCATCATTGCATTTACGTCTTTAGCTAGATTAGGTCTTATACGGCATAAATCGAGAAGTGGCTGTAATGGTTCAGCAGCTTCAACATCCAATTCCTCTTGCAACTTCTTAGTCGCTTCTCTACTCGAGGCTTCTTCAGCTTCTGAGCTTCTCTATCTTTAGCATTTAATTCCTCTTGAAGCTTTAGTGCTTGTTCATTCAAAGCTTCTTCGTTCTCTTATTGCTAAAGTTAGTTTCTTCTTCTTTTCTTCTACCAAAACACCTTTTCCTTTATCCTTAGGATCAATTGGTGTTGAGAAGTTCTTTGTTGTTCCTCTTCTTGAACTCCCTGAATATTAACACCACCCCTTGGTTGTGATAAATCTTGCAAAATTCTGACAAGAATGAACTCATCATCACTTGCAGATGGATGGTTTGGGTGTAGCTTCTTCTCTGTATAACAGTGAAGGACCAACAACTTCTTCATATACTGATTGTAGAAGGACCACTTGCTTCTTCAAAGTCTAACAACCTTGGAGAAATCAATTCGTGTCTGTAAGATCCTTGTTGTTGAAAAGCAGTACTTTGATCTTCAGTACTTGATCATCAGTGCGCTTTGAACTTGAACTTGCTCCTCAAGATCTTGAATGACTGTTCTTTAGTCTTTTCATGTTCTTTAGTTCCTTGAGTTCATTCTCCTTAACAACATCTTCTTTTCAAATTTTCTTCTTCTAAATTCCTCCCCATTGGCAGACGTAAGATTGTTGGTGAACCTTTTCTTGCGTTTGCTTTTCTTAGACTCGCTGCCTTTCTTCTTCTTTGATTTGACCCATATACGATGATGTTGAACCAAAGGCCAAACAAAATTCTTGAGCCTTCTAAACTTGAGATTCAGGTTTCTTAATCGCTTAGCTTGAGCTTCATGAGTCTTTTCAACTTAACTAACTCGCTTGTCAAAACATAATTATCCAATGTCATTTCTTCAAGGGGTATAGTATGGGAATCATCTCCTTGAATTGGTGAATGTTCCTCTGATTGAGAAGCGTGAAATGATGTTTGTGGAGATGGAGAAGGTGAAACTTGCAACATCTTCTTGAACTTCAAGACTTGAGAAGCGACCTTGAGATGCACGACCTTCCGGAGATGCGGCACTTTGAGATGGTACTTTCATCTTGATGCAAGACTTATAGATGCGGTACTTGCAGATGCACCTTCACTAGCTTCATCTTCTTCAAAGACAACTCTAATGCTTGAACAACTTCCATCATAGAAGCAATTAAGGAGTACCCCGGTTCCAATGAATTGATCACTCTTCCTTGCCATAAAGGTGAATATTTTGGCTTGTTGAACCACAACAGGTAAAAGATTTGTTGGCTTAGGAATATCTGAAAGTTGTTTATTGAGAAATACTTGAACAAACCTTGGATACATCAGCCATTTAGAACCATGAGTGATGTGGGAAAGCATTCCATCAAGAATGAGCCTTGAAAAATTAAAAACACGATCTGTAGCCAAACCTACAATAACAGATGCTATATTTGACCCAAATTGTTCCCATGAAGTACTTTTTGCACTAATACAGTGAAGCAACACATGCACTAAAAACTTCCATTGAGGGAAAAAGAGTTGTTTCCTAAATGTTTGTTCATTTAAAGACCCTTCATAACCAATATGTCCAAAAGTATCCCAAATCAACTGTTTATCAAACCGAATAGCCCCATCTTCATCATTAAACAATAAGTCTTCTCTAATAGAGGCTTCGGTAATCTTAGAGTTCTTCCAAAGAACTGTAGCTCTAATATAAAATTCATCATTCTCCATATTTTCCCAAGGTAGCCCAAAATTCTTGAATCCGTGGCTCAATTATATCCGGCTCCACTAAAAGAGCATAACCGATTGGCGATCCAAGAAGATAATCAATGATATCATGAAAAAGTGCATTAAACGTCCTTATCTAAATTGGCCACCATATTGTGCTTTGAAACAAGAGGGGCGATTAGCCATTGTTGAGTATGTGAGCACAATGAGATATAATCGAATAATATAGAGGTGATGAGAGAAATATGGAAAAGATTCTAGAGTATCAATATGAGAGGGAAAATCGGAGAGTAGTTATTTATAGGTGAGATTTAAAAATCACGACCATAAATACCAAAGTTACCGTTAGGAATAATTACCCCGCAATATTACCGTTATAACAGTACTTTAATAAGACAAACAATACTTTCCACGTATGCAGTACTTTACCAAGCAGTACTTTCCAAGCAGTACTTTCCAAAAAAAATAGTACTTTTCCAAAGTCTTCTGTATAAACTAAGTATACATAAATAGCCTCCCCTCAAGCAATGCACAGGACTATACAAATACTAAATAGTCCACCCCTTAAATGTAGCTCATTAGTTAATCATGCCAATGCTCACTACCAAGTGATTGAATCTTGAAACATCAAAGCCTTTGGTGAGTAAGTCAGCTACATTATCATCTATGTGAACCTTAACCACATTAATGAGCTTGCTCATAGCAATCTCGATAAAGTGATGCCTAATCAGTATGTGCATGGTCTTGGAATGATAAACCGATTCTTCACAATACAAATGGTACACTTATTATCAATATTGATGGGAGTATTCTTGAAATTGAACCCATAGTCCAAGAGTTGATTCAGATCCACAAAACTTGTCTACAACAGCTTGCGTGCCTACATATTCATTGGTAGGGGATGTTCTTTGTTGTTTGTTTCTTACATTGCCAGGAGACTAATCGTCTTCCAAGATATTGGCATCCACCAGTTGTAGATCTTCTATCATAGTTATTACCGCATAATCACTATCCGAAAAGCTTCTAGTGAAAAGGTGACTCTTTTTGGATACAACAACCCCAACTTAGGTTGTTGTTTCAAATAACGTAAAATTATTTACTTTGCATTCATATGAGAGGTCTTTGGTGAGACTTGATATCTTGCACATAGACAAACTGCAAACATGATATCGGGCCTTGATGCAGTAAGATACATAAGAGAGCCAATCATTGATCTGTATAACTTGACTTCAACAGGTTGTCCATCTTCATCTTTGCCCAATGAATTGATAGATTTAATAGGTGTAGTAAATGCGGATCTTCATATCATCAAAATTTAAATTATATATGTCTCGTAACATACTTGTCTTGACTTATGAAAATTCCTTCCTTTGACTGTATAACTTGAAGTCCCAAAATGAATGTTAACTCTCCCATTGAACTCATTTGAAATTCTTCTGCATCACCGCCAAACTCCTTGACCATGGACTATTTGGTAGCCCCCAAGATGATATCATCAACATAGACTTGAACTAACATGATATCCTTCTTGTCTCTCTTGATAAAAAAGTCTTGTCAATAGCTCCCCTTCTGTAGCCATGTAGCAATAAGAATGTAGAGAGTCTCTCATACCAAGCTCTAGGTGCTGATTAAGGCCATAAAGAGCCTTAACCACCTTGTAGACTTTTTTTGGATGTTTAGGATCTTCAAAACCGGGAGGTTGTTTGACATAAACTTCCTCTGTAATCTTGCCATATAAAAAGGCACTTTTGACATCCATCTCTGTAAACTGAAATCCCATATAAGAAGCAAAAGCAAGAAAAATTCTAATAGCTTCTATCCTTGCTACATGAGCAAATACTTCATCATAATCTACTCCTTCTTCTTGTCTGTAGCCT
Source organism: Chrysanthemum makinoi (assembly GCA_910596185.1). NCBI lineage: Eukaryota > Viridiplantae > Streptophyta > Magnoliopsida > Asterales > Asteraceae > Chrysanthemum > Chrysanthemum makinoi. Next base: position 161,877,105 of record OU343218.1, read on the forward strand.
TGTGCTACTAACCTTGCTTTATTCTTGATAACATTACCTCTTTCATCTCTTTTGACTCAAAACCCATCCGTTCCAATAACTCTCTTCCCATCGGAAGATCACATAACACCCATACTTGAAGTTTAAATTGAAGAAGTTCTTCCTGCATAGCTTCAACCCAGCTTTTTTTAGTCAAAGCTTGAGCAATATTCTTGGGTTCCTCTTGAGAGATAAAACAAGTAAATAGGCAGGTTTGGTGGTCCTTATGATTCAGCCTGTTTTGTTTATACACAAAGCTAAGTAAAGCATTGTGAGGTGTTGAGAAAGTCTTAGCTACGTCTAGTCATCACTCCGAAGAAGAAGGACCAATGATTTGATCAGAAGGATGATTCTTATGAATTCTTAAGCTTGGAGACTGTGGAACTCCATAAGTATCCTCCAAATCGTAAAAATCGACAGATCTTCATTGGAATCAGAAAATTCCTTCGACTTCAAATTCATCATCGCTTTCTTCTAATCCGTGCATGGTAGGATCATCTAAATCATCTAAAGTATCGGGTAACGGTACAACAAAGACTTTGTTCAAAAGTGCTGTCCAAAGTACTGTAAGAGTACTCTGCAGACTTGTTCTTCTTCTTTGCCTCTTCATAAGCTCTTCTTTGTTCATCGATTGTAAGAATGTGCTAAAACATCTTGAAGAAGCAAATGATTAAGTTCTTCTTGAATAGATTGATCCTCAGCAGACAATGAGGATTTTGGTTCATCAAGTGCTTTGTTTTGAAGCATCGATTTGCTTTGGAGCATCAAGATTTTGTTTTGAAGCATCAAGCTTTGCTTTGGAGCATTAGTACTTTGTTTTGAAGCATCGTATTTGCTTGGAGCATCATGTACTTTGCTTTGGACTAACAGAGCTTCACCGTGATACATCATCGTATAAGATGAACGCCATGAACAACATATTGTAAGTCTTCTCCATCATGCACAGGTTGATTTTCTTCTCTAACGGGTACATAGTTCATAGAAGGAGTTAAAACTTCAAGATCAAATATCCAATCAGGACCTTTACCTTTCTCATTATCTTGATCTTCTAAAAACTCAATGTGAAGACAATCTTGAACCTTCTTAGTGACTCTGTTGTACACTCTAAAGCCCTATCAAGTTGTTTGTACAATAGCCCAATAAATAACCTTCTTCTGACTTGCCATCAAACTTTCCCAGATTATCAATTGTGTTTAAAATAGTAAGAGGGCATCCAAAAGGCTTCATAAAACGAATGTTGGGTTTGTTGCCCATCAACAACTCATAAGGTGTCTTCATCTGTGGTTTGGTGACGAGACTCGCATTAAAGTACATAGCAAAGCGGTACCTTCACCAAAATTGAATAGGTAGTTAGAATCTGCTAGCATTGTTCTTGCCGCTTCAATCAAAGTCCTATTCTTCTCTCTGCAACACCATTAACACGTGGTGTTCTTGCAATACAAACTCCCTCTTGATGCCTTTGTTTGCACAAAATTCATCCATAAGCTTGTTCTTGAATTCATCCCATTATCACATCTAATACCTCTAACCTTGAGTCTCAATTGGTTTTCAAGTACTATTATGAGAGTCTGAATAGCATCAAAAGTATCATCTTTAAAACCCAAGAAAAATACCCAACCAATCTCGCAATCATGCAACCGTTAAGATGATGCTTTTTCTTGTTTAAACTTGCCACAGAGACAGGTCCAAACAAATCCATATGTAACAACTCCAAAGGTTCTCTAATAGTCCTCTCCTCAAGCTTCTTGCATGAAACTTTGTGTTGCATGAAGCTTCTTGCATGCCAAGCATGAATGATCATTTTTGTAAGTCTTTGAAGGTAAACCTCTAACTAAATTGCCTTTGACCAGTTTGTTGATATTCTTGAAATTAACATGGCCCAATCGTCTATGCCATTGATGTGCCTCTTCAGTTGTTGCTTTAGCCACCAAACATGTGGCTCTCCAATAAGAATGTAGACTCTTCATGTCTAAGCTATACACATCATTTGTTCTGGGTACTCTAAGAACTACCAAGTTATCATCAACAAAGCTTGAAGTCGGGGAAAGGATGAGACATTATGTGTCAATGAATAACACAGATGCTTTTATCACGCGATTTGAGAGACTGACAGTAAGTTGAACTTAAGCTCCTTCACATATCTAAAATTCTCAAAATCTATACCGCTTTGATAGTTCCTTTGCGATAATCCTTCCTCCATTGGGATCATTCCCAAATGCAACTTTTCCTCCACTAATAGATCTAAAATCGCATGTAATCTCCTTGTCTCATGCGTCAGACTTCCGAGAGCAACCACTATCTACTATCCGATGATCTTTAAGCTCCTCTTCTGGGTTGCCCCGCACAAAGATAAAAGAGTTAGTGATTTTTAGGAACCCAAGCCACATTCGACTTGTGTTCCCTTGTGGAGTTACAAACTCAAATTCTTTGAGTATATAATTTCCATTTTTCAAAAATTATCCGAATTATCTTTTGATTTTTAGCATGTGGATTTTCAAAACTTTCGGATTTTCGTCAAATTCTCTTTACAAGTTCATTCTCTGTTTGTCCTCGCATTACTTCCCTCTTAACCCATTTAGTTTTAACACTTGGTTCCTGTGATCTAGATCCCCTATGTGAATTATAATACATTCTAGGTTGATAGTGATGAGATCTCATAGGATTCCTATTCTAAAGAGTGTGATCAGTACCTTGTTTTTTCTGAGTAGTACTTTGAGAAAGTATCGGTCGAGAGTTAACTTTGGAAAGTACTTGTAGAGATCTTGAAGGTTTTAAAAAGGTCTTCTCGGTATGGGTATCTATGATCCGGTGAGAAATTTCGTGATTGACCCTATTTGAATTATTCCATGGTTTGTGCTCTCTAGGTTTCTCGTTGATCATGTTCTTTGGGAATTTTCTAAGATATTCCGAGTGATGTTCACAATCCTTGATTAAATGATTAGGACTAAAACACACAAAACATAGTTTTTGACCCATACTTCCAAAGTGACTTCTTCTATTTCTATGACCAAAACAATTTTGCCTTCTAGGTGAATGATTAAACTTGTTTTGACCAAAGTTATCCCAAAAGGTTTAGCAGAATGTTTTGAAAAGGTTTTCCCTGAAGGTGCTTGCTTGTGGAGCAAGACTTTGAGTTGAAGGTACCGCTTGACTTTGAACATTTGTTTTCGAGTTTCTTTGGGGTTTTCGCACCTAGATCGACCAAGTAGCTTTTTCCTAAACTCTAGACTGCTACTCCAAAACGAGAAACATCTCGGCCTAGGGGTTGATGACTTCCGGTGGGATGGGAAACCGCATGATAACCATTATCTTTCTTATACTGTGGGAGGTGGTTCACTAATTGAACCCTCATTACTAGATGTGTCTACATAATTAATGAGTTCATCATCACTAGTGGTTATATCCTCTAGGTCATCATCGACTTGATTCTCTTCTATGTTTTCAAAGTCCATTCCAAAACCTAAGCCAGTTTTAATGTAAGCTCTTCTCTCGCTTTTTGAACATAAGTAACATGTGACATACCGGACTCACCCCAATTTTGCCTTCTTAGCTAACAAATCATCTCTTTCCTTAGTCGGTTTCTCTATTTGAGGAAATTTTACAGCTTTAATTTCCATTCACTTAGTTTTAACTGATAATCTGTTGAGTTACATATTTTTCATTCCCAAGCTACTTCATTACTTTCATGTGTTAAGATTTTAGCTTCCATAGATTCTAAGGTTATTTGGTAACCAGACCCTGTACTAGCCCTAACACAATTATAAACGCTTTCAATCACATAACTGCCAAGTAATTTGTGATAAAAATCTTGACAATTTGAGCATACCTCAGAGATAGGGGTGAACTTGGTGAAGTAGCCACCATTGCAAGTTGAACAGGATCATCTTCACTTTCCATGCTCCAATCAAATTCTCCTAGACAATCTCACGGATTCCAAATCAAAGATGTTCGTGTTCCTCATCAAAGTAATGCTCCACCAATTCTTCCATCGACTCTTCACCTACTTCTTCCACTACTACCATACAATAAGTCACCGGTTCATCATCAAACTCTTCAGGTCAACTTCTTATAACTTCTCTTGAGCAACCAAAGCCTTTGTTTCAAGAATTGGAATTTATTTGAGCTCAGCTTTGGTTTCTCGATGTCCTGTTTGCTTGATACTTAGCAAACACTCTCTTTTACAAAGTGTCCAATATTTTGACAATTGAAGCATTCAATTTTGGATTTGTCAAAAGTTATTCCTTGTTTTGGTTTGAAATCAATGCTTTTTCCTATCTTCTTCATATACTTCTTAATCCTAGCAGTGATCATAGCAACTTGCCACCTGATATCAATTTCTTCAAGTGCATCTTCTTCAATCTGTGCTAGATCTTCTTCATAAGTGACAAAACTAGCTTGTCAGTGCATTAAAGGAGCACATAACTTCATCCGAGTGCATAGTAGTAGTTGGTGGGGCTTGCGAAAGCATAGGTGGGAAATGCAAAGTGACTTTGAGCTTGAATGATTTGAGGAGAAGCAAAGATATTTTTGGTTGAAGTATCGCCTTTTCAGATGACAAAAAAGCAATATTATGTGATTTGGAACTAGTTTGACCATTCATCTCATGCTCATACACCTTTAGATGATTGTAGAGATCATCAAAGTCCATGACATCTAAACCTGGTTGTCCTCTGATCATTGTAGTAATCACATACCATGTAGATTGGAACTCCTTAGAAACTTCGATTAGCATCTTCAAGCGATACTTTGCCTTGTATAACTCCAACATGTTGAGTAGATTTTGGAACCTATCATATGCGACATCAAGACTCTCTCTTTCACCAACTGCCAATTTGGAAAGTTTCAAACTGTTGCTTCAGAGATTTCTGCATCTTCTTAGCGAAGCTTCATTCCTCCAAATCGGTCTTGAGAGCGACCCAGAGCTGCTTAGCATCTTTAGCATCATGAAATTTGAGAAGATGACCATCTGGAATGGCGCGCACAAGAGAATGTTGAGTGCCTTCTCTTGATTCCTTAAGGTTCTTTGGTAAGACGCCTTAGGTGCTTTGGGTTGTCCAGGAACATCAATGGGTTCTACAACTTCTTCATTACCATCAACAATTACATTCCATAGAGCATGGTGCGTCGAATGGCAATGTATCGCCTCATCTTCATTCATCATAGATCATATTTAGCCTTTCTTGATGACACAGAATCCTCATTGAGGTGATGGAAGGTGGTGGAGCGAATCGGTCGACATCTTTAGATTTTGTTGTAGTAGGGTTTCTTCCAAGTCAGAGTTTCCACACAAGCTCTGATACCACTTGTTGGATCGATGTACTCTATCCAAACTAACTTAAATAGCTTATTTAAGGTTTAACAACCTCGGATAAATCCTAAGTTATTAACAAAGAAACACCGAACAAACTCTATTAAGTATCGCTGAATTTACTTAACAAAGCTAAGAAGAATAACCTTTATTATTAACTCTAAATCTTATTATGCAGAATACTTTAACAACTCTAAGAATATCAAACTTCTCTAAAACTCTAAATAATAACTTATAAGCAATCGTACCTCTAATGCCAATCTAGGGGTCCTTTTATAGGCTCAAGGATAACCCTAGTCGGTTTACAATTTGTATCATTATACGACAAGTAATCTAATACGTAATATTCTAGAGTTACAATACTTTCTATAAACGAATATAACTTTGTTCTTTGCAAGATTGACTTTCATGTGCAAGATGCTTTGACTTTATCTTTAGCAATACTTTGACTCTTTGACTTTTTCCAGTACTTTGTAGTTTACAGTACTTTTATCAATCTTCAGTACTTTGTCAATCTTCAGCACTTTCATATCCCAACAATACCAAATAGACCGACCAACTTTACTTTATGTATGGTGATATAATGATGACAAGGTTAGGTATTTGTTCCCATGATCCGCCAGAACCGGAGGGATCTACCCAGGGACAATCCACTAGATAGTGTAGATGTCCTTAGGTATGATGGAAAAAAGGAGAAAAATGTGAATATGGGAAGAGTGCAGACTGAGACAGAGCTAGTACTGGAATAAACGCAACAAGGTTCTAGTTATGAAGTCTCGGTAAGCACTGAAGGGGTTGAAGAATGAAAAAGAACTTAATGTGAAGAAAGCTGAAAAGAAATAGCCTTCCATTAATTCAACCTTAGGGCAGAAATCGGGTTCAATACATATGCTTTTGGTTGTTACTAAGGTAACACCGGTGAAGACAAGAAGCGTCATGGACCCAATGGCCTTACGCGATTTGCACTAAACTTCCCAAGCCACTCAAGTTCCTCTTAAAAGGGCTTGTTTCTTTCTCACATGGAACCGACATTATCTATCGACTTTCTCTTAGAGATTGTTGATATTGAAGAAGGAGACCCTCACCCTAGTCTCCGGCATAGGAAGCAAATGTGCACAATTGAGTCTAGAGCCACGAGATCATCAATAAATCTCATTAGGACACTTTCAATGAAGACTCTCTGTTTCACACAATGTGGAAAGAGAGATAATATCTTGAGTCCTACGCATTATCCTTGTGGTATTGCCAGAACATCTGAGTGATATGCAAACATATTCACAATGAAGATGGAAAGCCTTCTGGAGCCAACATCAAACAAGCTCCTGGTAGGTGGCATGTGAAATCTATTCTATAGATCAATCATGTGACAACTGAACAGAAACAATGGGGCGATTCAATCTTTTGAATCAATCCTGGTTCAGGTTATGGATTGACGGATACCTTTGCAAAACCGGTCGTTGTGCTGAAAAACTCTTTTCTTTAGCACATCGACTGTGTACTTATTTCTCAAAATAAAAGGTGTTTATGATTGATAATTGATTTTCATTAAAACCTTCGTTGTATTGCAAAAACAATTTCTACTGAGCAATACTCGATTGTTTTTCAAATCTCTTTTCATCAATCAGTGAATCTCGTTTCGCTGGTTCACTCACTCGTGTTGTCTTCTTTGAGACGTTCGGTTTGAGAATAGCTAGAGCATTGCGAAACCTGTCCAAGGAAATTCTTGAATTATACCTGATCACAGCAGTACTTGTACGATCAACGGGAACCGTGGGCCGTGTACCTCAATTCATCGAAAGTGATCAAAGACACTTTCTTGTGATTTATTACTAACTGTCTTAAGGTACACCCGAGTTTGCAATGATCGAAATGAAGCGATCAATCCCGCATGCTCACACAACACAATCATATCTAAAGAAATCATGATTAGTACATCAATGACTCTGATATTTTCACTACGCTGCTGCCAATATCATGAATCAACGAAAGCTTCCGCTACTCTGATAAGAATAAATCATGATCTAGAATGTGAGCATGTCAGTCCAATTGTCACAACATCATATGCTGGCAACACAACAATGGGTGATGTTGAGATTTGCAGTGGCTGATGATCTCTAGTAATGCTCAAAAGGTCATCATGGTGGATCAGATCAATAACCTCCACGAAACATACATCGTAGATGTACAATGATGAAATCAACACAGAAACACATAGTTTGAGTACTTTGAAGTAGAAATGTCTGCGAGCTCAAGACTGAAGATTAATTAGAATGCCAGGATTCAAAATGTAAAACATGGGGTGACCTCCCTTAAGGGAGATTGTTAGAATTAGAAAATTCCATAGTGAAGTATCGGTCACCCCAAATACAATCTAGCATAAGTTAGCTCGTAGACATCACGTTATTTACTATGTTATTTAGTTAGCTATTTAGTTTAGTGCAACACAGTGGAGGAAGGACGGGTCTTTACCCATTGTATACCGATCCGTGGACGTCGGAGAGGTCGTTTATTTTGTAACCTATAAATACCCTCTACCTTTCAAGCTAGAGGGTTGGATGTTCATTTGGGAATCTAACATTCCACAAGTTTCTCTTTCTAGAATATCCCACTTTCTCTCTCTAAAACATATTATTCGCCTACTTATGATTATGGTTTAGTGTGTTTGTGAAATCCAATATGTTACATGTTCAACTTCTAGTTTAGAAAGACGCTTTACCAAATTATCGTGATCATCCTGATCAATTTTCTCATTAAGTTTCGAATTAATCATTTCAAGCTCAATGACACGATCATGGGAGACTTTCAGAGCAACAGATAATTCATGAAATTGAGAAGCATTAATGGAGCAATTCGTAGCAGTGTAAAACACTACTTGAGCAATACATTCAGAAATAAGATTCTCATTCAAGGTATGCAAGTTCTTCCTCTCAATCTCAAAACCCCTTTCCCCTTCAGTTATCCCAGTGGGTGTGATCCTTTTCTTACAAGTTTTCTCAAAATCGACAAATAGTTGAAGAATAACATATTGGCTGATTAAGGTCTTGCTCTTAGTGGCAATAGTTCTAGGAACTAAATGCATTGGTGTATTTGGAGGATACACAGTCGTTGCAGGAATTTTCCTAAGGGGAGAGTTTGTTTCAACAAGATTTTCGCTTTTGCTTATCTAAGTCCCTTTTCCAGAAAACTTGTTGAGGTGTTAACAACGTTTGAGGCTTAAATTTGTTTAAGGAGATCCAGTTTTCCTTGTAATCATGGGGTTTGATTGTGATGTTATTCTTTTACATTCAGGGATCTTCTAGCTTCTTGTTCATTTTCTCCCTATATGCATCATCTAATTTTCTATCTTCCTCAGCACTCAAGCGCAACTAGGTTTCTGTCTAGGTTTAAGAATCTCATTGCCATCATAGATTACATTTTGGTGATTTTGCTATCTTACCGCATCACCGGGATTAGGTTTATCTATAATGGGAACACTATGCTTATCGCTTAAAAATCTATGCTTAGTGACCATGTGAGCAGTCTGAATGGTATTCCCTTGTACGTACAACTTATTTTCAAGCTTGTTCTTCAAAGTTTTTAGATTAGAAAAATCATTAAAAAGTTTTGATTCCTTAGCATGAAATTCTTGCCTAAGCACTTTAACAATTTCTTGAAGTTCTTGTTTTTGCTTAGCAGTTTTAGAAAGCTTTTCTTGTAAAGAGTTTAACTCTTGTTTTAACACTTCTTCTCTAAAATTACTTTTTCTAATAATTGTACGCATTTGGTTATCCAACTCGCTCAATGATAAGAGATCATCAGGGGCATGAAAAGTATTCATCACAAACATAGTCATCATTGAAAGATGCATCACTTGGTATAATCTCACTTTCACTTTGTTTCACATATTGATCATATGGGACAACATTGATATTACCCATATTTTCAATATTTGACTCAATAGTTTTAGTTGATTGTACTTTGTCATGTATCTTTTGCACATCAGCATCATCGTATAGTTTTAATACCTCAGAAATGATTTTGTCTTTGGATGGACCAACTTGTGATGATGATGAGACTTTAGGAGAGACCATTGGAGAAATGCTAGCCATGAATATTGTTTCATAGTAGGTTCATCATCAACGCCGAGTCGTATGCATCACAATCAGCTACTTGAAAGGTATTACATGATTATGGCCTATCTCCGAATTGGCGCTCATCCACATCTGCACCATACGTCTTGGCATTTCCTCAAGACCAAGAAACAATAGTTCTTCTTCATCCAAAGTCTGCACCATTATCCTCGAGCTTGAACAAAAACATCTTATCCCTGAAGTACTCTGCATTCGAGGCGTTTTGGCGATGTCCAGTTCCTTGTAACGTGTCCCTCACCTCCACAGTTGTAACACTTGATCGGCTTTGCTTGTCCCTGGTTTCCATTCCTTCCTCTATTCTGATTTGCCACATATCCTCTACCAGCTCCACCTCTTCCAAATGCTTCACCTCTTCCTTGTTCATAATGTCTTTCTTGAATTGGCTGCACCGTAACTTTCCCATCTTTGACGAGAGCATGATTGTGAAGATTGGATGCAGTTCTGATCTCATTGTTGGTGTGAAGACTGTTGGTATGTGGACTGAGAGTCAAGTTTTGTTTAACCATAAGGGCGAGTTGAGTAATGAAGTGTCCCACGGCTGCATCAGCGTCAGCTTGTTTAAATCTTGGATCGGGAATGAGTTTGTGATTGCCCTCACCCATGGGTATAACTTGAGATGCTTTGGTGGTAATCCCAATGTTTGAGTAGAATGTAGTTGAATCATTTTATCAGCTAGTCTCTCCCTGGTTGGTTTTGAACTGATCAAGAATCCTTTTTTCAAACATAGCATGTCTCTTATTCTGAAGAAGGAAGGCATAAAGTTTCTCATAGTTTGTATTCTTCAATCCTTTGGTTAGCTTCACAGAGGTGACAAACTTATGCCATTCGGGATTCATGTTGTTCACAAACTTTGAGTTCAATTGAATGTTTGGCATAGTCATTCAGATGTTCCTCATGTCATTAACAAGCTTGTGGAATCTCACGTAATACTCATAGACACTCTCATCTGGTTTCATTTTGAAGTGCTCAAATTCATCATAAAGTTGTGATTCTCTCGCTTCCACGGTTAATTGTGAACCCGAAAAGAAGCATCTTGACACTATCCCACTGCCTTCTTCGGTGTTGTGATTGATAAGCTTGTAGATATCTTTTGGAAGACCTTGAAGTCACGATGTTAGAAGCCTGATATAAGCATCGAATCTCTTTTCTCCTTATCACTGAGATCATCATACATCTTTGGCCTATCAATCCAAAATCATAGTTCCATCTGAAGCAGTATCAATTATGTCTCTTGTAGTCTCAACCTGATAAGGTCCTTCATCAATCGATTTGAGAATGTTGACCCCATTTTCCTTTCCAAGACGTACAATCTGATTCTTTGAGCCCAAAATTAAGTAGTCGAGTTGTCAAGCATGGGTGGGCGGGTGTCGAACCGGCTTGAACATCCTCGACAGCTGGAGATGATTGTAGGTAACGTTGGTAGACATGTTTAACGATTACACGGGATTTATAACTCTATGATTAAACCAGAAATATATTCTTTCCGGGATTTTACTAAATCAAGAAAACCGTATACAAACAAAAGTTAACCAAATAAGTCGCTAAGATTCTTTGAATCAAATTAAGCTAAAACCAAGTTGCTAAGACAAGTCGCTAAAAACCAAGTTGCTAAGTTCCAAATCGCTAAGAATTTTGACAAAGAAGTCGCTATGCACCAAGTCGCTAAGAAATCAAGTCGCTAAATAGCAACTCGCATCTCTGGTCCAAATCGCTACCACCAAGTCGCTACGAAACTTAAGAACAAGTCGCTATCAAAATTGAAAGCAAGTCGCTACCTTACCAAATCGCTACCCGTAGTGGAGAATCCACCAACAGTACTTTTGTTATTGGCTTGTCTCTAAAGCAAGTCGCTAGGCACCAAGTAAATACACGACAATACCTACACAACTCGCTACAAACTTACAAAGCAAGTCGCTAGCATGAAAAAATACCGTGACCCAAGTCGCTAGCATGAAAAAATTCAAAAACACCACTTTTCAATCCAAAAACAACCCAACCACGATGATTCAAGCCTTCCAAATCAAAACCTAAACACTTATGATGATCCTAAACACAAAAGTACAATCAAAATCCAAACTTTAACACTAGAAATCAACCAAATGATACAAAAACCACTAAACTTTCTCAAACTAAAAAACTACCTAAAAACCACTAGAAATCCAAAGATATGTAAGAGATGATCTAACCATGGCTCTTGATACCATTTGTAACATATTGGATTTCACATACACATCAAACCACAAGCAAAGTAGGTGTACAAAGAGATGAGTTTTAGAGAGAGAAAGCTAGAGGTTTGGGAACTTTAGTGAGAGAAAGAAAAATCTTATTATGAGCTCCAACTCTCTACCTTGGGAGGTAGAGTATTTATAGTACTTACATAAAATGCCACTGACGGGCGTGGATCAGGCATACAGTGGGTAAAGACCCGTCCGTCCTCCACGGTGTTACAAAACTAAATACTACTTAACAATAAATAACTACGACTATGAGCTTTCTAACGATTACATATACTTGAGGTGACCGACACTTTAACTACTGGATTTTCCAAATCCTAACAATTATCCTTGTGGTATTGCCAGAACATCTGAGTGATATGTAAAAGTATTCACGATGAAGATGGAAAGCCTTCTAGAGCCAACATCAAACAAGCTCTTGGTGGGTGACATGTGAGATCTTTTCTAAAGATCAAGCTTGTGACAACTGGACAGAAACGATGGGGCGACTCACTCTTGAATCAACCTTGGTCCAGGAAATGAATTGATGAATACTTTTGGAAAAACCGTTCCATGTGCAAATCTTCTTTTTTGTAGCACATCGAATGTGTATTCATATTTCAAATTCAAAAAGTATCTCTGATTGAAAAAAAATACTTTTGGAAAAACCGTTCGATGTGCAAATGTCTTCTTTTCTCTAGCACATCGAATGTGTACTCTTTTCAAATACAAAAGTTATTTTTGATTGAAAATTTATCTTTCTCATAAAACCTTCGTCGTATTTCAAAACTCTTTCTTCTAAGCAATACGCGATTGTTTTCAAATCAATTTTTCATCAATCGGTGAATCTCAATTCATTTAGTTCACTCAATCCGTGTTGTCTTCTTTGAGGCTCGGTTTGAGAAACGACTAGGCATTGAAACCATGTCAAGGAGATTCTTCGAATTCTACGATCACGTACTTGTAATGCGATCAACGAGGAACGTGGGCGTGTACCTCAATTCAACGAAAGTGATCAAAGACACTTTCGTGTATTTTATATGCTAAGCTGTTTGCAGGTACATTTGGACGGTTGCGGTGATCAGTGAGAAGTCAATCCATAGCCGCATGCTCACAACATCCACACTTAATTGAAGAAATCATGACTGGTGCATATCTCTGAGAACACAGCTCGATATTTATATACTATGTTTTGCTATCGCCGCAAATATCATGAACCGGTAAAGCTTCCGCTACTCTGATGAAAAGATGTCATGATCCAGAAGTGTGAGCATGTCGGTCCAAAAGTCACAACATCACATGATGGCAACACAATAAAGGGTGATCTAGAGATTTACTGTGGCTGATGATCTCAAAGAAAGCTCAAAGATCATCAAAGATGTGGATCAGTTAAAGGCCTCCACTAAAAGTACAAATCAATGCGGACTTTGAAGAATCGCTACTAAAGCACAAAGATTGCGGAACTTGAAGAATAGAAGTCTACGAGCTCACAACTAAAGACAAAGATAGAATGCTAGGATGCAAAATGTATTTCATGGGGTGACCTCCCTTAGGGGGAGATTGTTAGGAATTGGAAATTCCATGTTAAAGTGTCGGTCACCCCAATAATGGTCTAGCATATGTTAGCTCATAGACGTGTTGTTATTTACGTTATTTAGTAGCTAATTAGTTAGTTTGTAGCGTAGTTTAGTTTAGTGTAACACCGTGGAGGAAGGACGGGTCTTTACCCACTGTATACCTGATCCACAGGCCGTCAGGAGGTCGTTTAGCTTGTAACTATAAATACCCCTTCTATCCTTGGAAGGGGTGGTGCTTTCTCATAATCTAACCTTGCATTTTGTGTTACAACTCTCTAACAAGAACACCCTCTCATCTCTTTCTCTCTCTAAACCATGGCATACTTGACTCATCATCATCCAAGGCCACCCGGATCATCTATAACACAATATTTAAGATCCTACAAGTCATAAGGCTAGAAACATGGTGTCTACATCTAAGTGTCTAGAACTTTTGCATATGGACTTGTTTGGTCTATCCGCTATAAGAAGCTATGGGGGCAACTTATACAATTTGGTCATAGTAGATGATTACTCAAGGTTTATTTGGACATTATTTTTGAAAACTAAAAATAAAGCTTTCGATAAATTTGAAATTCTTCTTCGCAAAGAACGGAACCCTACTCCGGAGGATATGAAGGTAGTCGAACACACTCACGGAGGACCGATCGGCACTCCAGAAGCGAAGACAACGGAAAAGAACACTGGAGCTCCGGGTCAAAGAGGCAAAAGTCGGACGTCGAGAATGATGACTTAGCTAGGCCATGGGTGTGCAAGGAGACCGACCAGTTCACTCCACGCATTCGCTTTTTCGACTTGCCTAAGAAGACGCGAATGCCTACCAATGTGAATACATACGACGGAAGTGAAGACCCAGAGGACCACCTAAATTTTTTTCAAAGAGCAGCAAAGGTAGAACGATTGGCTATGCCAACATGGTGCCACATGTTCAATTCTACCCTCACCGGATCTGCTAGGGTGTGGTTCGACGATCTCCCACCGGAATCGGTAGACAGTTATGACGAGCTGAAGGAAGTTTTCCTGTCAAACTTCCTTCAGCAAAAGAAGTGCATAAAGGATCTGGTGGAACTTCAGCATATCAAACAGAAAGAAGGAGAAACCACAGAAGACTTCGTGAAAAGATTCAAGGTGGAAAGTAAGGATGTCAAAGGAGCTCGGGAAGTCATGGACCTTTTGAATAACAGCCAAGATGATCTTATGAAAATGGAGCATTTTCACATAGAAGATGTCAAACAAATTTTAGGAATTCTAGAAAAAAATTTCGTAATTGATTTACCGAAAAATAAGTTTTAAATCCATTGGATTTTTTCATCTTTTTTTTAGAAAAAGGCCAAAACATAAGTTTTGAATCTTTAGGACAATTTATATATTTGGAATCGGCATAGATTCATAATTTAATTGACATAATTTAATTGAATAGATGTATCTAGGGAGAATTCACTTTGAAGTGACTGCTCCCTAGATACATACGTCATGATATTTTATTTCACAATTGTATTGAACCGGAAAGCTGTCTGTTAATACAAATATCGTCATTAAACTTTATTTATATTTTATGATCTTTACCTAAATTTTGTTAACGACAAAAGTAAATTTAATTTTTATAAAGCTTAAAGCTTGTCAAGTTTAAAACAAGCTTTTCAAATAATATCTTCATCACTCAAGCATTTACATTTTGATTAATCATATTTTGGTATGAATCTAAACCATAATGCATGTTAGTATTTTTAGATCAAGAATGTTTTGGTTTCTTAAAACAAAACATTATGTAGGACCGTAAAAACATGTGATTTATGTGGTTCGGGAGGTCTTGGTTGATCAAACATGATGATATGAATCATGTTTCTAGTGAGAGAAAGTAGAGAGAGGGAGGAGAAACAAATGATACTTTTATTAATGAAACAAAAATACACTAACCAAATGCTTAACCTCACCCCTCATGGAGAGTCATGAGGGGTATTTATGGGCTCAAAAAACCATTACTTTGCCACTTAAACAATACTAGTCCCTATGGGCAAAGTATACTACGCATCTAGTCCAATTCACGTAAGTGACATTATCTTTATAAAAAAGCGAGGCTAACAATCTCCCTCCAAGATATCGTAACACGTGAATGGTTACAATGAGATCTATAAATACAAAACAAAGTAAATTACAATAGTAATGAACTATGTTGACTTTGTTGAAACGTAGAGCCTCTGTAGTCTAGATACTAAGGCAAACTTGAAGTTCTCTTCTTCCGACGATCTTGGCATTTGATCTTTGGCGCTGACGGCACAAATCTTTGTAGCTCTGAACTTCAACTGTAACGGTCTAGTTAGGTTATTACTCCCTCCTAACTAGTGAGCCTTTTTTCTTTCTTTTGCTCCCTCCTGAACCGACAACTCTCTTCCAACACGCAGCGGAGAAAGTAGACTCTTGATTCTAGCACAATGGTTGTAGTTCTGGGAACATCATAACAACATAACTCACTTAGTATTGCATCCAAGTTGGTAAAAAGCCCCGATGTACACACACTACTTCTCCTTCTTTGGTCTTAAGCACAATTCCCTTCGTAATCCAATCACGAAAGATGAAATACTAACTTCTCCCTCCTGATGGTTGCGAGCTATCGAAATCATCAGAATGCTGCGTACATGCCGTATTACCTTTTTCTTGATGCAATATTAAAACCTTAGCTTGATCAAAATTCCGTGAGAATATGTCGCAAAAATACTCTCAATACTGCTTCTCTCAAACCAACCTGAAACTGAACCTCTTTTTTAATTCACCGGCTAATAGTAATGACCACATATGGAGATAACCCGATACGACCAACTTGAAAAGGAAGTAAACATTCCAACTTTGTGACTTACTGCTTGTTCTAAATTTTTTAACAATCCACAACGCCGTGTGACACTGAGCACTACAACGTAACTCCTGTGAGCACTACAACGTAACTCCTTACATCAGTTATAACCAGATTGTCAAATTCATAAAATGCCCAGACAAGTTATCTTGAGACATGCAACCAACCAACCAACGTCTCAAAGATAAAGAAGTTCACCCGTGAAACGTCACTTCAATTTCTCATCAATAATACCGTACAAAAACCCCGTAATCATTTTCTTCAAATTTTAGCTCAAGCCGTGAATACGTATCTTCCGTGAAAATATACCATACCATACCAAAAATACCGTGCATTTTACCATAAATTAAAATTTGTATCCAAAATTTTTGTCAAAAAATTCGGATAGCAATTTTAATTTTACCAATGTGAGCAACCCAATGTCAAAATGCTATTAGGCATTGTAGCCCATTGATGAGTGTCTAAATACTCATCATTTTTGTACAATCTAAACTGCAAAATCATCTGAAAACACTCAGAAATGCATCAAAATGATGAAAATATCACAAATCAGTGTTTTATGTGTTTTAAATGCAAAAATATCAAAATCAGATGAAAAACATATCAAGTTTGCAAAATTGGCAGTTTTAGTCCCCCAAGTTTCAAAAGTTGTCAAATCTAGTCCCTGAATTCAAAAATCAAGAATTTTATCATTCAAGGTCCCTGAAATGTTCTAAGTTGTTTAAAATGGTCCTTGAATGATTCTTTGGTCAAATGGCAGATAAGGTCCCTAAAGTTTGAAAAATTGCAAAATTGGTCCTTGGATATTTTAAAATGGAATTTTATGCAAAAGGGTCCTTGTTCTATCAAAGTTTGTCAAGTTTGGTCCTTTTGATATCTTTGGAAAAATGGGCAAGTTCATTCCTCAAGTTTGGTGGAATTACATTTTTGGTCCTTGTATACTTGCATAATCCAAACGGACCCCCTTTGTATTTTGAGCCCAACCCAAACAAATAGAACCCCTGCCAATATCCCTTGATCCCAGTCCAAAACCCAATTGTGAACCCTCCCCTTATTATAACCCCACGGTAAAAACAAGTCAAAGGCGCCAAAACCCACCCACTGTTCATCTCCCTCTCATAACATCAGTAAATCCAAAACCAGAGCTGGTTTTCCATCTTTTTCAAACACACCACTTGTCTCACCTCACCCTCACCTTACCTTGTCCCCTCCACCTCCACATCTTCCAAAGCCCATTAATATCAAAAACCTGCTCAAAGAAAATTGGCCAAAAATCCAAATGGACGTATATGATGATTTTGGCCAATCCAATGGCTCAGATGAGGTGGGATACATTCAGAGGTCAACAAGGAGTTTAAAAAGTCTATAAAAAGGAGCGGAGAAGCATTGTATGAGGATATCTAGAATTTTTAGTTTACTTAATGTCGTTTTAGCTTAAACTCAATTTTCAGTGTATGTTTTAACTTAAAAGCTTTGTATTTCAAGTATTTAGTGTGTAATAAATCTTTTGAAGTCATCAATTGCAGTTTCAATTCAAGTTTCCAGTTTATGCGTATTTTCAAATTTCAAAAATCTCATGAATGTTCTAATGTTGTTAGTTGATTGTTATTAAGGACTAAATAAGCCACATAAGCTCATAGATAGCTTCTAAAAGCTATTAGATATCATAAAATTCAGCTTAGCATCAAAAAGGAAAAATCACCAAAAATATCAAATAATTAGTTGAAAAATCAAAAATCCCATGGAAATGGTGTTCACAGCTGGAGCAGGGTAGATTGTGGATGGCCTTGGGTTAGAAGCTTTGTGGAAAGCTATAGGTTGTGTGTTTGTGCATCAGTTCTCAGTTTGTGCTTGGATTCTACTTTGTAAGCCTTTTGTTCATTTTTGCATTTCACTATTTTAGTTATTTATTGGCTTGAATCTCTGTGTTTTCATGTTCATTAGCTTTAGTTAAGTGTAGTTAAAGATTAAAATCAGTTGGTTGTTCATTTAAATTTGTAGTTGTTAAAAATCTCATTTTGACAGTTAAATTAGTATAATCATCAGTCTTGTGTTTGATGTTGTTAGTACTGTTGTTTCATGTCTATTTAGTCTCTATAAATGATATTATAAGGTCTGAAATCAGTTCCATGGTTTTAATTTGTGATTTGCTTTGAAAAATTCCAAAACAGTTATATTAAGTCTTGTTTGGATTTGTTATTTAAACTGTGATAGATAGTGTTTGTTTTGTTGTTTGTGCTTGCTTTGTGTCACATAAGTGCCTAATAACTCATCTCAGTCAAGAAAACTAGTTCTCATTTGACAAAAAGTCAAAATTGCATTTGATCTCATCTCTGTCATTAAATGTTGGATTTTCATGATCATTGATCTTGTTTTCATGTTTACAAGTTGTTATCATTGATCAAATCAGTCTTATTTCACCTTAAAACAACATAATCAGTAAGTAGTAGTGATTCAAAGTTCATTTTAGTCAACTTAACTAGTTTTTATAAAAAGTCAAATTTCGGTTGGTCGTTTTGAATAAAATAGATAATTTTAGTGTGAGTTTAATATTGAGTTTTAGCTTAAAATCTTTTGGGGTATCAAAGTTTAGCTGCTAAACTTAATTAGAAAAATACTAGTTCACCTTTAATCAGCTTTTTAATAGCTTATTTTCCAACTTCGTTTGAGTACCTGTTCTGAAATTGTGTCCTGTGCACCAGTTTTACAAGCTCAATCAAAAGCTCACACATAGCTTAATTGTTGGTCAAATCCTGTATAACTTGGTTCTTTGGATAGCTGACCAAGCCATCTAGAAGTTCCAGGCTTAAGTTTCTATTTTGTAGCTTGTTTGGTCGCAATAAGCCTCAACCTTGTCCCATTTCTCGTCCATTTCTCGTTTAAGCTAAGTGCTTATTGTCTTTTTAGTAGCTTATCAGTATGTGTTTTTGTGTCTTTTAGCTTCATGTGAGTAGTACTAGCTTATTTACATCTTATTTCAGCTTTTGTTTCAGTTTGTGAGCTTGTTTAAGCTTAATTCTTCAAAATAAGCTCATAAGCAAATCTGTTAGGTTCATAAGCTTAGCAAATAGCTTATTTTTTATTTGTAAAATTTTTGTGTTCATTAAAGTTTCTTATAATCAGTAGTTAAGTAGTTTTGAAAAAGGAAATCCAGAAAAACATCAATTTAAATATAGTGATAGCGTTTATTTAATAGTTTTTAGCTTTTTGATTTTTCTTTTCATATTATTATTAAGCAAATCTTGTTTTGATATTTTTCTTAGTTTTCTGTCACCTTAAGTTATTTTTAGAAAAAGTTTCATAATTTTCCTAATCTATTTAGTATTTGTTATAATTTTAAATAGTTAAAAGTATTAATAAATTAGTAATAAATAATTAAAAAGCATAAAAAATATCTTTTCAGTTTTAAAATTAGTTTTATCATATTCTAGATTTTTCTAAATCAAAATTTTATTTTTCTAGGTTTATTTTATATTTTCTAATATTTAAGTGTATTTTAAATAATAATTAATTAGTAATAAATAGATAAAAAGTGTAAAAAAATATATTTTCAATTTTAAAATTAATTTTATAATACTTTAGATTTTTCTGAATCATAATTTTAGTTTTCTAACCTTATTTCATATTTTCTTTTATTTTAGAGTATTATTAAATAGTTTAAAATAGTTTTTAATTAATAATAATTAAATAAATAGTTATAAAAAATAATTTTCTTTTTCTAATAATTTTCTTTTATTTTTAGGTTTTCAAAAATGTCATTTTTATATTTGTAGGTCTTTTATTTCTTAGATCTCAATTTTTAATTTTGTACGCTTACGTAGTTTTTAAACGTACGTTTTATGTTTGTTTCATCTGATTGTTGTGCTTATCAATTCTGTGTCCAAATTCATTCCAATCAATCAGTAGTGTAGTTATCAATCCAAATCCTTACTGATCACTATCCTTAGTGATCATTCTATCATCTGATAAGTTTTGATACACCATTGAGTCTCCGTGGGACTTAACGACCTGGGAATCCACTATATTCCTCTGATCTTAATTGCATTTGCTTCCAGACTGTTTTAAGTTTGTTACGGTTGGCCATTCACAAGTGGTCAGCTTGTGTGATTAAACTTGACCGTTTGGGAGCCAATCAAATTTTGGCGCCGCTGCCGGGGAGGCTTTAGCGTGTGTTAAACCTTTTTCAGACCCATTCTTGCACATATACCACATTTTGTAAAAAGTTTTTTTGTAAAAATATAAAATCTCAAAAAAGTTCATTAGCACTTTTCCTAAAGTGTTAACACACCCAAAATATATATATATATATATATATATATATATAAAACAACAAAACAATCGGAACGTTTTCTATCTTGTATTTTCTTTGAGGTGATTCTTAAAGAGATACGATTTGGTTAAACAAGACGATCCAAAAATATTGTCCAAAAGTTTTTAAACCCGTTGCACAAATCTATACCTACGTCTTTTCAGTGGTACTTAATTAATACGTAAAAATCAACCACCGCAAATCAAGGCAGTACACCTACCAACTGGGGGTGTGACCATAATAAGTTCCCGAACAACAGATTTAAAACTTGCCTTTGTGTCCTTGTGATTTGGTGTACCTTTTTCAAAGAAGCCATTTCATTTGTGATTATTGGTTAAGTTCACTTGTCGTTTTGCCTCGCATTTGTTTTGAAAACTGATTTTTATACTTAGTGCATGCGCACTCGTTCTTCCAGTTCTACAAGTCCACTGTCAGAGCTTGCAAATATTCCTCGTAGACGAGGACGTTCGCTCCTTCAGCCGTGATGAGGCGTCTACCACCACCACCACCGTCTGAATGGCGAAGATAAGCCCATGAATGAGCTTCTCCAAGCACCCATCGAGGGGTACGGAGATGCTATTGTTTTCCCACCATCGTGGTGATACCTTTGAGCTTAAAACCGGGTTGCTTAATCTGGTAACCCAAAGCCAATTCTATGGTTTTGAGCGGGATGATCCTCATGCACACATTCGATGGTTTAACAAGATTGCATCTACCATCAAATACAAGAATGTCCCACATGAAGCTATCAAGATTCTTCTGTTCCCATTCTCTCTAGAGGGACAAGCCCGGAATTGGCTTGAGAAACAACCCCTCGTTCCATTGAGACATGGGAGGATTTAGTTACCAAGTTTGTTAACGAATTCTATCCTCCATCCCGAACTACAAGTCTTAAGAATGAGATAATGAAATTTTCTCAGAGATTTGATGAATCATTCGGGGAGGCATGGGATCGTTACAAAGAGTTGCTTCGCAAGTGTCCGCATCATGGTTTTACCGAGTTAATGCAAATGGATACTTTCTACAATGGTCGAACCAGACCAATCAAGACTCTTTGAATGCCTCCGCGGGTAATTTCTTGAGCAAAACCACCAAAGAAGCCTTGCAAATCATTGAGAACAAGTCCCAGGTCCGCCCTTTCCGAGCAAAGACATACCACTCTCGATCTAATCTTTGGACCTTCTTCTTCTTCATCTCCCGTGAGTATATCTAGCACCGATGCTAAGATTGACAAACTCACAGATATTGTTCAGGCTTTGGTTCTTGCTAACCAAAAGAAAGTCACCTTCACACAGACACCATCGCATGGTGAAGTGAAGAAAGTCGAGAATTGTGTTACTTGTGGTGGTCCTCATGCATACTACAATTGTACTGCTACCGATGGTAGTCCATTTGAAGCCAATGCTCTAGCCGGTACTTCACATCAAGGAGGTAATCAATACCGTCCTCAAAATGAACCACACTACCGTGCTAATACTAATCAGGCACCACCCGGTTTTAACCAGAATCATAACATGCAAAACCGAAATCAGAACCAACCAAGAATGAACCAAGGTTATCAAAACCAAGGTAATTTCTATCCTGCACCAAATCAAGGTTTCCAACATCAAGGAAACCTTAATCAAAACAATTTCAATCGAGGGAATCAATTTCATGGGAATATGAATCCTAATCAAGGAAATTTTCAAAATCAAGGCCCTATTCCTAACAATAGAGGCCAGAATTTTCCTATTCAAACTCAAGCCATTGTTCCAACTGGACCATCATCTGATGAGTTGTTGAAACAATTCATGAAATCCCAAGATGAAATGAACAGGTTGTTGGTCGGTCAGATCGCTGATCTTAAGAAGTCTTTAAATGATCAACCCTCGGGCTCAGGAAAACTTCTGAGCAACACGATCGCTAACCCGAGGGGCGATGCTAAGGCGATCACAACCAGAAGTGGTGTTTCATATGATGGACCTGCTATTCCTACTACCTCTTCTTCTTCTTCTCTCCCGAAGTTTTATCGTTTAGCAATTTGGTAATATCTCAGATTTTTCTTTTGGATCGTCAGTAATGAGTCACGAGGAACCGTTTTGTGTAAGTTGGTGGCCTTCTTTCATTGTGATATGGTAAGTTGCTTGATGTAGTTTATGCTGTATGTATGTGAATCTGGTATGCTTTGGTATGTTACTTGATATCTGTATGTGATATGTTTTGTTATGATATTGGTTATGTGGTTTGTCATGACCCGGGACATAATATGATGACAATAAGGACTTGTTATGTGATGCAAGTATTATGACGCCTGATCACCGTGATAATACCGAGAACATATAATTTGAACTTATTGAAGTCATACGACGTCTTGGGAAATGCCCGATTGGTAATGCGTGAATGGAATAAGGCTTATATCCGTTATTTGACACTCCTCATGTTCGTTCGAAATTCGTACCTTTTGCGAAATTCTCACCGACATCTGTTATGTGTAAGTTTTATGCGGCCGAACCGGAATCGTTATGATATGTGCGAGACTATGGATTGCTACATCTGCCTAAACATGTATGTCTCTGTGTACCTCTGCGACTTCAATTTTCGAGGACGAAAATTTTTCTTTTAGAGGGGAAGAGTTGTAAAACCCTAAAATCGTAAACGTGTTAAAATACCATTTTGCCCTCAAGCTAAATACTTGTAGAGTACGTAAAACACGTCAAGCTCGTTATACTCGTTAAACTCTAAACTTTAGATGACTTATGCAAGTTAATAATTAATCTACTTTCACTTCATGTAAAAGAATCATACATTATGATATTACTTGGACCATTTTATGTATATATTGACTAACACATTTAAACTAAATCTATAAATGACATTTAAGTAAAATATGGTAACTAAAATATTAGTTGATTTGGTCATTATTCTTCCCCCTAAAAATGGGTCCAAGTTAAACGCTTTAACCCTCATTCACGCCCAAATTGACCTTCCTCATAACTCTCCTTTAATGCATAATTATCTCCCATTATAACCTACCATATCATCCAAAATGATCACTCTAATTTCTCTTTATACCAAGTGACGGCACATCACTTATTCTCCTCCATTTTTCTTATCGATAACAAGGGTTCAAAGGAGACTCGTTGTATCATGAAGCCGCTGTGATCAAGTGGGTTCCAAGGGTACTTTGTCGAGGGGGTTCTGTTCTTGGGTCGTGGGGTTGGCTAGGACAAAAAGGAGGCGTGACTGTGTTGGTCTTGGCTGGATCGTGAGTCTCCTGGTTCGAAAGATGGATTTCTGTCGCGTGGGCTTCTAGGCCGAGGGTGTGATGTTTTGGTTTCGATTTTCCTAGTTCTCTTGGCTCTTGTTTTCTCCCACTCGCACACTACTAGGGTAACGCATTTATCTTGTCCATTTTTTTATTGTGTTTATCTTGATCGTATGAGTTTCCAACCGAGTGCATGTAAATCAAATGCCAATCTCACATAAGATGATGAACATTAAAGGTTACATAAAATCAAACTAACGTACATGAAACTGAATAAAATGGATTAATGGTGTGATAAAAATCTGCTCAAACTTGTCACGTTAGATGCTTGTTTTTGGTCTCATTAAAAACCTGATGTGTCGCGTTAACTTTTGTGGTCGGGTAGGCGTTCATGTGTGATCTTTAGTGATGCGTATACAGTCCTTTGAAAGCATGTTCAATCTAAATAAAAAAGGGTAATCAAGTCATGTTATTGGTTGTTTATGGTGGGTCGTTTCTGTCCAGAACTTGGGATTTATAAATGTTCACATTTGCATGTTCAAATGGTGATTGCATGCATGTTTGTGTGAGTCATCTAGAGTAGTTGTATAATGTCTCTAAAATCTATTTTTCTGTTTGTCTCGCCATATCCATATTGTGTGTGTTTCATTGAGTGACTTAACATGTTTAACTATATATGACTTAGAAATAATAAGAAGAGTTGTTATATGATGGTTGAATGTATGTATATGCATGTGTTTGAAAATCAGAAATAAAAGATCATGTGGTGGTCAAATGTGGGTCACGAATGCATGGTTTAAGAATATGTTTGTTTGTGTGTGGTCATGAGTATACGTGTGAGGGTTTTGCATGCATTACTAATCGGTGAGTTTAAATTGGGTCGTTGGCATGTGAACGGTGTGTCTTGGGTAATTTTGTGTGGGTATTTTAACGAAGGCGTGTTTAATTACTTTTATTGGTCTCGTTGAAGTTGGCGTTATAATGTTTTTGTGTGCGTCCTTTATGAGTGTTTGAATGGGTATTTTGAACTAAGGGGTTATCATTCTATCTTTGTGTCTAAGCGTTTAACCTAAAACACTTAAATCGGCCTATTAATAAAACAAGAATGCGCTTAACCAAATTAAACTCTAAAAGTATTAATGCATTCATAATGAGTATTTAAATCCGTTACGACATTAAATGAGCTAATAATTATTATGCGAACCGTAATCCATGTAGATCCATTGAAGAAGATGTGGCGTGGTGTCTTCGTGTTTGTTCGTTCATTTGCTTTCCTTTCATTGGCGTTAAGGTTACGATATTGACCTTTCTCATAAGGTTTCTCATGATCTCTTTACATCTTTGACCTCTTGCCAATTTGATATTGAACCTTTGCTCTGCTATTGAACTATTGATATTGAATCTTTGCTATTGACCCCTTTTGCTATTGAACCTTTGATATTGAACCTTTGATAATTGAACCATTGATATTGGATTATTGATTTGATTTGTGAACTGCTAATATTGGACCTTTGATATTGATTGACCTCTATACTGTACACTTTGACTGCAGTTGATACCCGAGCCCTTAACTAGGCATGGGGGTTCCATGTCCGTGTCATTGATGCACCAATGGCATGACTCTAGTGTGGTTGAGTGATGTTCCACACCGTCCCTATATTTGTATTGATTAATGCGCGGGATATATGTATTGGATTGGCCACTATTTGTTTTGCAGGGCTATGGATGCATCCTAGATTTGTTTTGATTTGTATTTGATATGATATGATATGTTTTGGTGATGCGGTGCGTGTGTGCAATACACCCCCCCACATTTTGGGAGCTAGCTACTCCATTGGTTCTTGAGGTCTCCCTCCGATTGGTTTGGTATTCCGAGGTCACCCCTCCGAATACAATGGCTACTATTGGTTACTTGGCTGCTATTGCCACTATTGATATGGTTTGTTTTGTTGGCTCGGGATAGATATCTGACAGACCTTACACTATTAATACACCTATATTGTACGTTTCGTATTCCCCAACGCCCATATTCTGTATTGATTGTCCTTTACCAGTACCCTTATGTGACTCACTCTACTATATATACTCCATTACATTGATCTGTCACACTTTCATTCCGCTACTTCAGACTATGGTTCCATTCACGTACCGGGTTATTATATGTCATTGGATTGATTATGATATTCATGTTTATATGACTACTGATTCTCTGTATGATATGTATGTATACGATATAAGATTTACCTGTTGTCATCTGATGATATGCTATCTTACTGTTATGTGATCCTTTGATTTGTCTGGTAACCGTGCTAGTGTGAAATCGATTGTTGATCTGTTTATCTTTTGTACCTCGTTCGATTAATCTCGTGGACTATGACTATCCGTGGTGTCCTTATCTGCTTGTTGTTGACCTGCCATGTTTGCATTTCTGTTTATGCTACGGTTTGATTGGGTGAATGGTTCAACTTATGAAGTCTAGCTTGTTAACTTGTTTAATTGCCCAGCTATGTATTTAATTTATTTAATTATAGTGTTCATACTGTATTTCCTACTTATTACGTGTGACTGCCATGTGTTGACTGCTGTTAGTACTTCCGCTGTTATGATACTGGTTATGTTTTCAACTAAGGGTTTTGACCTGTGTGAATTGCCATGCTCACTTATTAATTAATTGCTTCCGCTTTCCTGTAGATATCTGTTTGGCTTGTATGTCTACTGATTTCCTGAATTGATTGTATGACATATATGTTGTGTGGATTGACGCCTGCTATGTTTGCTTATGTTTCAGTTCTTGTATGTCTGGTTTGTATGTGCTTGTTTATATGTCATTGATGCTCTGCTTTGCTTCTTCCTTGTTATCTTTTCGTTTTGGATATCTGTATAATTGTGTTCTGCAGGATCCTCATTGACTCATTGTTCTCATTTATGCTGACTTTGTTATCCGTTTCCTTTGTTTCATTTGGCATTTCAGATTTTATTTAGCTTTCGTTTTGTTATATCTGTTCACCGGGCTTTTTAAGCTCAGCCGCATTTCTTTTCCTGCGGCAGGTGTTAGGTTTGAAGATGGGCTTTGATGGGCTGAGAGTTGGATTATTTGAGTGGACCAAACCTAGATACCTTATTATTTGGATTTATTTTGTTGGGCTATTGTTTGGAGATTTCATTTTATTCTAGACATATTGGATTTTGTATTTTCCTTGTAAGTCATTCGTCTATATGACTTGGTACTTTATTCTTTAAGGCTTTTGCTTGTAAAATTTTATTTGTATGTTCTGATATGACACCAGAATGTGACACTTCTACCCTTGTCGGGTTGGGGTGTTACAATTATGGTATCGAGCCGTTTCGTCTTGTTGACTTTAGGATTGACCTGTGAGGATTGGGTAGACATTAGGCTTCCGTCTGTTCTGATCTTTTCCGATTCCTTTTGATTGTCGTTCAGATTTGACTTCGATATTCTTTTGTCTTAGCCGATTTGACCTTCTTCCGTTCGCATTTGATTTTGTTTGATTTATCTTCGCCCATCTGTTTGTCAATCGTTAATTGGAGACTACTCGTGGAATCAAAGATGATGGTGCCGACCCTGCGTTGCTGCAATAGTTCTTGAGCTGGAGAGGTTCGTGAAGCAGAAGCCGCACCCGACTGCCATGCTGCTGGAGGCATCAGGATGCTGGAGGAAGCTGGACGGACCAACCAAAGACGAAAAAGACGGAGACAAGATTCAACCGGTGGCTAAGAGGGTTCATCTACTTCATATGATTTGGGCGCGACTTATGTTACTCCGATTCGTTTGTCATGCGTTTTGAGGCGGTTTGATATTCGCAAGTGATTATGATCGGTATTGCTTTTCCTTGATTTGTTCAGAACTCGGTTTGAATCGTGAAGTTTTATCGTTTAGCAATTTGGTAATATCTCAGATTTTTCTTTTGGATCGTCAGTAATGAGTCACGAGGAACCGTTTTGTGTAAGTTGGTGGCCTTCTTTCATTGTGATATGGTAAGTTGCTTGATGTAGTTTATGCTGTATGTATGTGAATCTGGTATGCTTTGGTATGTTACTTGATATCTGTATGTGATATGTTTTGTTATGATATTGGTTATGTGGTTTGTCATGACCCGGGACATAATATGATGACAATAAGGACTTGTTATGTGATGCAAGTATTATGACCGCCTTTGATCACCGTGATAATACCGAGATCATATAATTTGAACTTATTGAAGTCATACGACGTCTTGGGAAATGCCTGGATTGGTAACGTGAATGGAATAAGGCTTATATCCGTTATTTGACACTCCTCATGTTCGTTCGAAATTCTGTACCTTTTTGCGAAATTCTCACCGACATCCGTTATGTAAGTTTTGCGCTTTGAACGGAATCGTTATGATATGTGCGAGACTATGGATTGCTACATCTGCCTAAACATGTATGTCTCTGTGTACCCTTGCGACTTCAATTTTCGAGGACGAAAATTTTTCTTTTAGAGGGGAAGAGTTGTAAAACCCTAAAATCGTAAATGGCGTGTTAAAAATACCATTTTGCCCTCAAGCTAAATACTTGTAGAGTACGTAAAACACGTCAAGCTCGTTATACTCGTTAAACTCTAAACTTTAGATGACTTATGCAAGTTAATAATTAATCTACTTTCACTTCATGTAAAAGAATCATACATTATGATATTACTTGGACCATTTTATGTATATATTGACTAACACATTTAAACTAAATCTATAAATGACATTTAAGTAAAATATGGTAACTAAAATATTAGTTGATTTGGTCATTATTCTTCCCCCTAAAAATGGGTCCAAGTTAAACGCTTTAACCCTCATTCACGCCCAAATTGACCTTCCTCATAACTCTCCTTTAATGCATAATTATCTCCCATTATAACCTACCATATCATCCAAAATGATCACTCTAATTTCTCTTTATACCAAGTGACGGCACATCACTTATTCTCCTCCATTTTTCTTATCGATAACAAGGGTTCAAAGGAGACTCGTTGTATCATGAAGCCGCTGTGATCAAGTGGGTTCCAAGGGTACTTTGTCGAGGGGGTTCTGCTCTTGGGTCGTGGGGTTGGCTAGGACGAAAAGGAGGCGTGACTGTGTTGGTCTTGGCTGGATCGTGAGTCTCCTGGTTCGAAAGATGGATTTCTGGTCGTGGGCTTCTAGGCCGAGGGTGTGATGTTTTGGGTTCGATTTTCCTAGTTCTCTTGGCTCTTGTTTTCTCCCACTCACACACTACTAGGGTAACGCATTTATCTTGTCCATTTTTTTATTGTGTTTATCTTGATCGTATGAGATTCCAACCGAGTGCATGTAAATCAAATGCCAATCTCACATAAGATGATGAACATTAAAGGTTACATAAAATCAAACTAACGTACATGAAACTGAATAAAATGGATTAATGGTGTGATAAAAATCTGCTCAAACTTGTCACGTTAGATGCTTGTTTTTGGTCTCATTAAAAACCTGATGTGTCGCGTTAACTTTTATGGTCGGGTAGGCGTTCATGTGTGATCTTTAGTGATGCGTATAGAGTCCTTTGAAAGCATGTTCAATCTAAATAAAAAGGGTAATCAAGTCATGTTATTGGTTGTTTATGGTGGGTCGTTTCTGTCCAGAACTTGGGATTTATAAATGTTCACATTTGCATGTTCAAATGGTGATTGCATGCATGTTTGTGTGAGTCATCTAGAGTAGTTGTATAATGTCTCTAAAATCTATTTTTCTGTTTGTCTCGCCATATCCATATTGTGTGTGTTTCATTGAGTGACTTAACATGTTTAACTATATATGACTTAGAAATAATAAGAAGAGTTGTTATA
The DNA here is from genome assembly GCA_910596185.1 of Chrysanthemum makinoi. Classification (NCBI taxonomy): domain Eukaryota; kingdom Viridiplantae; phylum Streptophyta; class Magnoliopsida; order Asterales; family Asteraceae; genus Chrysanthemum; species Chrysanthemum makinoi. The sequence goes on from OU343218.1 coordinate 161,906,588, forward strand.
TGATGGTTGAACGTATGTATATGCATGTGGTTGAAAATCAGAAATAAAAGATCATGTGGTGGTCAAATGTGGGTCACGAATGCATGGTTTAAGAATATGTTTGTTTGTGTGTGGTCATGAGTATACGTGTGAGGGTTTTGCATGCATTACTAATCGGTGAGTTTAAATTGGGTCGTTGGCATGTGAACGGTGTGTCTTGGGTAATTTTGTGTGGGTATTTTAACGAAGGCGTGTTTAATTACTTTTATTGGTCTCGTTGAAGTTGGCGTTATAATATGTTTGTGTGCGTCCTTTATGAGCGTTTGAATGGGTATTTTGAACTAAGGGGTTATCATTCTATCTTTGTGTCTAAGCGTTTAACCTAAAACACTTAAATCGGCCTATTAATAAAACAAGAATGCGCTTAACCAAATTAAACTCTAAAAGTATTAATGCATTCATAATGAGTATTTAAATCCGTTACGACATTAAATGAGCTAATAATTATTATGCGAACCGTAATCCATGTAGATCCATTGAAGAAGATGTGGCGTGGTGTCTTCGTGTTTGTTCATTCGTTTGCTTTCCTTTCATTGGCGTTAAGGTACAGATATTCTGACCTTTCTCATAAGGTTTCTCATGATCTCTTTACATCTTTGACCTCTTGCCAATTTGATATTGAACCTTTGCTCTGCTATTGAACTATTGATATTGAATCTTTGCTATTGACCCCTTTTGCTATTGAACCTTTGATATTGAACCTTTGATAATTGAACCATTGATATTGGATTATTGATTTGATTTGTAAACTGCTAATATTGGACCTTTGATATTGATTGACCTCTATACTGTACACTTTGACCTGTCAGTTGATACCCGAGCCATTAACTAGGCATGGGGGTTCCATGTCCGTGTCATTGATGCACCAATGGCATGACTCTAGTGTGGTTGAGTGATGTTCCACACCGTCCCTATATTTGTATTGATTAATGCGCGCTTCAGATATATGTATTGGATTGGCCACTATTTGTTTTGCAGGGGCGTATGGATGCATCCTAGATTTGTTTTGATTTGTATTTGATATGATATGATATGTTTTGGTGATGCGGTGCGTGTGTGCAATACACCCCCTCACATTTTGGGAGCTAGCTACTCCATTGGTTACTGAGGTCTCCCCTCCTATTGGTTTGGTATTCCGAGGTCACCCCTCCGAATACAATGGCTACTATTGGTTACTTGGCTGCTATTGCCACTATTGATATGGTTTGTTTTGTTGGCTCGGGATAGATATCTGACAGACCTTACACTATTAATACACCTATATTGTAATGCTTTCGTATTCCCCAACGCCTATATTCTGTATTGATTGTCCTTACCAGGTACCCTTATGTGACTCACTCTACTATATATACTCCATTACATTGATCTGTCACACTTTCATTCCGCTACTGGACTATGGTTCCATTCATGTATCGGGTTATTATATGTCATTGGATTGATTATGATATTCATGTTTATACGACTACTGATTCTCTGTATGATATGTATGTATACGATATAAGATTTACCTGTTGTCATCTGATGATATGCTATCTTACTGTTATGTGATCCTTTGATTTGTCTGGTAACCGTGCTAGTGTGAAATCGATTGTTGATCTGTTTATCTTTTGTACCTCGTTCGATTAATCTCGTGGACTATGACTATCCGTGGTGTCCTTATCTGCTTGTTGTTGACCTGCCATGTTTGCATTTCTTTTTATGCTACGGTTTGATTGGGTAAATGGTTCAACTTATGAAGTCTAGCTTGTTAACTTGTTTAATTGCCCGACTATGTATTTAATTTATTTAATTATAGTGTTCATACTGTATTTCCTACTTATTACGTGTGACTGCCATGTGTTGACTGCTGTTAGTACTTCAGCTGTTATGATATCGGTTATGTTTTCAACTAAGGGTTTTGACCGGTGTGAATTGCCATGCTCACTTATTAATTAATTGCTTCCGCTTTCCTGTAGATATCTGTTTGGCTTGTATGTCTACTGATTTCCTGAATTGATTGTATGATATATATGTTGTGGATGCGGCGCTGCTATGTTTGCTTATGTTTCAGTTCTTGTATGTCTGGTTTGTATGTGCTTGTTTATAGGTCATCGATGCTCTGCTTTGCTTCGTTCTCCTTGTTATCTGTTTGTTTTGGATATCTGTATAATTGTGTTCTGCAGGATCCTCATTGACTCATTGTTCTCATTTCGCTGCGACTTTGTTATCCGTTTCCTTTGTTTCATTTCGCATTTCAGATTTTATTTAGCTTTCGTTTTGTTATATCCGTTCACTGGGCTTTTTAAGCTCACCGCATTTCTTTTCTGCTGCAGTGTTAGGTTTGAAGATGGGCTTTGATGGGCTGAGAGTTGGATTATTTGAGTGGACCAAACCTAGATACCTTATTATTTGGATTTATTTTGTTGGGCTATTGTTTGGAGATTTCATTTTATTCTAGACATATTGGATTTTGTATTTTCCTTGTAAGTCATTCGTCTATATGACTTGGTACTTTATTCTTTAAGGCTTTCGCTTGTAAAATTTTATTTGTATGTTCTGATATGACACCAGAATGTGACACTTCTACCCTTGTCGGGTTGGGGTGTTACAATTATGGTATCAGAGCCAGGTTTCGTCTTGTTGACCTTAGGATTGACCTGTGAGGATTGGGTAGACATTAGGCTTCCGTCTGTTCTGATCTTTTCCGATTCCTTTTGATTGTCGTTCAGATTTGACTTCGATATTCTTTTGTCTTAGCCGATTTGACCTTCTTCCGTTCGCATTTGATTTTGTTTGATTTATCTTCGCCCATCTGTTTGTCAATCGTTAATTGGAGACTACTCGTGGAATCAAAGATGATGGTGCCGACGCGTTGTCTGCAATAGTTCTTGAGCCGGAGAGGTTCGTGAAGCGAAGCGCACCCCGCCATGCTGCTTTGGAGGCATCGGGATCTGGAGGAAGCTGGACGGACCAACCAAAGACGAAAAAGACGGAGACAAGATTCAACCGGTGGCTAAGAGGGTTCATCTACTTCATATGATTTGGGCGCGACTTATGTTACTCCGATTCGTTTGTCATGCGTTTTGAGGCGGTTTGATATTCGTTAAGTGATTCTCGATCGGTATTGCTTTTCTTGATTTGTTGAACTTCGGTTTGAATCGTGAAGTTTTATCGTTTAGCAATTTGGTAATATCTCGATTTTCTTTTGGATCGTCGATAATGAGTCACGAGGAACCGTTTTGTGTAAGTTGGTGGCCTTCTTTCATTGTGATATGGTAAGTTGCTTGATGTAGTTTATGTTGTATGTATGTGAATCTGGTCTGCTTTGGTATGTTACTTGATATCTGTATGTGATATGTTTTGTTATGATATTGGTTATGTGGTTTGTCATGACCCGGGACATAATATGATGACAATAAGGACTTGTTATGTGATGCAAGTATTATGGCGATCACCGTGATAATACCGAGAACATATAATTTGAACTTATTGAAGTCATCTGACGTCTTGGAAATGCACTGGATTGGTAATGAATGGAATAAGGCTTATATCCGTTATTTGACACTCCTCATGTTAGATTCGAAATTCTACTGCTTTTGCGAAATTCTCACCGACATCTGTTATGTGTAAGTTTTGTACGCTTTCGAACCGGAATCGTTATGATATGTGCGAGACTATGGATTGCTACATCTGCCTAAACATGTATGTCTCTGTGTACCTCTGCGACTTCAATTTTCGAGGACGAAAATTTTTCTTTTTAGAGGGGAAGAGTTGTAAAACCCTAAAATCGTAAACGTGTTAAAATACCATTTTGCCCTCAAGCTAAATACTTGTAGAGTACGTAAAACACGTCAAGCTCGTTATACTCGTTAAACTCTAAACTTTAGATGACTTATGCAAGTTAATAATTAATCTACTTTCACTTCATGTAAAAGAATCATACATTATGATATTACTTGGACCATTTTATGTATATATTGACTAACACATTTAAACTAAATCTATAAATGACATTTAAGTAAAATATGGTAACTAAAATATTAGTTGATTTGGTCATTATTCTTCCCCTAAAATGGGTCCAAGTTAAACGCTTTAACCCTCATTCACGCCCAAATTGACCTTCCTCATAACTCTCCTTTAATGCATAATTATCTCCCATTATAACCTACCATATCATCCAAAATGATCACTCTAATTTCTCTTTATACCAAGTGACGGCACATCACTTATTCTCCTCCATTTTTCTTATCGATAACAAGGGTTCAAAGGAGACTCGTTGTATCATGAAGCCGCTGTGATCAAGTGGGTTCCAAGGGTACTTTGTCGAGGGGTTCGTTCTTGGGTCGTGGGGTTGGCTAGGACAAAAAGGAGGCGTGGTGTGTTGGTCTTGGCTGGATCGTGAGTCTCCTGGTTCGAAAGCTGGATTTCTGGTCGTGGGCTTCTAGGCCGAGGGTGTGATGTTTTGGGTTCGATTTTCCTAGTTCTCTTGGCTCTTGTTTTCTCCCACTCGCACACTACTAGGGTAACGCATTTATCTTGTCCATTTTTTTATTGTGTTTATCTTGATCGTATGAGATTCCAACCGAGTGCATGTAAATCAAATGCCAATCTCACATAGGATGATAAACATTAAAGGTCACATAAAATCAAACTAACGTACATGAAACTGGATAATATGGATTAATGGTGTGATAAAAATCTGCTCAAACTTGTCACGTTAGATGCTTGTTTTGGTCTCATTAAAACACTGATGTGTCGCGTTAACTTTTATGGTCGGGTAGGCGTTCATGTGTGATCTTTAGTGATGCGTATAGAGTCCTTTGAAAGCATGTTCAATCTAAATAAAAAAGGGTAATCAAGTCATGTTATTGGTTGTTTATGGTGGGTTGTTTCGTCCGAACTTGGGATTTATAAATGTTCACATTTGCATGTTCGAATGGTGATTGCATGCATGTTTGTGTGAGTCATCTAGAGTAGTTGTATAATGTCTCTAAAATCTATTTTTCTGTTTGTCTCGCCATATCCATATTGTGTGTGTTTCATTGAGTGACTTAACATGTTTAACTATATATGACTTAGAAATAATAAGAAGAGTTGTTATATGATGGTTGAATGTATGTATATGCATGTGTTTGAAAATCAGAAATAAAAGATCATGTGGTGGTCAAATGTGGGTCACGAATGCATGGTTTAAGAATATGTTTGTTTGTGTGTGGTCATGAGTATACGTGTGAGGGTTTTGCATGCATTACTAATCGGTGAGTTTAAATTGGGTCGTTGCTTATGTTTCAGTTCTTGTATGTCTGGTTTGTATGTGCTTGTTTATATGTCATCGATGCTCTGCTTTGCTTCGTTCTCCTTGTTATCTGTTTGTTTTGGATATCTGTATAATTGTGTTCTGCAGGATCCTCATTGACTCATTGTTCTCATTTCGCTGCGACTTTGTTATCCGTTTCCTTTTTTTCATTTCGCATTTCAGATTTTATTTAGCTTTCGTTTTGTTATATCTGTTCACTGGGCTTTTAAGCTCAACCGCATTTCTTTTCCTGCGGCAGGTGTTAGGTTTGAAGATGGGCTTTGATGGGCTGAGAGTTGGATTATTTGAGTGGACCAAACCTAGATACCTTATTATTTGGATTTATTTTGTTGGGCTATTGTTTGGAGATTTCATTTTATTCTAGACATATTGGATTTTGTATTTTCCTTGTAAGTCATTCGTCTATATGACTTGGTACTTTATTCTTTAAGGCTTTCGCTTGTAAAATTTTATTTGTATGTTCTGATATGACACCAGAATGTGACACTTCTACCCTTGTCGGGTTAGGGTGTTACATTATTGCTCGAGATTTGAGTAAAGATGAAAAGTCTGCTCTCATAAAGATCTTGAAGTCACACAAGCAAGCAATTGCTTGGAAACTCTCCGACATTAAGGGTATCAACCCTGAATTTTGTACTCACAAAATCTTAATGGAGGATGACTTCAAACCAGCAGTTCAACAACAGAGAAGAGTAAATCCAAAAATCCATGATGTTATCAAACAGGAGGTTATCAAACTTCTTGATGAAGGATTAATTTACCCGATCTCAGATAGTCCTTGGGTTAGCCCAATTCACTGTGTTCCTAAAAGGGTGGCATAACTGTTGTCACAAATGAAGAAAACGAGTTAATTCCAACTCGATTGGTAACGGATGGCGTTTTGCATTGACTATCGTAAGTTGAATGACGCCACTCGTAAAAACCATTTTCCTCTACCCTTCATGGACCAAATGCTTGAGAGATTAGCAGGGAATGAATACTATTGTTTCCTTGATGGTTTCTCGGGTTATTTTTAGATTCCCATTGATCCAGGGATCAAGAGAAGACCACATTCACCTGCCCATATGGAACTTTTGCCTACAAACGTATGCCTTTTGGCTTATGTAATGCTCCTGGCACGTTCCAACGATGTATGATGGCCATATTCCACGACATGATCGGAGAAACAATGGAGGTGTTTATGGATGACTTCTCGGTCATTGGGGATTCTTTTCAAACATGTCTCTCCCATTTAGAAAAAATGCTTCAAAGGTGTGAAGACACCAATCTTTGTCTAAATTGGGAGAAGAGCCACTTTATGGTCAAAGAAGGCATAGTCCTTGGCCATAAGATTTCAAAAAGCGGGATTGAGGTCGATAGAGCAAAAGTCGATGTTATTGCTAAATTACCTCATCCTACTACCGCCAAAGGTATTAGGAGTTTTTTAGGTCATGCCGGTTTCTATCGTAGATTCATACAAGATTTTTCTAAAATCGCCCGGCCTATGACCCATCTTCTTGAAAAGGATGCTCCTTTTATCTTCTCACCTGAGTGCATCGAAGCTTTTGAAGCATTGAAGAAAAAGCTTTATCTGAAGCACCCATTCTCGTTGCTCCCGACCGGGATTTGCCTTTTGAGCTCATGTGCGATGCAAGTGATTTTGCTATCGGTGCAGTCTTAGGGCAACGCTGAAACAAGCATTTTCAGCCTATCCACTACGCAAGTAAGACTATGACTGAAGCTCAAACTCATTACACCACCACGAGAAAAGAGCTATTAGCCGTGGTGTATGCGTTTGAGAAGTTTCTGCCGTACTTAATCTTAACCAAATGTGTGGTGTATACGGATCACTCGGCTCTCAAATATCTCTTTGCAAAACAAGATGCAAAGCCGAGATTGCTCCGTTGGATTCTCCTCCTGCAAGAATTTGATATCATTATACGTGATAAAAAGGAGCCGAGAATCTAGGCTGTGATCATCTGTCCGATTAGAAAACCCACACCAAGATGTGTTCGAGAAAAAGGAAATAAATGAAACATTTCCTCTCGAGACACTCAATGCGTTTCTTTTCGTGGAAACTCTACCACCCCATGGTTTGCTGACTTCGCAAATTACCATGCGGGTAACTTCATAGTGAAAGGGATGTCGACCCAGAAGAAGAACAAATTCTTCAAAGATGTTAAACATTATTTCGGGACGACCCTACTTATTCAAAATCTGTGCGGATCAAGTCATCCGACGGTGTGTTTATGGACAAGAAGCTATGGACATTCTTAAAGCTTGCCATCTTTGGACCCAGGGGCCATCATAGTCCTAACTACACCGCCAAAAAGGTGTTTGATTTCGGGTTTTATTGGCCTACTATTTATAAGGATGCCCACGACTTTGTCAAAACTGCGGACGCTTGTCAACATCACGGAAATATCTCTCAAAGAAATGAAATGCCGCAAAACGCCATTCAAATATGTGAGATATTTGACATCTGGGGCATTGACTTTATGGGACCATTTCCATCTTCTCGAGGAAACAAGTACATACTCGGTACGTTGACTATTTGTCAAAACGGGTTGAAGCAAAAGCTTTACCTACCAATGATGCCCGAGTTGTTGTGAAGTTCTTGAAATCTCTTTTTGCTAGGTTTGGAACTCCGAGGGCTATAATCAGCGATCGTGGTACACATTTCTGCAATGACCAATTTGAAAGAGTCATGCAAAAGTATGGTGTAACCCACCGTCTCTCGACTGCATACCACCCCCAAACAAGTGGGCAAGTGGAAGTTTCCAACCGTGGTATTAAAAGAATTCTTGAAAGGACGAGTAGGCGAAAATCGTGCATCCGGTCGGATAAACCGGATGACGCACTCTGGGCCTTCCGATGCGGCTTATAAAACACCCATCGGGTGTACTCCATACAAGCTAGTGTACGGAAAGGCATGTAATCTGCCGATTGAGCTTGAGCACAAGGCATACTGGGCCTTGAAACATGCAAACTTCGATATTCGCATAGGTGATCACAGAAAAGTTCAAATGAATGAACTAAATGAACTCGCGATCAAGCATACGAGAACTCTTTGATCTACAAACAAAGACAAAGAAGATTCATGACTCTAAAATCAAGAACCGCGTTTTCAACGTTGGTGATCGAGTCCTTCTTTTCAATTCAAGATTGAAGATATTCTCGAGAAAGCTCAAGTCCCGTTGGTCTGGTCCATTCACTATTGCTAAGGTTTATCCTTATGGCACCATTGAGTTATCTCAACCTGATGGTCCAAATTTTAAAGTGAATGGACATCGATTGAAGCATTATTTTGGAGAGGACATTCCTCCTGTGGTTGTCCCAGATCTACAAACTTTCCCTATGAACCAATGAATGCGGGGATCGATTCAATCTAATGACTCGGTAATCAAAAACATTAGCACACACCATATGGGTTTTCACCCATATATCTGTCTTCTTTCTCTGTTCTACCACCCTAGTGTGGGGGAATTGCCCCACACTGTTGTATATAAAATCTTTCTAAAAAAAAAAAAAATTATTTCAAAATAATGGCGTAGTATTTCCCTTTTACTTTCTTTGTTTGGCATAACCGCGGTACTTTGAATATTGAGGGCAATACTCATTTCTTAGTGTGGGGGGGAATTCTCACGAATTTTATCATGTATTATCCACCCAATTCCCCCGTTTTTGGCCAAATTTTTTTTTTGGAGTAAGTGTTTTCACTTACTCGGCATATGGTAATCGATCCGCCATGTCTAATAATCAAAAGGATTGGCTAATCCAGGAGCAAACGGCTCTTGGTAAAGATTTCTCAAATCCGTTTATGGCTTTCAATTTGCCCAAAATTGTATGGTATTCAACTCACCATATCCTAAAAGTGAAGAGTTGGCTAGCCCGCAAGTTTATGGCTTGTGGTAAAGGCGATGGAAAAGCCATAATTGGTAATCAGCTCACCAAAGATAATTCTGATAATTTATCTAAGAGTTGGCTAGTCGGAGCAAACGGCTTCTAGTAAAGACAAATCAAATCCGTTTACAGCTTATGATTTGCTCAAAATCATTTGGTTATCGTTGTACCAAGGTTCTTACTTGAATCAAAACAATTGGCTACTCTAGAAGTGATGGCTTTTGGTAAAGAGTTTTTAAAATCCATTAAAGATCTAAATCATTGCTAGGGACTAGCAATATCTTAGTGTGGGGGATTGATGAGTGTCTAAATACTCATCATTTTTTATACAATCTAAAGCTGCAAAATCATCTAAAAACACTCAGAAATGCATCAAAATGATGAAAATATCACAAATCAGTGTTTTATGTGTTTTAAATGCAAAAATATCAAAATCGGATGAAAAACATATCAAGTTTGCAAAATTGGCAGTTTTAGTTCCCCAAGTTTCAAAAGTTGTCAAATCTAGTCCCTGGAATTCAAAAATCAAGAATTTTATCATTCAAGGTCCCTGAAATGTTCTAAGTTGTTTAAAATGGTCCTTGAATGATTCTTTGGTCAAATGGCAGATAAGGTCCCTAAAGTTTGAAAAATTGCAAAATTGGTCCTTGGATATTTTAAAATGGAATTTTATGCAAAAGGGTCCTTGTTCTATCAAAGTTTGTCAAGTTTGGTCCTTTTGATATCTTTGGAAAAATGGGCAAGTTCAGTCCTCAAGTTTGGTGGAATTACATTTTTGGTCCTTGTATACTTGCATAATCCAAACGGACCCCCTTTGTATTTTGAGCCCAACCAAAACAAATAGAACCCTGCCAATATCCCTTGATCCCAGTCAAAACCCAATTGTGAACCCTCCCTTATTATAACCCCACGGTAAAAACAAGTCAAAGGCGCCAAAACCCACCCACTGTTCATCTCCTCTCATAACACTCAAATCCAAAACGGTCGGTTTTCCATCTTTTCAAACACACGACTTGTCTCACCTCACCCTCACCTTACCTTGTCCCCCTCCACCTCCACATCTTCCAAAACCCATTAATATCAAAAACCTGCTCAAAAGAAAATTGGCGCCAAAAATCCAAATGGACGGATATGATGATTTTGGCCAATCCAATGGCTCAGATGAGGTGGGATACATTCAGAGGTCAACAAGGAGTTTAAAAAGTCTATAAAAAGGAGCGGAGAAGCATTGTATGAGGATATCTAGAATTTTTAGTTTACTTAATGTCATTTTAGCTTAAACTCAATTTTCAGTGTATGTTTTAACTTAAAAGCTTTGTATTTCAAGTATTTAGTGTGTAATAAATCTTTTGAAGTCATCAATTGCAGTTTCAATTCAAGTTTCCAGTTTATGCATATTTTCAAATTTCAAAAATCTCATGAATGTTCTAATGTTGTTAGTTGATTGTTATTAAGGACTAAATAAGCCACATAAGCTCCTAGATAGCTTCTAAAAGCTATTAGATATCATAAAATTCAGCTTAGCATCAAAAAGGAAAAATCACCAAAAATACAAAATAAATAGTTGAAAAATCAAAATCCCATGGAAATGGTGTTCACAAATGGGCAGGTAGATTGTGGATGGCCTTGGGTTAGAAGCTTTGTGGAAAGCTATAGGTTGTGTGTTTGTGCATCAGTTCTCAGTTTGTGCTTAGATTCTACTTTGTAAGCTTTTTGTTCATTTTTGCATTTCACTATTTTAGTTATTTATTGGCTTGAATCTCTGTGTTTTCATGTTCATTAGCTTTAGTTAAGTGTAGTTAAAGATTAAAATCAGTTGGTTGTTCATTTAAATTTGTAGTTGTTAAAAATCTCATTTTGACAGTTAAATTAGTATAATCATCAGTCTTGTGTTTGATGTTGTTAGTACTGTTGTTTCATGTCTATTTAGTCTCTATAAATGATATTATAAGGTCTGAAATCAGTTCCATGGTTTTAATTTGTGATTTGCTTTGAAAAATTCCAAAACAGTTATATTAATTCTTGTTTGGATTTGTTAGTTAAACTGTGATAGATAGTGTTTGTGTTGTTGTTTGTGCTTGCTTTGTGTCACATAAGTGCCTAATAACTCATCTCAGTCAAGAAAACTAGTTCTCATTTGACAAAAAGTCAAAATTGCATTTGATCTCATCTCTGTCATTAAATGTTGGATTTTCATGATCATTGATCTTGTTTTCATGTTTACAAGTTGTTATCATTGATCAAATCAGTCTTATTTCACCTTAAAACAACATAATCAGTAAGTAGTAGTGATTCAAAGTTCATTTTAGTCAACTTAACTAGTTTTTATAAAAAGTCAAATTTCGGTTAGTTAGTTTTTGAATAAAATAGATAATTTTAGTGTGAGTTTAATATTGAGTTTTAGCTTAAAATATTTTGGGGTATCAAAGTTTAGTTGCTAAACTTAATTAGAAAAATACTAGTTCACCTTTAATTAGCTTTTTAATAGCTTATTTTCCAACTTCTTTTGAGTACATTGCGAAATTGTGTCTGCACCAGTTTTACAAGTTCAATCAAAAGCTCACACAGAGCTTAATTGTTGGTCAAATCCTGTATAACTTGGTTCTTTGGATAGCTGACCAAGCCATCTAGAAGTTCCAGGCTTAAGTTTCTATTTTGTAGCTTGTTTGGTAGGGCTGCAATAAGCCTCAACCTTGTCCCATTTCTGTCCATTTCTCAGTTTAAGCTAAGTGCTTATTGTCTTTTTAGTAGCTTATCAGTATGTGTTTTTGTGTCTTTTAGCTTCATTTGAGTAGTACTAGCTTATTTACATCTTATTTCAGCTTTTGTTTCAGTTTGTGAGCTTGTTTAAGCTTAATTCTTCAAAATAAGCTCATAAGCAAATCTGTTAGGCTCATAAGCTTAGCAAATAGTTAAGTAGTTTATTTAATTTTTGTGTTCATTAAAGTTTCTTATAATCAGTAGTTAAGTAGTTTTGAAAAAGGAAATCCAGAAAAACATCAATTTAAATATAGTGATAGCATTTATTTAATAGTTTTTAGCTTTTTGATTTTTCTTTTCATATTATTATTAAGCAAATCTTGTTTTGATATTTTTCTTAGTTTTCTGTCACCTTAAGTTATTTTTAGAAAAAGTTTCATAATTTTCCTAATCTATTTAGTATTTATTATAATTTTAAATAGTTAAAAGTATTAATAAATTAGTAATAAATAATTAAAAAGCATAAAAAATATCTTTTTAGTTTTAAAATTAGTTTTATCATATTCTAGATTTTTCTAAATCAAAATTTTATTTTTCTAGGTTTATTTTATATTTTCTAATATTTAAGTGTATTTTAAATAATAATTAATTAGTAATAAATAGATAAAAAGTGTAAAAAAATATATTTTCAATTTTAAAATTAATTTTATAATACTTTAGATTTTTCTGAATCATAATTTTAGTTTTCTAACCTTATTTCATATTTTCTTTTATTTTAGAGTATTATTAAATAGTTTAAAATAGTTTTTAATTAATAATAATTAAATAAATAGTTATAAAAAATAATTTTCTTTTTCTAATAATTTTCTTTTATTTTTAGGTTTTCAAAAATGTCATTTTTATATTTGTAGGTCTTTTATTTCTTAGATCTCAATTTTTAATTTTGTACGCTTACGTAGTTTTTAAACGTCACGTTTACGTTTGTTTCATCTGATTGTTGTGCTTATCAATTCTGTGTCCAAATTCATTCCAATCAATCAGTAGTGTAGTTATCAATCCAAATCCTTACTGATCACTATCCTTAGTGATCATTCTATCATCTGATAAGTTTTGATACACCATTGAGTCTCCGTGGGACTTAACGACCTGGGAATCCACTATATTCCTCTGATCTTAATTGCATTTGCTTCCAGACTGTTTTAAGTTTGTTACGGTTGGCCATTCACAAGTGGTCAGCTTGTGTGATTAAACTTGACCGTTTGGGAGCCAATCACCCATCTGAGTCAAACATGATTTACACAGCCCACGTAAACAAATCTGATACAAGGACCAACATTAGATCCAGTCCAACTCAATATATTACCACTAGCCCAAGTCCATTGTTAGCCTCTCTTTTTCTAAAGATAACGTCACTTACGTGAATTGGACTAGATGCGTAGTATACTTTGCCCTTAGGGACTAGTATCATGTAAGTGGCAAAGATAGGGCCTATATATACCCCTCATGACTCTCCATGAGGGGTGAGGTGAATCATTTGGTCATCGTATTCTTTTGTGTTTATCTTAATAAAACCTTGTTTTCTCCTCCCTCTCTCTAGTTTCTCTCACTAAAAAGGATGAAGATCTTCATCTTCTTCCACCAACCTAGACCTCCAAACCACATAAATCATATGTTAAATGGTCCTAACAAGTGGTATAGAGCCATGGTTGTCTTTTGTTGATTTATGTCGATTTTTTACACATGTTTTTAACTGTTTTGTGCTATTTTGTGGTCGGAAATTTTTTTTCCGATTTGTGGGTAAACAGTTTTAAACTATGTTTAGTATCCTTTATGGTCAAAAGTCAATAGTCTATCATGTATATCTGTCTTTTCAAGACTTTTTTACCAATTCTGTGTAATCTTTGTGGTCATCATCTGGTCAAACTTCTTGGTTAACTGGTCATAAAGAAGCATGTTTATGCCTTTCTGGGTTTTTGTATGAAGATGGTCGGAATATTGGTCGGAAAAACTCGCCGGAAAAAGTCAACTGGGTCAAAACCCTAGTTTTCAACGCATAAGGACTTTTACGCGTATGGAATACGCGTAAAAACTAGGCTACGCATAAGCATCTTCAAAAATGTTACGCATAACTGTGAAGTTATGCGTAAGGACCTTTACGCGTATGTTTACGCATAACTAAGACAAGCTTACGCATAAGCATGAAGATACGCGTAAGGTTATGACCAGTTTACGCATAAGATTTGGAGTTACGCGTAAGCATGAACTGAAAAAGAATACCATACGCGTAAACCAAAAGACTACATCGACCACAACAAGACTCGACTTATACCATATACCAATATCTCTCTATCTCGACTTCAGGAACCCATCATCAGTCCGTGGCATCCAAAACCAAAACCAACTACTCCTACATCTAGACTCACTTCAAGAACCCTCACATGTCACTCCCCAACTCTCAAACAACAAAGAAAAACATATAAAAATCTCAGATTCGGATTCAATTTTTTGCAATCTTATAGATTGTTTCCATTGAATCCATTATCCTCACTGATCGTTGTTGAAGCTATGCTTCTTCTTATTATCCGAACATCAATTAAAACCTACCCGAGACCCTTTTCCAAGGATCTTGAAGCCGTTATATCATGTTACTGATTCAAGTATTGTTTTAGTCATGGATTCACAAGAGAGGGTATTTGTTTGATTGATGATGTGAGATGAGATTGAAATGATTGGGTGTTTGGAGCGTTTATTTTCTTCAGATCCGGTTTGGGAGAAAAGTTGTGTGGTTGGCTGATGTTTATCTTAAGAGTTTTTAGGTTTAGGTTTAAGTGATATGAAAAGAATTTCAACGTTTTATTTAACCGGATATCACAAAGTGGAGTGTGGATCGGGCTTGATATTTTTGGGATGCTATGCTCATGAAATGGATGGGCTGCTCGACCTCTATACTGTCTATTGGGCTGTATGATTGATCCAAATGATGGGCGTCGAAAACATATGATATCCGAATCTTTATGTTAATGTAACATTTAGCAAAAAATTAGGATATCATGTCATATAAAGAATGGTATATTTTGGTATGGTATATTTTCACGGAGGGATACATTATTCACGGCTTGAGCGATAATTGAAAAAATGACTACGGAGTTTTTGTACGGTATTATTGACGAGAAATTGACGTGACATTTCACGGGTGGACTTCTTTATCTTTGAGACGATGGTTGGTTGGATGCATGTCTCAAGATAACTTGTTGGAGCACATTATGAAATTTGAAAATCTGGTTATAACTGGTAAGGAGTTACGTTGTAGTGCTCACGGTGTGTAACCATCACTTTAAGGAGTTACGTTGTTGTGCTCAGTGTCACACGAAGTTGTGGATTGTTCAAAAAATTTAGAACAAGCAGTAAGTCACAAGTTGGAACGTTTACTTCTTTTTCAAGTTAGTCGTATCGGGCTATCTCCACATGTGGTCATTACTACTAGCCGGTGAATTTAAAGGAGGTTCGTTTTAAGGTTGGTTAGAGAAAATTATTGAGAGTATTTTTTGCGACATATTCTCACGGAAATTTGATCAAGCTATGATGTTAATATTGCACCAAGAAGGTAATACGACATGTACACAACATTATGATGATTCCGATAGCTCGCAACCATCAGGAGGGAGAAGTTGGTATTTCATCTTCCGTGATTGGATTACGAAGGGATTTTTGCTTAAGACTGAAGAAGGAGAAGTAGTGTGGTGTACATCGGTCTTTTTACCAACTTGGATGCAATACTAAGTGAGTTATGTTGTTATGATGTTCCCGACAACCATTGTGCTTCAAGAGTTTACTTTCTCCTGGTATTAAGATTAAAGACGGTGTTGGAAGAGTGTTGTGCGGGTTGAGGGAGCAAAGAAAAAGAAAAAAAGGCTCACTAGTTAGGAGGGAGTAATAACCTAACTAGACCGTTACATAAGTTGAAGTTGAGCTACAAGAAGATCATTTGCCGAGGTCATCGGAAGGGAGAACTTCAAGTTTGCCTCATCTAGACTACAGAGACTCTGCACTTCAAGAAAGTCAACATTGTTCATTACTATTGTAACTTACTTTGTTTTATATTTATAGGTCTCATTGTAACCATTCACGTGTGACGCTATCTTGGAGGAGATTGTTAGCCTCGCTTTTTCTAAAGATAACGTCACTTACGTGAATTGGACTAGATGCGTAGTATACTTTGCCCTTAGGGACTAGTATCATGTAAGTGGCAAAGATAGGGCCTATATATACCCCTCATGACTCTCCATGAGGGGTGAGGTGAATCATTTGGTCATTGTATTCTTTTGTGTTTATCTTAATAAAACCTTGTTTTCTCCTCCCTCTCTTTACTTTCTCTCACTAGAAGAGATGAAGATATTCATCTTCTTCCACCAACCCCGACCTCCAAACCACATAAATCATAGTGTTAATCGGTCCTGACATCCATAATCGGTTATTAAAGCCCACGAACCAGTAAGCAACACCCGATCCAACAGCTACCTATATAACATCCAGCTAATGATAAAACGTCTCACATATATCACTTAACCTAAAACATTCCTTAAGATACTAACCCTAAAAAACATATATCACAAATATACCGCCTCCCTCACAAATGTATCTCTCACCAAAAGCATATCTGAAGAGAAAAAAATGCTCCTATCATCAATCATCTCAATCTTAAACGAACTTCAATCATAAACGCATCTCATCTCAATATTTCTTCATCTCACACAACTCATATGAATTGAATCATTATCAATTCATTCTCAACCGCACCTTTACTTTCATATTTCCATTATAGTTCGAATCAAGATCGTGTCGTTTGTGGCTTCAAGATCCTAATTGGGTCTCGGGTAAGGTTTGTGTAGTTTGTGTGTCGTGTTTAATTCGAGTCAAGAACGAATGAAAGAAAAGTGATAACATAATTGTTATAGACATTTCTTTATCTTTCGGATAGTAACACGAAGTTTTGTCTTCAAAAGGATCAATGATGATGATTGTTTCAATTAAAACAATCTATAAAAGATTGCAAAAAAGATGAAACTTAGTCTGAGATCGTTTAAGTTTCTTTTTATGAGTCTAGTTTGATTGGAGTTGATTGATTAAACATTTTGAGTACGTGAGGGGATTAGGGTATATGATAGATAGATGTTGTATTAGATTGGTCGATTGTTGTTGTCGAAGGTATGGACTGATGATGGTGTCAATACTGAGTTCTATTGTGATATTGTGGTCGAGGTCAAGTTAGTTTATGCATAAGCCATTTTCATTTCCTTCTCGTAAAAATTTTCTTACGCGTAACATCTGGTCGACTTGATCTTATGCGTAGAAATATTACCCGTAACATCTTATGCGTAAAGCATGTCTTAAGCGTAAGCCTGGTCGAGGTTATGCGTAAACATCATACGCGTAACTTTATACTTAGGCGTAGAGTATTTACTCGTAATCATGGTCTTACGCGTATTCCATACGCTTAAGAATCTCCTTTGGCGTAGAAAACTAGGGTTTTGACCCTTTGACCATTTTTCCGGCGAGATTCCGACCAAGATTCCGACCATCTTCATACAAACCCAGAAAAAGCATAAAAATGCTTCATTTTGACCCATTTGACCATAGTTTGACCACGTAACTTTTCACGGATTTGGTATATAAAAACATCATAAAAGATGATAAAAAGACTGACTTGACCAAGAAGGATACAAGGACAACTTTTGTAGACTTTGACAGACCAAGTGATATGTTTTAACCAAATGGATACACAAAAGTTGTTAAAAAACTGTTTACCCACAATAATAAACGGAAAAAAAAAATTTCGGCCACTCCGGCCACTGAAAGTACAAAAACAGCTTCAACAACTCATACAAAACCGACATAAATCACTAAAAATAACAACGTAGCTCCGATGCCAATTGTAGGACCGTGAAAACATGTGATTTATGTGGTTCGGGAGGTCTTGGTTGATCAAACATGATGATATCAATCATGTTTCTAGTGAGAGAAAGTAGAGAGAGGGAGGAGAAACAAATGATACTTTTATTAATGAAACAAAAATACACAAACCAAATGCTTAACCTCACCCCTCATGGAGAGTCATGAGGGGTATTTATAGGCTCAACAAACCATTACTTTACCACTTAAACAATACTAGTCCCTATGGGCAAAGTATACTACGAATCTAGTCCAATTCACGTAAGTGACGTTATCTTTATAAAAAAGCGAGGCTAACACATTACATATGTATTTACATTTTAACATATTTCTAAAAATAGAAAAATAAACACATGACATCATGTAGTGCATCATTGAAATCTTTAGAAGATTTCACTAGATACTTTGTGTAGATTTAGACTCTACATATCTTACACAATCTTGGATAGATATGGTTGACTTTGGTAAGATTTTTGTGATCTTGCTGTCAGACCCCGACGGCACCAAATATTAACACGGACGGAACCCTTTTGAGGGATCCGTGGTCCGTGGTGCCTGCTCAGTATTTTGGCTATAAATAGCAAAGCCAAACCAAGTTGCTTTTCATCCCTTTCTATCAAATTCACATACATTCCTTCTCTCAACATTTCTAACTTCAGTTTAATATCATATTAGTGATCTCTTTTGTAGCAAAGAAGATCAAGGCATATTCAAGCTTCAACAAGTTGTTGGAAGTCTTGTTTGTTTGTTGTTGTATGATCTTGTGTTGATTCATACATCATTGTTGTACCAAACCATCATAATCTTGTGAGTGTGAGTGGTTAGTATTTTAGTCCTTAAAATACATTGTGTGTGGGAGTGGTTGTACCCTTGAAAAGAACTCGACATCTAGCTTAGTGTCGATAATAGTGTGTAAGCGAAGTGTAAAGGTTTCTCCGCCGGTGAAAGGAGCTTGTTGAACTCGTGAGTGTGAGACTCGAGGAGTGGAGTAGGGCAAGGAAAAAGAGTCCTTGTAGACCGAACCACTATAAACAACTTGTTGTGGTTTGATTGTTTCTTTCCTTATCTACTCTTTATATATTGTTTGCATATTGATTATCATTCACTAAAATATCCAAGATCAATATCAATTGATCTTTCAATAAGTTTCAAAAAAAAGTTTTTAATCGGTAAACTATTCAACCTCCCTTCTAGTTTTCCACACTGTCAAACGTGATAAAGGAACTTAAACAAAATAGTGGCAAGGATCAGTCTAAAGCACCTAAAAAAGGGGAAACGTCTGGAAAAGATAAGCCTCTAGCAATCCTGATGGTGCAATCTCAGCAACAGATGATAAGACAAAAAATTACACAAAGTTTTTCCCCAAACCAGAACATTTCGTTCCCATCACTTATGGAAGAAGAAGGGAATGACGGACCAATGGTCATCGAGGCAGAGATAGGTGGACACTTTATACACCGAATGTATGTCAATGGAGGCTCCGCATCAGAAGTCCTATACGAGCATTGCTTCGAAAGGCTCCAGCCAAAAATAAAAAGGCAAATGGTGCCCGCCACAACCCCCATATGGGATTCAGCGGAGAAGTAATATGGCCGATTGGGCAGATATAGTTGTTAACTAAAATCGGGGACGACGAGCATTCGGCATCAGCATGGATGAACTTTGTGGTGGCAAGGTCCCAATCGCCATATAATGGGATTATAGGAAGGCCGGGGGTGCGAAACTACATGCCGTGCCTTTAACGGCACACGGAATGATAAAGATCCCGGTAGAAGGCGGAGTGCTCACGATTCAGATAGCGAATGGTCTCGTTAGAATGTACTATGGTTTCGAACCAATGCCACTCCGTGATGGAAAAGTAAATTGAAAAAGAATACACGTGGTAATACATCCGAACATCCGCAACAAACAATAGCCATTGGGTTAACCCATCGGTGAAGACGAAAGAAGCTATGTGACATGCTAAAGCGGAACTTGGATATATTAGCCTGGTGTCCAACTGAGCGACGCATGGGGTGTCCCAAGACACATAGCAGAACAT
This sequence comes from Chrysanthemum makinoi, assembly GCA_910596185.1. NCBI lineage: Eukaryota > Viridiplantae > Streptophyta > Magnoliopsida > Asterales > Asteraceae > Chrysanthemum > Chrysanthemum makinoi. Next base: position 161,926,495 of record OU343218.1, read on the forward strand.
AACTTAAACATACGAGAAGGGTATACTCCAATAAGGCAAAATAAAAGAGGTCAAGCACCGGAAAAGAACAAGGAGATACAAGAAGAAGTATAAAAACTAGTGGATGCAGGAATCATGAAGGAAGTACATTATCATATATGGTTAGCCAACCCGGTATAGGTAGCAAAGTATGACGGAAGCTGGAGAATGTGCGTTGACTTCAAGGACCTTAATAAAGCATGTCCGAAAGATGGTTACCCGTTACCAGAGATAGATTGGAAAGTTGAGTCACTCTGTGGATACCCTTTCAAATGTTTCCTGGACGCATACAAAGTGTATCACCAAATTCAGATGGCAAAAGAAGATGAGGAAAAAACAGCCTTCATCACAAATCAAGGAATATTTTGCTACACTAAGATGCCATTCGGACTAAAAAACGCAGGGCGTACACCGTGACTAGTAGAGAAAGCTTCTACAAACAAATCGGTAGAAACCTAGAAGTATATGTCGATGACTTAGTAATCAAAAGCTGCTCGGAGGAAGAAATACTAAGGGATATAGCGGAAACTTTCAAAACGTTAAGGGAAATTGTTTGGAATAATCTATTACCACTGATAGCTTTGAAAGACACTGCTTGGATTGCACTAGTAGTGGAAACATATTACCACTGCTGGTACATTATTACCACTGCTATTAGATAATGGTTCGGAAAATGTGTCTAGATAAGTATAGAAAAGATCTTGTGTATATTCTATATTGTTAGCTTTATACTTATCTTGTAAAGGACTCCTTGTACTATAAAAGGAGGTCCTAGGTCATTGTCTTAGATATACACACATACGTATTATTCACAAAGGTTTCAAGATGTAACCCTAGTGATAAGCAAGATCACTCGAATTATTCATTAATAATATTGGACCTTAAGTTTTGTGTTTACTCTGTGTTCATTTATAATACATCATACAATCTGTCTTCTAAGTATTACTAAGTAAATTCCGCGTGCTTATTAATATTACACAAAATATCATTGACACAAGGTGTGTGTCCAGATCCATCAAGTGGTATCAGAGCGAAGGTTCTGATATTTTGTTTTAGAAGATCCAAGGAATAAGCTTAACCTTCTCACTCAAATCAATGAAGATGGAAAATAACCAGTCCAACTCTGGCCGCTAAGCTTCTAAGCTCAAACTCAATGAGTTTGAGATGTGGAGGATTCTGATTGAGCAATACTTTCTCATTCAAGATTATGCTCTATGGGAAATCATTCAAAATGGTAATTCCTTCCAAACTTAGAAGAAGACTGAGAAAGTTGGTGATCTTGAAGTAGTAACATTTCTGCACCATAAACTAATGATGAAAGAGCAAAGAAGAAGAATGACACGAAGGCCGAAGTTTGTTGCTAATGACTCTTCCAAGAGACCATATCATTGCCTTCAAGAATTCCAGACAACAAAAGAACTCTTTGAAGAGATTTGCTCAGTGTTTGGTGGCAATGATGCTACAAAGAAGACAACCAGAAAGACATTGTTGAAGAAAAGTTATGAAAACTTCTCTGCTTCAAGCAATGACTCTCTTGACAGCATCTTCACCAAACTCCAGAAGATTGTTACACAATTAACTATGTTTGGAATTGAGGTAGATAAGGAAGACCTAAATCTGAAGTTTCTAAGGAGTTTGCCTGTTGAGTTTCATACTAATGTTACAGTTTGGGAAAATAAAGCGGAACATTGAAACTATGAAGTTAAATGATCTTTACAACAACTTCAAACTTATTGAACAAAGATTGAAGAAGGCAGGAAAACTTGGTACAAGCTCTAGTAGCTTGGCATTGTTGTCAACCTCTGTTGTGATGATTCGATCTGACAATGATGATGATTTTGCCCCTGATGGTTCTACAGTTTCCATTGGTAATGTTAGTGTTACCAACTGCAGGGTTCAAAGAAGAAGGTTGTCTGGGTATTGGAGATCCTACCTTTTATGCTTTTATCTCCACTCATGTTAATGGCTCTATAGTAACTCATGAAGACATAGAGCAAATTGATGAAGATGACTTGGATGAGATGGACATAAAGTGGCAGATAGCTCTTCTTAGCATGAGGGCTAGGAAATTCTACAAGAAAACTGGCAAACCAATTCACATCAATGGTGGTGAAACTACAGGGTTTGACAAAAAGAAAGTAGAGTGTTTCAACTGTCATAAGTTGGGACATTTTGCTAGAGAGTGCAGAAGACCAAAGAAGCAAGACAACAAGTCTACTTGGTACAAGCAAAAGAAGGAACCAACTATGGAGGAACCAGAGGCAATGTTGGCTATTGATGGTGTTAGCTATGATTGGAGTTTCATGGCTGATGAACAAGAGGAACAAGCTTCAGATGGTGCTTTCATTGCTATAGAACATGCTCTCATGGCTTTCTCTGACTCTGAGGTACAAAATTTTGAAAGTTGTTCTAAAACATGTAGAGCTGCTATGGAAGTTGAAAGGCTTAATGATCTATATTCTAATGAGAGACAAGAGTTGTATACTGCTAATTATACTGTGTCAAACATTAGGAGAGGCATAGCTGTATTAGAAAAACAACTTGAGCATTATACAGAAAATGAGTCAAAATATAATGATGATATGATTATTCTTAGGAGAGAAATAGATCATACAAAAGCAGTGAATGAAGCTTTGAAAGAAGAGTTTGAAAAGCTTAAAAAGAAAAATGAGAATGTTAATTTATCTGTTGACACTTTGTATTATCAGTCAAAGTCAATTGATAAAATTTGGAATGCTCAAATCATTAGTAAAGCTAAGTCTGGTATGGGTTACAACACAGCTCCCCCACCATTAAGAGGTGTTCCATCACCTCTAGGCATAGATTTAGCTCATACAAGATTAGAAGAGTTTCAGGATCTTAAACGTGAATATGGTCCTCTTAAGAACACATTTGTGAAAACAGAGGAACAGGTTAAGCAAGAAACTGATGTTTTTGAAAGTGCTAGTGACTCATCTATTGTTGAGGAGAATGTTAAAAAGAATGTAGAGGCTTCTATCCCAAAAGTTGTTAATCTTTGTTACGAGGAACCTAGGAAACCAGTTAATAAACCTAGATCACCTGTAAAAGTATCTTTGAATGTATAGAAACAAGTCATCAGCTCCTAGGGGTAACCAGAGGAGTTGGAATCATGTTAAATCTCAACAAGTTGGTAGTAATTTTGTGATGTACAACAAAGCATGTTATATCTGTGGTAGCTTTTATCATTTACATGCTAACTGTGACTATCATTTTGGGAGAAGGGAAGTTCATGGGCACAAAAGGGTGGAGTCTAACAAGTTCCAAAACAATTTACACCCTAAACAACACAGCAACATGGTCCCAAGAGCAGTCCTATTAAGAAGTGGTCTTAAAACTTTTGCCACTGCAAAAACAATTAACACTGCTCACCCTAAATCACCTGTTTCAAGTGCAAAACCCAAAACAACTTTTGCAAGAACTGCACAAACAAGTAAAGGTCTTTTCTAATAAAAGGTTCAACTAACCTACAGTGGGTACCAAAAACAAAGTGCATTACCACTGCTCAATCAGTTACCACTATAAGGAGTATAAACAAGACCAGGGGACACATGGGCAATGTTGTGAAGGCCTCAGCACGTTGGGAATGGAAACCTAAAGGAATAACCTCATCAACCAGTCCCAATGGTGTATCAATGACCTTTGATAGATATAACTATATTGATACACGAGGAAGATCCAAGTCAATCATGGCTTGGGTCTCCAAAGGAAACTAACCCATTTCTTAAATGTGCAGGAACATCCAAAGACAAAAAGATCAGATCAAGGATATACAGATAGTGGGTGTTCAAGGCACATGACTGGCAACAAGTCCTATCTTTCTAATTTTGAACATTATGATGGACAGTATGTCAGCTTTGGAGGTGGTGTTAATGGAAAAGTTGCTAGTAAAGGAGTTATTAAAACTGGTAACTTGGATTTTGAACCTGTGTACTATGTAAAAGAGCTTAAGTATAATCTCTTTAGTGTGTCACAAATGTGTGACAAGAAAAACAATGTTGTTTTTACTAAAGATATGTGCTTTGTTCTCTCTAAGGATTTTAAGATGCCTGATGAAAGTCAAATTCTTCTTAAGATTCCTAAAAAAGGCAATCTATATAGCTTTGATATGAACAATATTGTTGCTAAAGATGATTATGCTTTCTTAATTGCAAAATCCACAGTGGATGAATCCATGCTATGGCATAGAAGACTTGGTCATGTTAACTTCAAAACCATTAATAAGATTGTCAAAGATGGTTTGGTAAGAGGCTTACCCCATAAAAGATTTGTAAATGATCAAACCTGTGTGGCTTGTCTAAAAGGCAAACAACACAGAGCCTTTTGCAAGTCAAAGTTGGTTAACTCTATTGCTCATCCACTACAAATGTTACATATGGACTTGTTTGGTCCTACATCTGTGAGCAGCTTAAACCTTAAGAAATATTGTCTTGTTGTGACTGACGATTTTAGCAGGTTTACTTGGGTTTTCTCTCTAAGAACTAAGGATGAAACAACTGGAATCCTTAAGATCTTTATCACTGAAGTTGAAAACCAATATGATATGAAAGTTAAAATCATCAGGTGTGACAATGGGACAGAATTCAAGAATAGAGTTATGGATGATTTTTGTAGAGATAAAGGTATTAAAAGAGAATTTAGTGTTGCTAGAACTCCTCAACAAAATGGTGTTGCTGAGAGGAGAAACAGAACACTTATTGAGGCTGCTAGAACCATGTTGGCAGATTCAAAATTGCCAATTACTTTCTAGGCTGAAGCAGTTAACACTGCTTGTTATGTGCAAAATAGGGTTTTAGTGGTAAAAACAAAGAACAAGACACCTTATGAGTTATTTAGGGGTAGACCTCCTATCCTTGACTTCATGAGACCATTTGGATGTCATGTATCTATTCTCAATACCATAGATTATCTGGGAAAATTTGAAGAAAAATCTGATGAAGAGTATTTTGTTGGGTATTCCATGGTCAGTAAAGCTTTTAGAGTATTCAACTTAAGAACCCAAAAGATTGAAGATGTGAAGATCGTTGTAAGCTCTTAGACGAGGTCTAATATTATATCTAGGAACACATAATAATGAAAGCGGAATATTCAAACATAGAATCAACATTATTATGAACAAGGTTTTTCATTATCATAAACTAACTAACTATAATAAAGATCAAAGACTTGATCTAACACTAACTAACTAAACCCTAGGCGTTTTCCCTACGCCTCGGTTCCCACACACACCTTTAGTCGACTACATTATGGGAGACTTGTATATGAAACCTACACCTATGTCCTCTTTATATACTATAGGATTAGGGTTTACAAAATACTACAAAGGACTACAAAATAAAACTTCTTTTGCAAGCAAGTTCTTCCATCTTTTTGTAGGTTTCCTTCTTATCGTATTAAGTCCCTCTTATTTCATTCTTTTTGTCTTATCAACTCAAACGTATAATTCCCAACAATCTTCCCCTAGTTGATAATGACAAAACCATTCTTGAACGAACTTCCCTAGACAAAGTAGAGAAATTGAGATCAGGGATCTTACCATGAATGAAACAAGTATGTCTTCCTTTGTCTTCCCCTTAATCCATGCCATGCCACTCAAACATCTCTTCCCCTTTTTGTTATTATCCAAATAGGGAACGTATGCAAATAATGATCTTGACCACCACGAACCAATATCATACTTCCAATCTAAGCCGTCCAATGTTTCGAATTTCCCTCAATGAAGAACACCAAAATGCTTACTAAAAATGAATCCAAAACAGTAGAAAACTCCAACTAGCAGTAATAATAATGATCAACAGTAGTAAAAATCAAGCACTTCCCCTTTAGTTGTGCATGAACATCAAATGATTCTTCAAATCTGTAAGCTCCTTGTAATGATCACTTGTGAAGAAAATCAAATATAACGAACTTGATGAAGAAGTAAAATAACCCAAACTTGTATCTTATATCTTGCACTATAGATGACATTGAACGTATACCTATGTATAGGGAGACCTCAATCTCTTGACGATAATCACTGAGCACAATAACGTCACTCCTTTAATTGTTATGTCAATTCTTTGTCATAATCATTGAAGCACGAACAAGTTACCTCCTGCTAAAAGGTATGATAAAACACGTATCCAAGTAATTCCACTTCACCTTCAAATAAGTGATAAATAATCCTCTTCGTAATCAATTCTTCAATAAAATCAACTTCGAGCTTTTTAAAAATCTTTTAAGAACAAAAATCCAAACTCCTTGTGTGTGTGAACTAATCTCGTATGTGTGTCGCCAAAAATCCAATAAACACATATCATGCCCGACTTCCCCTCAAGTCCAAAACCATACGAGAACCAAAAATCATGAATCATCCAATATCGAATAATATAAGAAACCATATGAACTATAAAAATCACAAACAAATTTGTTTCCTTTGTTGCTCTCGTATCACGTTCGCACAATCTGTCCAAATATCAATTCCTTATCTCACCAATTAAAACACAAATAAATGTATCCCCACGTATCATGTCATTGTCCAATTAACAATGTCACATCATCCACAAACTGAAGCACGTTAAAAGAACATGCAAATCCAATTCATATACCAAAATATCCAACGACGCATGATCACTTAAATTCCTTGGGGCTAATCAAATAGAACCATCAATAACGTATATACTTACATCCCTTAATAAGCCTTGAAACCCTTGTATAGAATGCCCATGTATAGCTTATTAGTAATCGCATGTTCAATACAAGTATGATCAACATCAGTTTAAACGGAACAACAAGCAGCAGTTGAGAACTCGCATAGCAGTAGAAACTTGTAGCACGTAAAGAACGAGCAGTACTTATTGGGACCAGCAGTACTTTGTGAGGACCAAGAGCAGTACTTTCAAAAACGCAACAGTACCTTTAATGAGAAACAACTCTCTCACTCTCAATAGTTGATCACGAAACAACAAAGAGCAGTAGCATCGTTCAACTTTAAAAAAAAAAATTAGCAGCATAAACGATTACCAATAAAACCACATACTGATCATGAACAATTAATAGTTAAAAACCTTTTGTTCACATCTCTCAATCATGACCGGTATTTATCCAAACCAAAGTAGTAGCAATTTTCACCGACCCATGTGCGAATGATAACCACCAATCAATGCTTAATATCACAACAGTAGCATGTCGAAAATTATTATTTGTGGATCCCATTAGAAATTGAATATAAATCGACTACACACACATGATCTTTATTGTTATCACCGACCCACTATCACATTAGCAAAGTAATTCCACCGACCAATTTAATTCGTCTAACAGAAAGCAGCCCCATATTCGAATATCAAAGCACAAACGAATCTTGGTATAAAGATAGAATAGTCATTAATAATTCACCAAGCCATGTGATAGACTACAATTCCTCAATTAGTACGAGGAAATTTTGGATTAGCAATTAATAGTACGAGGTCTACATAATATTCGATGTACCATTCGACAAGCATATTAATATATAATAAAAGTCGATACCTTAAAATCGAATTTCTGAAAAACCATTCTCAGCAGCCAGTTTCGACATTGAATAACTTTTTATGGCAAGCTCTGATCGACGATCCCTCCGGTGAAACGTTAGATGACTATATAGAGAACATCCACCTAAAATTTCGTCACGATCCAACAGTTAACGAAAAAGTTATGATTATTACAAAACGGTGCTGTTGTAACCTTACGAAACTTTTTTAGTTTCTGCAGCAGACTTCGACAGCTTATAACTTTTGATTAAGAGATCTAATTGACAATCCCTTCGGTGAAACCTTAGACGAATATATGGAGATGCACCAGAAAAAATTGTAGCTCGATCCAACAGTTCAAGAAAAAGTTATCGCGGTTTGAAAACAGCCCTGCAGAAAGATACGAAAATTTTTAACAGCTTCGAATTTTGTATCTTTTCTTCGAAAAACCTTGTAGATCCCTATATCAAGAGCTCCCCGCTCTGATAGCAATTGTGAAGATCGTTGTAAGCTCAGATAGGGATCAATAACAAAGACTAATAACATGCACAGCGGAATAAACTAATCAATTCTTTGTTATTGAACAAGATTTTCATTCACTAACACTAACTAATCTTAGACGTTTATAGGAACACGTCTAGATAACTAAATTACTAACTAGACTAATAACCTAGGCGTTTGCAAGACTATACGCCTAGGACACACACACACACCTTTAGTTGACTACATTATGGAAGACTTGTATATGAAACCTTCACCTATGTCCTCTTTATATACTATAGGATTAGGGTTTACAAAATACTACAAAGGACTAAAAAATAAAAATTCTTTTGCAAGCAAGTTCTTCCATCTTTTTGTAGGTTTCCTTCTTGTCGTATTAAGTCCCTCTTATTTCATTCTTTTTGTCTTATCAACTCAAACGTATAATTCCCAACAGAAGAGAATCTGCATGTTGAGTTCCTGGAAAACAAAGTGAATGTCAAAGGAACTGGTCCAGAAAGGCTGTTTGATCTTGATACTCTAACTCATACTATGAATTATGTACCTATCTCTACAGGTACATCTCCTTATGACTTTGCGCCGTTTTAGAAGAGTTTCTTGATGATGAGGAACCAAGAAAGAATCAAGCAGATGATCAAGATGAATTTAGTCTACCACTTTGGGACTATGCAGATAATGACAGTATTCCAAAGACTGGAGATGCTCAACCTTCTAATGATTATGAAAAAGAAGGAGATGGCTTAATGAACACTGTAAATCTTGAATGCAGTGGAAATACAGATTCCACTGCTAGACCAGAAGTTTCCACTACAACACCAGAAGTGGAAACTACAACTCCAGTTACAGAGGAAGCTCAAGCCAATGATGTTGAAATCTCTAATATGCCGATTGAGATTGCAGTTTCTCAAATTCCCAATACCACAATTCATAAATCACATCCTCTTGAAAATGTGATTGGGGATGTTAATTCATCAGTGAAGACTAGAAGACAATCAAAACTGCCTGATGTTCATGGATTTATTAGTGAAATCTATGAATCCAAGAATCATGAGGGCAAGAATGAATGTCTTTTCATGTGTTTTCTGTCACAAATGGAGCTAAAAATTGTCTACAAGGCACTTGAAGAAGGAAGTTGGGTGGAAGCAATGTAAGAAGAGTTGCTCCAATTTAAGCTTCAAAAGGTTTGGGTGCTTTGTGATTTTCCTTCTGGCAAGAAGGTAATAGGTACTAAATGGGTGTTCAGAAACAAGAAGGATGAAAGAGGGATTGTTATCAGGAATAAGGCTAGGCTTGTGGCTCAAGGATACACTCAAGAGAAGGGTATTGATTATGAAGAAGTGTTTGCCCCAGTTGCAAGAATTGAAGAAATTAGGTTATTTTTAGCCTATGCATCCTTTATGGGCTTTAAAGTCTATCAAATGGATGTAAAAAGTGCTTTTCTATATGGGCAGATTGATGAGGAGGTTTATGTCTCACAACCTCCAGGCTTTGAAGACCCTGAATATCCTAACAAAGTATACAGGGTGGTTAAGGCTTTGTATGGCTTGCATCAGGCACCAAGAAAATGGTATGAGACCTTAGCTACTTATCTTCTTAATAATGGGTTTCATAGAGGCAGAGTGGATCAGACTTTGTTAATCAAGAAAGACAAGAATGATATCTTGCTCGTTCAAGTATATGTTGATGATATCATTTTTGTCTCTACAAAGACAGAGATGTGCAAAGAGTTTGAGAAGCTAATGAAGGATGAATTCAAGATGAGTTCTATGGGTGAACTCACATTATTTTTGGGACTTCAAGTACAACAAAGGCCAGATGGTATTTTCATCAATCAAGATAAATATGTGGCTGAGATACTAAGGAAGTTCAAGTTCACTGATGCAAAGTCATCTAGCACTCCTATAGACAAGACTACACATCTACTCTTAAAGGAAAATAGTGGTGAAGCAGTTGATGTGCACATGTACAAGTCTATGATTGGCTCTTTAATGTATCTTACATCATCTAGACCAGACATCATGTTTGCAGTGTGTGCTTGTGCAAGGTTTCAGGTCACTCCCAGGCTTTCTCACTTGATTGCTGTGAAGAAGATTTTCAGATATCTTAAAGCATTTCCAAATCTGGGATTATGGTACCCTAGAGAATCATCTCTAGACTTGGTTGCTTACTCAGATAGTGACTATGCTGGAGCTAGTTTGGATAGAAAATCTACAACAGGTTGATGCCAATTTCTTGGAAACAGGTTGGTGTCATGTGATGAGTGTCTAAATACTCATCATTTTTGTACTATATAAACTGCAAAATCATCTGAAAACACTCAAAAATGCATCAAAATGATGAAAATATCACAAATCAGTGTTTTATGTGTTTTAAATGCAAAAATATCAAAATCAGATGAAAAACGTATCAAATTTGCAACAATGGCAGTTTTAGTCTCCCAAGTTTCAAAAGTTGTCAAAAACAGTCCCTGGTATATCAAAATAAAGAAAAATGTCATTTAAGGTCCATGGGATTCAAAAGTTGTCAAAAACAGTCCCTGGTATATTAAAATTAAGAAAAATGTCATTTAAGGTCCATGGGATTCAAAAGTTGTCAAAACAAACCTTTGAAATATAAAATTGCAAAATTACAACTTTGGTCCCTCAAGTTTTAAAAATGTCAAAAATGGCCCCTGGAAAGTTTGAAAATGGCAAGTTTGGTCCTTGTACTTTTTATGATTGTCACTTTCAGCCCTTGGATCAACTTTGAGGTATTGGCAGAATAGGTCCCTCAATTTTCAGATCTTACACATATGGTCCCTATAGTTATTAAACCTTTAAACCCATTTTGGACCCTTCAAACCCCTTGGACCCCTGCCATAAAACCTTTTGGGACCCCCCCTGTTTTGTGACCCCCCTATTATTATATCTGGTAAATCCTTGGTCAAACAAACAAGCCCGCCAAATAAGTCTCCCTCTCAACTGCTTCCCCTGAATCACTCAACCCCATCCCCCCTCCTCTCCTTCACTTTTTCTTGTCCCCTCCACCTCAACAAGCCTCCAAGAAACATTTATTACCCCTCCTCCACTTCACTCATCCTCCAACTGCTAATGACACGTTTTGGCGCCAAAATGAATCAAACGGCTAGAATTTATCCAAGTCATCCAATGGCTATTATTATTGGTGGGAAGTGCTCAGAGCAAGTGGGAGAGAAGTTTGGAGTATAAAAGAAAGCAAGAGAAGAGGAGAAAGAGTAGTAGTTAGTTTTAAGTTTTCAATGTATGTCGTTTTCATAAGAATGTCTTAGTTTACATCTTAACATGTAATTTTTCAGTTTCTATGTACTGATTTTAAGTTAATTCAGTGTTTTTAATCAAGTCTAAGTCTTAATTTGAAGTTTCATTTGAGTTTCATAAATTCATGTTCACTGTTGGAAAATGCATTCTCAAATTCTTATATTCAAATCTGTGATAGCTTATGTTTAAATTCCAATAAGCTTGTTTAAGTTATTTGAAGCTCTTGGCAAGATTAAAATTCAAGTTTAAATACATTTTGTTTGTGGTCAACAAAAGTCAATAGTGCAATAGGTTTTGGTTCATCCAGATTTGGAGAAGGAATGGGTGATGCAGAGCAGTTATTTGGGTTTAAATAGACTAGTGTAGATTGGTTCTGGGTTTGGTTTTAAGCCTGCAAACAGCTGGACAGTTGTGAGTAAACTATCTCAGTTTCATTTTTAAGCCATTTGGTATATTGTACTTGTATGTGTATTAGTGGTCACCATTAATTTAAGTTTGTTTATTTAGTTGTATGTAGGACATCTAAACTCAGTTTGATCATTGAGATTAGCTAGTTTAAAGTTTAGCTCAGTTTTTATTGCAAAATCAGTTTTTAAATGGTGTTTGGATTTGATGTTTAAACTATGGTTTAGGTTTATTCAGAGTTAAGTTCCTGTTGTTTCATGATTGTTCAACTCATTTGAGCCCATATCAGTTATCATAGTGAGCCTGCATAAGCTCCAAAGTCAAATTCACTTATAATCTGTCTTAGCAGTTTACTTCTTGTTGGAAATTTTGAAAGAGCAAAAGCTCATTTTGTGTTCAAAATACATAGGGGTAGATTGTAGTAGCTCTATTTCATCATATTAGATCATAATCAGTCCTAGGATTAGCTTCAAATTTCATTTTGGTCAACTTTTCATTCTTGCTTAAAAAGTCAAAATTTGCATAAAATCTGTTTTGAGCCCATCTAGTAGGAATTTTCATGAGCTCATCTTTGGGCCAATTTCAGTGATTCTTGTTGTTTTAAAATATTCCCCTGGTCTATTTTCTCATGTCCATTTTAGTATATTTTTGCAATTTTTTCTATAAGCTCAAAAGGGCTTGTGATCAATGGCTTAAATCCCCTGTGCAGGGCATTAAGTCTGCACAGGGTTTGTGTAGCTTTTGTAGCTTTTGTACAGAGCTAATCTGAGCACCTCTGGGTCTGATTTTTGGTTTACATGTTCTTAGCCAGGTTATCTTGAGGTTCCAATAATTGCTTTCTAGTTTCTAGCTTATTCAGTAGCTTATAATCTAGCTGCAAGTTGACACCCTCTCAACTGTTTTAGCTTAAAAGCTCAAATCTCCAAATCATAGCAATTTGCAATCCTGTGGTTGTAAGCAGTTGAGAATTGTTGCATTTAGGTTCTTTTAGCTTATCCAAGCTCCTGTTTTGGTTTGGTGCTTATTGGTGCTCATTAGCTTATCCCAAGTGCTTAGTCACAAGCACTTTGCACATCAGTTGCATATTCCTCTACACAACCCCTGTTTTTTATATTTTTCTTAGATTCCTAATATTATTTTAAGCTTTTCTTGAATTTTTTAGATTTTTCCTAGCTTGTTTGCTTTTTTCTACATTTTAATTAGTTTTTAAGCCTTTTTAATTAGCTTTAAATACAAAAAATTAAGAAAAGTTTCAAAAAAATAATTTTTCATTTTTATTAAGTTTAGATAAATATAAAAAGCCAAAAAAATATTTTTCCATAATTTTCTTAGCTTAAATAGTATTTTCTAGCATTTTAATTAGTTTTAAATAGTTTTAAATTAATAATAAATACATAAAAAGTCTAAAAAATATATTTTTAGTTTTAAAATTAGTTTTATGATATTTTAGATTTTTCTAAGTCTTAATTTTATTTTTCTAGCTTTATTTCATATTTTCTTGTATTATAAGCTATTATTTATTAGTTAAAATTAGTTTTTAATTAATAATAATTAATTAAATAGTTATAAAAATAATTTTCTTTTTCTAAATATTTTCTTTTATCATCATGGCAGTGCAAGAAAAAAACAATGGTGGTTAATTCATCAACTGAGGCAGAATATGTGGATGCTGCAAGTTGCTGTGCTCAAGTTCTATGGATTCAGAATCAACTTTTGGACTATGGGTACAACTTCATGAATACCATTATTCATATTGACAATAGTAGTGCCATTTGCATAATTAAAAATCCAGTTCAACATTCAAAGACTAAACATATTGAAATCAGACATCATTTTATAAGAGACTGTTATGAGAAAAGGCTAATCCAAGTTGTCAAAATTCATACTGATGACAAATATGCTGATTTATTAACAAAAGGACTGGATGTGGGTAGATTTCAGTACTTGGTAACAGGTTTTGGAATGCTTAATCCATAAACTGTTTGTGTCTGATGGTATTTGGTGCGGAAAGGAAGTTTTTAGGTACTAACATTGTTGTATAAGTTTGTATGGTTGTTTTGTTGCTTCACTTTTATGCAGCAAAGATGGGAGTTGATCTTAAAAGGTGTGTAACTAAGACACACAACAAATGGTTTTTGATTCACTATGTCTAATCCACATAAGAATCAACTAGTCCAGAGCAAACGCTTGGTAAAGACTTGACAAATCCGTTTATGGTTGATAGTTTACCAAAAACTATATGGTTATCAATTCACCATATTCTTTATGATTAAGAGTTGACTAGTCCATAGCAAACGACTCATGGTAAAGACATATCAAATCGGTTGATAGCTGGTAGTTTGCTAAAAACTATGATAAGAGCAGTCTAGTTTTTATATGTTTTCTTTACCTGCTGCTCTTTGAAATTTTTGTGAAAAATCACCACTGCTAGTTCACAGTTTCCACTGACAGTGTTATTTTTACCACTGTTGATCTAGCCGTTACAACTATTGTGTCAGTAACAAATTTTTTACTAGCCGTTGTAGAAAAATTGCTTTCCATATATATAGGGTAACTTCTAGAGAATTATCTACTTTCCTTTTTTATATTTATCCTCTAAAGATAAATATTTTCCTTAGATAATCTTTCTTGCGCTACACACTTAAACCCTACCTCTATATATCTTTTGTCTCAATTGGCTAGTTATTCATTCAATTCTTACTGACATAATATCTTTTTCATCAAAAGTTTCTATGGCACCATTAAACTTTGCAGATGAGCACAACCAAGTGGCCTACTTAGAAAAGTCAAACAAGAAGAGTGGCCCTGTTTTTCATCAGATTGTGGACTTTCTCAATACTACCCATATAAGGTATGCTTTACTTTTAAATCCCACAATCTATATCTCTCAAATCAAACAGTTTTGGACTTCTGCTCAGTCCATAACACTTGAGAATAGAGATACACATGAAACAGTGGATGCTCTTAGAGCCACTGTGGATGGGGTAACTATTGATGTTAGAGGCATCCTTGAGAAGAATTCTCCAATTGGATGATCTCAATGGTATCATCACATTACCTATGCCAGAAATACATGATACTTTATCATTCATGGGGTATGATACCACTGATAAAAAGGCTACTTTCAAAAAGAGTGGTTTTTTGTCCCCAATGGAGATTTTTGATACATACTCTTTTACATTGTCTCAGTCCAAAGATAACATCTTATGAGCAATTTAGTTCAACCATGGCTTACCCTTTGGTTTGTCTAGCCACTGATAAGATTTTTAACGGTCAAAATATATTTTACATGTATGACTGCAATGTAAAGAGTTCAACAAAATTTTAATGTATCAAAGGTTTGTGCAAGTGCTTAAATGAGTTTCAACTGTAACCCCACAAAAGTGTTTACAAAATCCGTTGCCTTAAGCCTAAAGTTTTTCAAAACATGAATAAAGATGCAATATGGATTTTACACCTCTCTTTCCTCAAATGCTTGCAAAGATTTCACCTGAACAAAACTCACCCATAATCTCTGTTCCAAAAATTGATTATACTCCACCTGTTTCTCACACCTATGAGAAGAGGCGTCAACAGCTAACTTCTCTCATGACAACACAGCATGTTTCTGAACCTTTTGGTCTAGGAACAAGCAGTGGTGGTTCTAGACTTCAACCTAGTCCAACTAAGGAGGAATCTGAGCCATTGCCCCATGATTCACCTCTCCCAACAAGTCACACAGTTGTAAGTGATGAGGGCAGTGGGCAACAATTGGAATTGATGGTTTTGTGTACAAAGTTAGCCAAACAGGTCAAATCTTTGGAACACGACTTGGCACAACTTAAAGAGCAACATGCCAAGGATATTACATCTTTGAAGGTAGAGATTCAGACCTTGAAGGAAGAGTTGCAGGGGTTCAAGCAAAGAAGAATTGCAAATATTGTGCTATCATCTCCATCTTCACCCCCTGGTGGTGATTCAGAAGACTTAAGTGCAGATTTGGGTAATTCTCCCAAACAGGGGAGGAAAACAGGTGCTGAAACTCAGGGGAGGAAAATTGATTTTGAAGATGAAGGTGTTTCTAGTAAAGGTGCAAAGGAAGCTGATACTCAAGAAGAGCAACTAGAGCAAGATATTTTCAGTACTGCAACTGATTTTACCACTGATCTAATTTCCACTGCAGAGCCAAATATTCCCACTTTTGAACATGATGTTGCCACTGCAAGTGAAGAAATTGATAAACAGATGAAAGACAAAGGTAAAGCAGTTATGGAAAGTAAAGAGCAACCTGGAAGGAAGATTTCAAAGAAAGAACTACTTTAGATTGCTCATGATAAAGAAGTTGCTAAAAAGATATATGAAGATGAAGTTGCTGAAAAGAAAAAGCTTGAAGAATTGGAAGTTGCAAGCTTTATGGAGGCTAAAAGGCTGGATAGATTGGAAAATCCAATTTCCACTGTTCCACTTACAAGATTAAGAGAGAAAACTCCAGAGTTCAACTATGTACCTACTGAGGAAGAAATTGATTTCTTGATTGCACATGATCCAGAAATCAAGAAGAAGACAATTGACCTTGAAGCTGATAAATCTTTAACTGAGGAACAAAGAACTGCTCAGTTGAAAGATTTTATTCAGATGAAGAATAATCAAGCACTTCAAGATGTGATTAGTTCAGTCAGAAAGGGTCAAAAGAAACCAATGCAACTAACTAAGGCACAAGTTATTGCATACATGAAGACTTATTGTTGCAATGTTGGTGGCTGGAAAAGACATCAATTCAAAGGAATGTCTGATGATAAAGTTGAAAGTATCTACTACAGAGTTCAAAGACAAGATAAAGATTTCATTCCAATGGACTCTGAAGAAGAAGAAAGAAGGTATCTTGGTTTGAAGAGAAAGGCCAAAGACAGTGATTCTCAATTGTTAAGAAGACAAAGTTTTGAAGAACAAGAGTTCCAACGAGAAGTTCAGGAAGAACAACTGACTGATATGATTGTGATTGAAGAAGAAGATTTTTATCCAGAACCACTACAAGTCAGACATCCTATCATTGATTGGGAGGTTTACACTGCTAGCAATTTTGCTCCAACATGGAAGATCACAAGGCTAGGTGGTTCAACTTCCTCATTCATTCAATTTGAAGATCTCATCAAAGCTTTTGACAGAGATGATCTTGAAAAATTATGGAAGTTAGTTCAAGAAAGGTTTGATGCTCAAGATCTCAAAGATATGAAGGAGATGCAGTTATGGGTTAATCTTAAAAGGCTCTATGAACCAGATGATAATGATGATTTCTGGAAATTCTCATGTTCATGTCCTGTACTAAATGGTTCTACTATGATTCATGTGAAGTTCATCATGTTTCTACAACAAATGGAGTAGATGCATTCATGCTTGCTGAGAATGAATATCCACTAAGAGCTGGAACTCTCACAGTGATGTTGTGTACTAATATAAGAGTTCATGAAGATAGTGAGAAGGTCAGAGCATTGTTACTCAGGCTTCAAGATCAATGTTCAAGAGCTATTCAAAGTTAAGGAAGAGTGAAGTGTTTGGTTGAATTCCCCAAATCCTTGAAGATAATGAACACTGAAGAAACTTATTGATTTGCTGAGAAATCATAAGTTTAGGGGAGGATTGTTGGGAATAATCTGTTACCACTGATAGCTTTGGAAGACACTGCTTGGATTGCACTAGTAGTGGAAACGTATTACCACTGCTAGTACATTATTACCACTGCTATTAGATAATGGTTAGGAAAACGTGTCTAGATAAGTATAGAAAAGATCTTGTGTATATTCTATATTGTTAGCTTTATACTTATCTTGTAAAGGACTCCTTGTACTATAAAAGGAGGTCCTAGGTCATTGTCTTAGATATACACACATACGTATTATTCATAAAGGCTTCAAGGTGTAACCCTAGTGATAAGCAAGATCACTCGTATTGTTCATTAATAATATTGGAGCTTAATTTTTGTGTTTACTCTGTGTTCACTTATAATACATCATACAATCTGTCTTCTAAGTATTACTAAGTAAATTCCGCGTGCTTATTATTATTACACAAAATATCATTAACACAAGGTGTGTGTCTGATGAGTGTCTAAATACTCATCATTTTTGTACTGTTTAGAATGCCAAAAACATCTTAAAACACTCAGAAATGCATCAAAATGATGAAAATATCACAAACAAGTGTTTTATGTGTTTTAAATGCAAAAATATCAAAATCGGTGAAAACGTATCAAGTTTGCATAATTGAGTTTAGTCCCCTAAGTTTAAAAAGTTGTCAAAACAGTCCCTGGTATATCAAAATAAAGAAAAATATCATTTTAAGTCCTTAGGGATTCATGAGTTGTCAAAATTAGTCCTTAAAATCAAAAATTGCAAAATGACAACTTTAGTCCCTCAAGTTTTGAAAATGACAAAAATAGTCCTTGGATTTATTAAAAATAGAAAATAATCAACTATGGTCCTTGTACTATTAAATATTGGTAGTTTTGGTCCTTGTGATAACTTTTGGAGAATTGCAGGTTTGGTCCCTCAAGATTGGCCGAATTACACAAATAGTCCTTATGATATTAAACAAACCAATTGGCCCTTTTGTGTATTTAGAACCCAGCCAACCAAAAAGAACCCTGCCAAATGCCCTGTGACCCCCATTTTGGACCCCTTTTATAATATCCCAAATTCAAATCCGGTCAAACGCGCCAAAAACCACGGATACTGTTCATCGTCTTCACATAGCTTGTAATACCAAAACCAGAGCAGTTTTCCTCCAATTTTCCACCTTTCCACCTGTTTTCCCACTTGTATACATCCCCCCCCCCCTCCACCTCCACAACCTCCCAAGTTTCTTTAATTGCTATAACCTGCTCTTGACTATTTTGGCGCCAAAAATACAAATGGACGTATATGATGACTTTGACCAATCCAATGGTTGGATTGAGGTGGGAATAATTCGAGACATAACAGAGTCTCAAAAGTCTATAAAGAAGAGATGGGAAGCAATGTGAAAGGATATCTAGTTTTATTTTTATTAGCTCATGTCGTTTTAACTTAATTTTGAATTTCAGTGTATCTTTAAGCTTTTAAGCTTTATATTTCAAGTTATTATTGTATATTAAAGCTTTCCTAAACATCCATTTCAGTTTTAATTCAAGTTCTCAGTTTATGCAAAATCTTACTTTTATTCAAAATTTCAATGTGTTCCAGTGATATTGTTAGTTGTTGGTAAGGACTGAATAGGCTCACATAAGCTCCTAGAAAGCTTATTAAAGCTTTTAGAGACCTTAAAAATCAGTTTAGAATCAAAAACAGAAAAATCACAAAAATACTCAAAAATAGCTTGAAATTCAAAAATCAGTGGTAATGAAGATTAAAGACTGAAGCAGAGCTGATTTTGGATTGCTTTTGGGTTTAGAGCTTTATGGAAACCTATAGGAAGTAGCACTAATCCTCAGTTCTCATTCTTGTGCATAAACACAAATTGTAAGCATTTCTTAAAAATTTGCAATCTTAAGTATAAGTGTTAAAGTACTGTTAATCTTAGCTTAAATATGTCTAAATATAATTAATGCAATATAATTAATAGCTTTCTTGGATTAAAATCTTGTCTTAGTGATAAAAAGCTCAAAACAGTTATATTAAGTAGTGTTTGTATTCATTGTGTAAACCATGTTAGAGTTTATTCAAGCCTTTGTTTTTGTCTGCTATAAGTCATATTAGGTCCTAATATCTCATTTAAACCATAAAAACTAGGCCTCATTTGATAAAAAGTCAAAACTACAAATCCAATCCCTTGACAGTTAACTGTCAAGGATTTTTCAAGTTCAAATGCTTTATGTTGGTGCATAATTAGTATACTAAGCTTAATCTAGTCTTAATTTATCTTAATATATCATAATCATTAAGTAGAATCAAGCCAAATCTCATAAAAGTCAAACTGCTTCATAATATAAAAAGTCAAATTTTCCAAATTGCAGTTTTTGAATAAACTTGGTGATTTTCTTATGATCTTACTATTAAGATTTAGAATTTAATCTCCTGGAATATTAAAATATAGTTGCTTAACTAAATTAGAAAAATATAAGTTTACTTTTAACTAGCTTATTAACTGCTTATTCTCTGCTTTCTTTTAAGACCTTTTTTCAAAACATGCTCTGTGCACTGAGTTGATAGCCTATTTCACTAGCTCTCAGAGAGCTTATTAGTGACCCCTAGCTTATGTACCTTAGTTTTTTGAGAAGCTCACCTAGCTGACTCAAGGTTACAAGTGCTTATTTTCCATTTTTAGCTTATTTACCTAGCCTGCTAGTAGCTTTTAATTCTGTCCATTTTGTTTAAGTATACCAATAAGTCAGTGTTCACAAGTTTTTCAAAAGCTTCTCACAAGCTCACTAGTGTAATCCAAATCTTGAAAATTAGCTTTTTGGATAGCTCAGTTGGTCAACTTGTTAGTTCCATTGCTTATTTTCATTTCCAAGCTTATTACATAAGCATAAATTAGCCTCCAAAGTTGTCCCAAAACCTGTTTGGGTAGTCGAGATAACTGGATTGCTTATTTGGTTCATGTGGCTTATTTAGTGCTTATTTCTAAGTTACTTTACTTATTCAGTTGTTAAATTAGCTTATTAACAGATATATAGCTTATTTCCTGTTGGGAATTAGGTTCCTTGAGTTGATAAGACAAAATAGTATGAAAGATGAAGGACTGTTTATGACAAGGAGGATAACTTCAAAGAAGAGAATATTCAGAAGATCAATTTACTTGTTAAAGAAGATATTCTGTATATTCACATTTATCTCTTTGTAAACCCTAGCATTCTCTAGTATATAAAGAGATGCAGGGTACGTAGGTTAGATACAAGTGTCAAACAATGTAAACATTAGACATAGATGTGTGTGTGTGTCTAGGGCGTAGGTCTTGTAAATACAAGACTATAGTGTATGTCGAAATGTAGTTGGTCAGCCTCAAGGATCATGGATCCCTGTTAGATTGTAACCGTCTTAGAGTTGATCGTCTAGGATTGGGGCTGTAGATGTGTTTTATATAACACATGATGATGACGAAGAAGCCTTTAGCAATAACAATGTTGTTTTGATTTATTCCGTTGTGCATTCTATTTATTGTTGTTATTGTTATTCCTAGATGAGCTTAAACGATTCTCAACAAGTGGTATCAGAGCGGGTGGCTCTCGATATCTAGGATTTCGCAAGGTTTCTTGATGAGGAAGAAAAATTCACAACTGGTTAAATTTTCGTAATGCTTCTGCAGGTCAGTTTTGAAACATGTATAAATTTTAAGTGAACCGTTGGATCGGGCTAAAATTTTGGCTGGAGCTTCTCTATATTCACATCTAACTTTCCACCGGAGGGATTGTTGATCTGAAGTCTCAGTCAAAGATACCGCACGTGCTGAAAGCTGCTGAACACAATCATGTAAGTTGAATTTTTCAAGTTCTTAGTGACTCTAAAAAGTGTCACTAAAGACCAAAAAGTGTCATCTTTAGGGTTTTCACAAACCTTAATAGATACATATATAGTGAATGATTTGAATGTTAAGGTTTGTAACAAACCCTAGATGCTGTTCGTTGGAGTTGGGTTTGTTCCAGAAGTATCCTCGCTGCTGCTCGTTCAATGCTTACTACACTTGCTGGAACTTGTGCTCAACACTAATCTTTATACGTGCTGCTGGAACTTATGCTTAATGTCGCTATTGTTGTGTTTCGATCGACCTACTGGAATCTGCTGATAGGTTAACGCAACCACTGATAGCTATGTTCGAAACCACTGATAGGTTAACGAAACCACTGATGGTATGTGTCTAACCACGGATAGTACTTTGATATCCACTGATGGTATGTGTCTAACCGCGGATAGTACTTTGATTTCCACTGATGCACTTTGGTAACCACGGATAGTTTTCTCCAAACCACTGCTACCTTTACATCGTTTCCACTGCTACTTAACTTGTTACTTCTGCTGCGTTCTACTCAACTGCTCGTTTGGCTTCTACTGATTAACATTGGTTTGTGACAGTTGGTGTATTTTATTCAAGCAGGTTGTTTTAAAGTTTATGGGTTGTCGTGGCTTTTCACTTCATGTTGTCTACTGCATAGATTGAAAGATGATTATTGGTTTTATGGCACGAATTACAAACAGTAAGGGGAAGTCATGCAGATTATTTGTATTGTTTGATATTGGGTGTCATATGGCAGGTTATGGTTTTTTAACTGTGATTACACACACATGGGATTTGGATCACACACACAAGAGGATTTTGATTTTTGTTCTTAACAGGTTTATGGCTCATTCTTATTGTCATAGTTGATTACGAAGAAAGGCGTTTATCATCTATTTGAAGATGAAGTGGAATTATTTGGGTTTGTGTTTTATCATATCTTAAAGTGGGTGTTACACTTTTAAGATAACTTGTTTGTATGTTCATGTGACAATGAATTGGAAAAACACTTGAAGGAGTTACGTTATTGTGCTCAGTGATTATTGTCAAGAGATTGCGGTCTCCCTATACACCATGATTGGGTATACGTTCGATGTCGTCTTTAGTGCAAGATATAGGACACAGGTTTGGGTTGTTCTACTTCAGCATCAAGTTGGTTATACTTGGTTTTCTTCACAAGTAATCATTACATGGAGCCTCTGATTTGAAGAATCAAGAAAATGGTTAATATATGGGTTTCAGGGGAAGCTTAATGTTAAAATATTTAACCATTTGCATGCATCATTCGAGGTGAAGGTTTTACAACGCTAGTTGTTATTACTACTGCGATTTTGATTTCTCTTGTTTCAAGTTCATTTAAAGATGCGGAAAGCTTAATGGTGGGTAATTTGAAACATTGGAAGGATGGGTTGGATGTATGATATTGATTAAGTAGTTGTGAAGATCAAGGTCGCTCACTTATGTCCCCTAATTGAAGATGACAAAAAGGGGAAGAATATTTACATGGAAGCTGCAACTTGAAGATTCTTGGTGATTGCATGTTTAAGGGGAAGTTCATTTATCTTTCATTCATATTAGCTTCAGGGGAAGTTCATGCTTATGTGGTTTTGTCATTATCAACTAGGGGAAGATTGTTGGGAATTAGGTTCCTTGAGTTGATAAGACAAAATAGTATGAAAGATGAAGGACTGTTTATGACAAGGAGGATAACTTCAAAGAAGAGAATATTCAGAAGATCAATTTACTTGTTAAAGAAGATATTCTGTATATTCACATTTATCTCTTTGTAAACCCTAGCATTCTCTAGTATATAAAGAGATGCAGGGTACGTAGGTTAGATACAAGTGTCAAACAATGTAAACATTAGACATAGATGTGTGTGTTGTGTCTAGGCGTAGGTCTTGTAAAGCCTACTATAGTGTATGTCGACATGTAGTTGGTCGACCTCAAGGATCATGGATCCCTGTTAGATTATGTAGTCTTAGATTTGATCGTCTAGGATTGGGGCTGTAGATGTGTTTTATATAACACATGATGATGACGAAGAAGCCTTTAGCAATAACAATGTTGTTTTGATTTATTCCGTTGTGCATTCTATTTATTGTTGTTATTGTTATTCCTAGATGAGCTTAAACGATTCTCAACATTTCCAGTCTAACTTAGCTTATTTATTAGCTTATAAGTCACTTAGCTAAATCCTAGTGCTTATTCCATTTTTGTTCACTGTTAAGGAAAATAAGCTCAATCAGTGCTTATTTATAAGTTTTTGTGCTTGTTCAGTTGTAATTCTAGCTTATTTACAGTAGTCTAGCTTATTCTCAGTTACCTTGTGCTTATTTTTAGCTTAATAGCCATCTTAGCTTAATATTTGTGCTTATTTCCAATTTTAGCTTATTTGTGATCTTAAGCTTATTCTGAGCTTATTAGTTATTTTTGTAAAATGTTGTAGTTATAAAAAGTGCTTATTTTAGTATTCTTAATAAGTTTGTAAAAAAAAATAGTTGCAAAAAAGGTCATTGGCTGGGATTCGAACCTAGCCACCCAGACTCCCACACCACACACTACCACTTGCCCTTGGGACTTGTCTCGTTAAAACCTTGCACTATTTAATACATAACTCTTGTTTTCCATTTAAGCTTATACGAGCTTATTAGCTTATTTTCAGCTTATTTAATCTAGCTTTTTCAACTTTTGTATTTTTCTTAACTTTGTATTAGTATAAAGTAATTTATAAAAAAGTTTCAGATTTTTCTAAATAGTTTTAGTATTTTTAATCATTTAATTAGTCTAAAATAGTATTTAATTCATAATAAAAATATAAAAGTCTAAAAAATATAAATCTTTTTTCTAAAATTTTCTTTTGTCATATAGTAGGTAAGAAACTTGTTTTTACACTCGTAGGACTTTTATTTCATAAATTTTCGTTTTTACTTGCACTCACGTAATTTTTATAAATAACGTATGTTTTCATTTTAAATCACGTTTTTAGATAATTTAAGTTTACGTTTTAGTTAAAATAGTTTATTTAAGTTATTTTATTTTATAAATCACAAAAACATCATTGTAAAAATAGTGATAGCGTTTATTTAATATATTTTAGCTTTTTAATTTTCTTTAATTTGCATTTAAGTCGCTGTAATTTATAAACTTTTCTTTAGGTATAAATAACTCTAAATCCTTACTGATCACTATCCTTAGTGATTATTCGATACCTGAAAGTGTTTTAACACCATTCATCCTCCGTGGGACTTAACGACCCGGGAATCCACTATATTCCTCTGATCTTAAATGCATTTGCCTTCTGAGCAGCTTTAAGTTTATTACGGTTAGCCATTCACAAGTGGTTAGCTTGTGTGATTAAACTTGACCGTTTGGAGGCGAATCAAATTTTGGCGCCGCTGCCGGGGAGGCTGTAAGCGTGTTTTAAGCAGTTTTCAGACCCGTACTTGCACATATACCACTTTTTGTAAGCAGTTTTTTGTAAAGTTATCAAATTATCAAAAAGTTCATTGACACTTTTCCTAAAGTGTTAGCAACACCAAAAATATTTTCATTCTTTGTTTTTATAAAATGTTTTTCAAAAATGCCAAAAATATTCCTCTTTATCCTCTTACCCTTTTTGATTCTTTATCCTTTTACCCTCTATCCATTTGATTCTAACTTCTTCTATTCTCATGGAATCTCTCGACTACGACGAATTCTGGAAGGAAGTTGAAAAACTTAATACTTTATCACAAATGTCAAGAATTCGTGTTGTTCGTAATGATCCATTAATTACGTAGGAAATGGAACAGAAAGGTGACAAAGGACCAGGTACTTCCCTCCGATAATGGAGGTGCTAAATACGTCCAACCTACGGTTATCCAAAGATCTAACCCCTCAATTGCTCCTAAACCGTCTAAAATTGATCCTAAACTTTCACGATTTACGGTTAAAAGCAAGCATGCAAAATTTAGACCGGTGACTAGCAAGAATGACTTACCAAATCTTCCGTTTCTCAAGAATCAAAACCGGAGACCATAACGGAAGTGATGGAAATTGCTAGCTCTCAGAGCACACCACTTGTCCCACCTCCGGATTTTTCAAAATGTTCTTCGAGACTTGATAGTCATTCGGATCACCATGTTGGTTTTGTTGATTCTTTGAATGAACCAATTCCTTCTCATAACTCTCAAATGGAATTGTTTATTCCTTGTGTCGGTTGTGGTGAGCCTCTTTTGGTTCATACGGTGAGCCAATGTATTAATACGGTGTGGTAATGATATCTGTAACGGGAGTTGTTTGTTTTGTGGTTCGAGGAATTCATTTGATTATGATCCTAATCCAGAACTCATTTACGACCCTCAAACTTTTCCAATTACCCACCACAGCCCGACTTATCTTCATATAATCAACATCATTGCTGTGAATTTTGTGGAGGTCCTCACCAAGGATTTGAGTGTCAATCCGTAAACATGTTTGTCTATCAACAAAGTTTCCGTGATGCTCGGGACTTTTGTCATGACCAATATCTATATAATTCACCAGTCCAGACTCAACAGTTTTACTGTTGTGAGAACTGTGGAGGTCCCCATTTCAGCTCTGATTGTCAAACAGGGAATCCATTTCCTTGTAACACATTACTATCCATATCACGACCAACCTCCACAAGGTTAAATGACTCAAACTCATCAGCAAACCCAACAAGACACTTATCTAGAGCTTCTGGAGTCAGTGAAAAGAACTGAGGAGTTGAGTAAAACAGCATTTCATAATGTTCCCAGTTTTTCTTGTGTATATTGTGGGGGTCCTCATGATGATTATCAATGTCAACCTTCCGGTTTTGACAAATCTCTACTCCCACAATGTCCCGTCATTCAAAATTCACATGAGAAATCCATGGAAGAATTGCTAGCTGAAGAGCAGGTTGCTAAAATAAATTCCCAAATTGCCTTTGAAAAAGCTATTAAGGAATCAATTGCAAAAGAAAAGGCAGCCAGATCTAGCTCTCAATTTCGTTTTATTCCTGATGACAGTGATGATGAGGATACACTTGAAGATTCATCAAATTCATCAGTTGATATCCCAGAAGTTGAGATTCATTCTCAAACAACTGCTATCACACCCGAAGCTCCCACTCACTCTCTGAACATGGGGGATGAGCTTCTTGACACTGTTCCTGAAAAGGAATCGGACGAATTCATAAAGTCTAATGTTGAGAACCTTGTCCCAATCCCTAGAGAGTCACAGGGAATTATCGATCATGTGTGTGATATCCCTCCTCCTCTTGTCTTCCAAAGTAATCATGTTGAGATGTGCTCCGATTCTATTGATGACGATTCGTTATCTTGTGGAGACATCAGTTATATGGAAGAATTACCTTCTGAGCTTGTTAGCTTAGAAGAAGAAAATGATGAAGTTATGACGAAATCAAAGATGAAACCCTTCGTGCAACATTACTGAATGTCAGTCTTCTCATTTCTAAAATCGAGGCTTTCAAAGAAAACCCCATTTCATCTCCTATCCCCATAAAGGATAGTGACATTTTTTCCGATGATTCTATTCTGGAAATGGAAGCCTTCGGTTTTGATAATATGGGAGAGAAGATTAGTGGCAGTACCACTTTTCATTCTCATAATTGTCTCCCCGATTATGAATCATTTACATTGGAGGAGTTCACCAGTGAACCCACTGATACCAATTCTGAATATGATTCATTTACCTTCGAGGAGTCCTCCTGTGAACTCACTCATATCATATCTCCGCCGGAGTATGATAATTTCTACTTTGATCTAGACACACCCATAATATGTCTTGATCAAGTGAACTTAACTGAGGAGATTCATGAAACTATGAATTCTCCTATTGAGGATGAAGAGTTAGTCAAGATTTTTATCATGATTTTCTTTCTTTTCTTCATATATCCCGTGGCTTCTCCTGTTCTTCACTCCTTCGGGAATGAAGACATTATTTTTGACCCGGCATTTTCATCTATCGTTTGTGAGCCGGTTCTCTCAATATCTCATCGGTGTGGAACTTTCACGTACTTCAAATGTTTATACAAACATCTCAAGTGAAAGTCCGATGGAGATTGTCTCTTCCACTTACTTCCCCATGAACCAATTAATTCGGGGTCGAGTCAAGCTAGCGACTCGGTAATCAAAAACAATAGTTAAACATGGGTTTTCACCCGTGTGTACCACCCTAGTGTGGGGGAGATGCCCCACATGTTGTATATAGATCTAAAAATGAATGAAAATTGTAAATATTAAAAAAAAGAGAATAATTGTTGTGTTTCCACACTTGGCTAGTAATGTTATCTTTTTACGTTCAAGGATTCGGCATAATAACCGGGACTTTGAATATTGAGGACAATATTCATTTCTAAGTGTGGGGGGGAAATTCTGGCGAATTTGATCATAAATGTACCCTTTTAGTCCCTTTTTCCCTCAAAATGGCCAAATTTTAAAATTTTTTGTTTAGTGGAAGTACTATGTACTAAACACAACAAATGGTAATCAGTCCGCCATGTCTAACCCACATAAGGATTGGCTAATCCAGGAGCAAACGGCTCTTGGTAAAGATATCTCAAATCCGTTGATGGCTTGCAATTTGCCCAAAATTGTATGGTGTTCAGCTCACCATATCTTTAATTAGTGAAGAGTTGGCTAGCCCGCAAGTTTATGGCTTGTGGTAAAGGCAGTTGGAAAACCATAATTGGTAATCGACTCACCAAAGATAATATTGATAATTTATCTAAGAGTTGGCTAGTCCAGAAGCAAACGGCTTCTGGTAAAGACAAATCAAATCCGTTTACAGCTTATGATTTGCTCAAAATCATTTGGTTATCATTGTACCAAAGTTCTTACTTGAACTAAAACAATTGGCTACTCCAGAAGTAATGGCTTTTGGTAAAGAGATGAAATCCATTAATTTTTCTCAAATCATTGCTAGGGACTAGCAATATCTTAGTGTGGGGGATTGATGAGTGTCTAAATACTCATCATTTTTGTACTGTTTAGAATGCCAAAAACATCTGAAAACACTCATAAATGCATCAAAATGATGAAAATATCACAAACAAGTGTTTTATGTGTTTTAAATGCAAAAATATCAAAATCTGGTGAAAAACGTATCAAGTTTGCATAATTGGCAGTTTTAGTCCCCCAAGTTTAAAAAGTTGTCAAAAACAGTCCCTGGTATATCAAAATAAAGAAAAATATCATTTTAAGTCCTTAGGGATTCATGATTTGTCAAAATTAGTCCTTAAAATCAAAAATTGCAAAATGACAACTTTAGTCCCTCAAGTTTTAAAAATGACAAAAATAGTCCTTGGATTTATTAAAAATAGAAAATAATCAACTATGGTCCTTGTACTATTAAATATTGGTAGTTTTGGTCCTTGTGATAACTTTTGGAGAATTGCAGGTTTGGTCCCTCAAGATTGGCCGAATTACACAAATAGTCCTTATGATATTAAACAAACCAATTGGCCCTTTTGTGTATTTAGAACCCAGCCAACCAAAAAGAACCATGCCAAATGCCCTGTGACCTCCAATTTTGGACCCCCCTTTATAATATCCCAAAGTCAAATCCGGTCAAACGCGCCAAAAACCACGGATACTGTTCATCATCTTCACATAGCCTGTAATACCAAAACCAGAGCAGTTTTCCTCCAATTTTCCACCTTTCCACCTGTTTTCCCACTTGTATACATCCCCCCCCCCCTCCACCTCCACAACCTCCCAAGTTTCTTTAATTGCTATAACCTGCTCTTGACTATTTTGGCGCCAAAAATACAAATGGACGTATATGATGACTTTGACCAATCCAATGGTTGGATTGAGGTGGGAAAGATTCAGAGACATAAACAGAGTCTCAAAAGTCTATAAAGAAGAGATGGGAAGCAATGTGAAAGGATATCTAGTTTTATTTTTATTAGCTCATGTCGTTTTAACTTAATTTTGAATTTCAGTGTATCTTTAAGCTTTTAAGCTTTATATTTCAAGTTATTATTGTATATTAAAGCTTTCCTAAACATCAATTTCAGTTTTAATTCAAGTTCTCAGTTTATGCAAAATCTTACTTTTATTCAAAATTTCAATGTGTTCCAGTGATATTGTTAGTTGTTGGTAAGGACTGAATAGGCTCACATAAGCTCCTAGAAAGCTTATTAAAGCTTTTAGAGACCGTAAAAATCAATTTAGAATCAAAAACAGAAAAATCACAAAAATACTCAAAAATAGCTTGAAATTCAAAAATCAATGGTAATGAAGATTAAAGACTGAAGCAGAGCTGATTTTGGATTGCTTTTGGGTTTAGAGCTTTATGGAAAGCTATAGGAAGTAGTACTGATCCTCAGTTCTCATTCTTGTGCATAAACACAAATTGTAAGCATTTCTTAAAAATTTGCAATCTTAAGTATAAGTGTTAAAGTACTGTTAATCTTAGCTTAAATATGTCTAAATATAATTAATGCAATATAATTAATAGCTTTCTTGGATTAAAATCTTGTCTTAGTGATAAAAAGCTCAAAACAGTTATATTAAGTAGTGTTTGTATTCATTGTGTAAACCATGTTAGAGTTTATTCAAGCCTTTGTTTTTGTCTGCTATAAGTCATATTAGGTCCTAATATCTCATTTAAACCATAAAAACTAGGCCTCATTTGATAAAAAGTCAAAACTAAAATCAATCCCTTGACAGTTAACTGTCAAGGATTTTTCAAGTTCAAATGCTTTATGTTGGTGCATAATTAGTATACTAAGCTTAATCTAGTCTTAATTTATCTTAATATATCATAATCATTAAGTAGAATCAAGCCAAATCTCATAAAAGTCAAACTGCTTCATAATATAAAAAGTCAAATTTTCCAAATTGTAGTTTTTGAATAAACTTGGTGATTTTCTTATGATCTTACTATTAAGATTTAGAATTTAATCTTCTGGAATATTAAAATATAGTTGCTTAACTAAATTAGAAAAATATAAGTTTACTTTTAACTAGCTTATTAACTGCTTATTCTCTGCTTTCTTTTAAGACCCTTTTTCAAAACATGCTCTGTGCACCAGAGTTGATAGCCTATTTCACAAGCTCTCAGAGAGCTTATTAGTGACCCCTAGCTTATGTACCTTAGTTTTTTGAGAAGCTCACCTAGCTGACTCAAGGTTACAAGTGCTTATTTTCCATTTTTAGCTTATTTACCTAGCCTGCTAGTAGCTTTTAATTCTGTCCATTTTGTTTAAGTATACCAATAAGTCAGTGTTCACAAGTTTTTAAAAGCTTCTCACAAGCTCACTAGTGTAATCCAAATCTTGAAAATTAGCTTTTTGGATAGCTCAGTTGGTCAACTTGTTAGTTCCATTGCTTATTTTCATTTCCAAGCTTATTACATAAGCATAAATTAGCCTCCAAAGTTGTCCCAAAACCTGTTTGGGTAGTCTAGATAACTGGATTGCTTATTTGGTTCATGTGGCTTATTTAGTGCTTATTTCTAAGTTACTTTACTTATTCAGTTGTTAAATTAGCTTATTAACATATATATAGCTTATTTCCAGTCTAACTTAGCTTATTTATTGGCTTATAAGTCACTTAGCTAAATCCTAGTGCTTATTCCATTTTTGTTCACTGTTAAGGAAAATAAGCTCAATCAGTGCTTATTTATTAGTTTTTGTGCTTGTTCAGTTGTAATTCTAGATTATTTACAGTAGTCTAGCTTATTCTCAGTTACCTTGTGCTTATTTTTAGCTTAATAGCCATCTTAGCTTAATATTTGTGCTTATTTCCAATTTTAGCTTAACTGTTGTGTATTTTTCTTAACTTTGTATTAGTATAAAGTAATTTATAAAAAAGTTTCAGATTTTTCTAAATAGTTTTAGTATTTTTAATCATTTAATTAGTCTAAAATAGTATTTAATTCATAATAAAAAATATAAAAGTCAAAAAAATATAAATCTTTTTTCTAAAATTTTCTTTTGTCATATAGTAGGTAAGAAAATTGTTTTTACATTCGTAGGACTTTTATTTCATAAATATTACGTTTTTACTTGCGCACTCACGTAATTTTTATAAATAACGTATGTTTTCATTTTAAATCACGTTTTTAGATAATTTAAGTTTACGTTTTAGTTAAAATAGTTTATTTAAGTTATTTTATTTTATAAATCACAAAAACATCATTGTAAAAATAGTGATAGCGTTTATTTAATATATTTTAGCTTTTTAATTTTCTTTAATTTGCATTTAAGTCGCTGTAATTTATAAACTTTTCTTTAGGTATAAATAACTCTAAATCCTTACTGATCACTATCCTTAGTGATTATTCGACACCTGAAAGTGTTTTAACACCATTCATCCTCCGTGGGACTTAACGACCCGGGAATCCACTATATTCCTCTGATCTTAAATGCATTTGCCTTCTGAGCAGCTTTAAGTTTATTACGGTTAGCCATTCACAAGTGGTTAGCTTGTGTGATTAAACTTGACCGTTTGGAGGCGAATCAGTGTCCAGATCCATCAGAAATAAACATGAAGCTAAATCCCAAGAAGTGCACTTTCGGAATGGAAGAATGAATGTTCTTAGGGTATACAGTAAACACTAAAGGAATAAAAGTATGCCCAGACAAAGTAGAGGCCGTACTAAACCTCCCATCTCCAAAATGTCTCAAAGACGTTCAAAGACTGAATGGGAAGCTAGCAAGTTTGAATAGATTCTTGGCTAAATCCGCTGAAAAGTCACTAACATTCTTTAAAACACTCAAAAAGTGTACCAAAAAGAGTGACTTTCAATGGAAAAAAGAGGCGGAGGAAGCTTTTAAGCAGATGAAGAAGATGATAGCAAACCTTCCCACCCTAACCGCACCTCAGGAAAAAGAAGAACTCATAATTTACCTGGCAGCAGTTAAAGAAGCGGTCAGTACGGTCCTGATGACAGAAAGGGAAGGCAAACAGACACCAGTATACTTTGTGAGCCGAGCCCTGCGAGGACCGGAAATAAATTACACACCAATGGAAAAGCTAGTATTGTCTCTGGTGCACGCTACAAAACTCCTGAAGAGGTATTTTCAAGCACATACGGTAGTAGTTATCACGGACCAACCAATCAAGCAAATACTATCAAGGCCAGAAGTTGCAGGTAGATTAAAAAAATGGAGCATTGAGTTGGGGGAGTATGACATACAGTACATACCAAGAACATCCATCAAAGGACAGATTCTAGCGGACTTTATAGTAGAACGTCCGAAAGGATGATGGAGAAGATGAACCAATGGAAGAAGAGGCACTTCCACAGCCATGGATCATGTTCACAGATGGCTCATCTTGCATAGACGGTTGCGGAGCAGACCTCATACTGACAGACCCTTAGGGGACGGAGTTTACTTACGCTTTAAGGTTCGGTTTCAACACAACAAACAACGAAGCTGAATATGAAGCCTTGATAGCTGGGTTACGGATAGCAGAACAAATGGGAGTCAATAATTTGCAAGCAAACGTAGACTCAAAACTGATGGCAAATCAAGTCAATGGAACGTACATTGCAAAAGAATCAGGAATGATTCAATACCTGGAGAAAGTAAAGGAACTTCCAAAAACTTCCGGATGTTCTCAATCAAACAAGTACCCAGAAGCGAAAACAAAAAGGCAGACGCCCTAAGCAAAATGGCTTCTACTAGCTTCGCGCATCAAAAAAAGAAAGTATTAGTAGAAGAGCTCAGCCAAAAATCAATAGAAGAGACACCGCTCGTGGCAATCGCGGAAGAAGAAGGGTACACATAGATGACACCGATATATGAATACCTGGCAAAAGAGACACTCCCGGCCGAGAAAGAGAGAGCACGAGAAGTTAAAAGAAAATCACAAAGATTTGCAGTAGTCAATGGGATACTTTACAAGAAATCTTTTCTTGGACCATGGTTACGGTGCGTCGGGCCCCTTCAAGCTAACTATGTGTTAAGAGAAATTCATGAAGGGTCTTGCGGAATGCACGCAGGGACAAGGTCCGTGGTGGCCAGAGCCCTGTGTACCGGATACTACTGGCCTACCATGCACGTTGATGCCCGGAAGCTAATCCAAGCATGCAAAAGCTGTCAGGTGCATAGGCCAGTTCCGAAACATCCGCAAGAGAAGCTAATGCCTATTACTTCCCCACGGTCGTTCCATAAATAGGGAATTGACATCGCAGGACCTTTGCCAGAAGGGCCTGGGAGAGTCAGATTCCTCATAGTAGCAATAGACTACTTCACAAAATGGATAGAAGCTGTTAATACAAATAAACCGTAAAAACGTTTATTAATATTTAGCGATCTCTTTGTGTTTTGTTG
The DNA here is from genome assembly GCA_910596185.1 of Chrysanthemum makinoi. NCBI lineage: Eukaryota > Viridiplantae > Streptophyta > Magnoliopsida > Asterales > Asteraceae > Chrysanthemum > Chrysanthemum makinoi. Next base: position 161,959,944 of record OU343218.1, read on the forward strand.
ATACCAAATATAATGTTATCATAAGTAAATCTATAAGGATACATGTTATTTTTGTAAAGCATCTACTTATAGTCATTTAATACAAATTGTTGTAATAATTCATTTGTTGTAATAGTTTATTAGGATGGGTAAAAACCACAACCCATGACCCATACCCATGGAGCATATCCATAACCCATGGAGTTAACCCATACCCATTTGACTAGATGCATTGCATCTATTAGATACATTGTATCTACTTAGATACCCATGGTTCAAACCATAACCCATGACCCATGACCCATGACCCAAAAACCCATGGGCAAAGAGGAGCGTCTCACGGATCCCTGGAGTTATACTAGACGGATCCCTCAAGCAAGGGATCCGTGGGATCCGTGCAACAGTGGCAAGAATTTGCCTATAAATAGAGAGCCATATCTTCATTTTTACTCACCCCTCTTCTTACAAATTCTCTCATATATTCTTACACTCTTTTAACAAAAGATCACTTGATCTAGAGAGTTGTTCTTCTTTCTTCTACTTTGATTCTCATATAGGTCCTTCTCTAAGGCGAGATCACAAGCATTCTACAAGTCATCCATGCAAGGGGTCCTTGATTGATTTGTTCCTCCACAAGAATTCTGTAGCGAAGATCTAATACATATTTCACATATTTGTTGTTTATAGTAGTGTTGGTTTGGTCCTCCGTGTTACGGACTCGGTATTTAGCTTTGTACCGGAAAAAGGTGTAAGCAACGTTGTGAAGGCTTATCCGCCAGGTTGAAGGAGTTTGTTGACATAGTGCTTGAACTCTCGAGTAGGTGACTCGGGGAGTGGAGTAGGGCAAGGAAGGTGTCCTTGTAGCTGAACCACTATAAATCGGTTGTGTCATTTATATCCTTTACTTTACTTACTTTACTTGCATTACTTATAGATCTATACTATCTCCTCATTCATACGATTTCACATAACATCGAATCTAAAAGTTTTTTGAAACTAAGTTAAAATCGGCAAAACTATTCAACCCTACCTTCTGGTTTTCCGCAATTGGCATCAATCCATGCCAACGACCTCCACTACTTGAAACTAATGGTTTTATATATTGAAAAAATAGATTCGAAACGTATGTGAAGTCTAAAGATATTGATCTTTGGTACATCATTGTTGAAGGCGATTTTGAAGCCACCGCAAAAGATGAAAATGGAAATTTAGTTAACATACCTCATGATAAACTCACCGATGATATTGAGAAAAAGCTTTCCAAAAATAGTGAAGCTAAAATAGTTTTATATAATGCGTTAACCAAAAAGGAATTCGAAAGAATCTTCATGCTTAAAACCTATAAAGAAATTTGGAATTCTTTAGTTGTAACTCATCAAGATAATCAACAAGTGAAAAACAATAAAATAGATTTATTTGTTCAACAATATGAACAATTTTCAATATCGGATAAGGAAACTATAGATCATTCTTTTGCTAACTTTAATACTATAATTACATCTTTACAAGCACTTGATGAATCTTTCTCTAGCCGTAATCATGTTAGGAAATATCTAAGGGCACTTCCATCCAAGTGGAGATCTAAGGTGACGGCAATCGAAGAATCAAAAGACTTGACAATCCTCACCCTTGATGAACTCATAGGCAATTTAAAGGTCTGGGAGCTTGTCCTTGCTAAAGATTCTGAACCATCAAAAGTGAAAGAGAAGCACAAATATCTTGCCCTTAAAGCCAAGAAGGTCTCAAGCGATGAAGAGAACTCCTCTTCGAATAGTGATGACGAGGAGTATGCCATGGCGGTAAGGGACTTCAAAAAGTTCTTTAGAACAAAGGGAAGATACATCAAACAACCATATGACGACAATAAAGGATTCTGGAAAAGCAAAGAGGACGAGAAGGCAAGGGATGATCGCGCTTACTTTAAATGTGGGGACCCAAACCACTTTATTAGTAAGTGTCCCAAACGTGATGATAAAAAAGCATTCGTGAGCGGTTCGTGTGGAATGAGCGAGGAGGAGGACGAAGAAATTTGTCTCATGGCAAATGGCGAGGTGTGCTTAAAGGTCGACCTAGATCCGGATGAGTGGATTAAGGATAGAGGGTGCACGAGGCACATGACCGGCAATAAAGATTTATTCTCCATATATGAATCCTTCAATGGAGGAAATGTGGTATTTGGAAATAGCAAAATCAAAATCATCGGTAAAGATACGATTTCTAACAAATCACTAACCATTAACGATGTGTGTCACGTAGAAAACCTAAACTTTAACCTCTTAAGTATAGGACAAATATGTGATAAATAGTTCAACGTATTTTTTAACGAAACCGGTAGTAAGATATTAAAAAACGGTATCACTATAGGTAGAGGAATTAGGAAACATGGAGTCTATGTCATTAAAATTGGTAATGAACCTAAAGACAAACGTTGTCTTACTTTTATGGATGATACTTCGACCTTATGGCATCGAAGATTGGGTTATGCCAATATGCGACTTCTTCAATCGCTATCATCCAAATATCTAGTAAGAGATCTACCAAAAATAAAATATGAACATCACTTTTGTGATGCTTGTAATGTAGGAAAACAAGTTCATGCTAGTCACAAAGCTAAAAACATGGTCTCTACAACTAAGTGTCTTGAGTTACTACACATGGATTTATTTGGTCCATCCGCTATCCAAAGTTATGGAGGCAACTACTACACTTTGG
>OU343218.1:161962734-161991092 GCA_910596185.1 Chrysanthemum makinoi
TTATAGTGGATGATTACTCTAGGTACACATGGACTAAATTTTTAAAAAACAAAACTGAAACGTTCAATTACTTTGAAATATTAAGTAAGAAAATCCAAAGACAATTAGGAAGTCCTATATTGTCTATTAGAACGGATCATGGTAGGGAATTCGATAATGAAGTGCAATTTAGAGCCTTTTGTGACGCTAATGGTATTACTCACAACTTCTCGGCTCCTCGCACTCCACAATCGAATGGGGTAGTTGAAAGAAAGAATAGAACCCTACAAGAAATGAGTCACACCATGCTAAATGAGCAATCCATACCTCAAAATTTTTGGTGCAATGCTCACAACTTCTCGGTTCCTCGCACTCCACAATCGAATGGGGTAGTTGAAAGAAAGAATAGAACCCTACAAGAAATGAGTCACACCATGCTAAATGAGCAATCCATACCTCAAAATTTTTGGTGCAATGTCGTTGATCCATCAAGGTACATACTTAACCGAGTCTTAATTAGACCATTTTTAGGTAAAACTCGATACGAGTTACTTCGAGGCAAAAAGCGTACGTTAGATCACTTTAGAGTCTTTGGTAGAAAATGTTTTCTACTTAACACTAAAGATTACCTTACAAAAATTGATCCTAAATCAACCGAAGGTATCTTTTTAGGTTACTCTCTTAATAGCAAAGCTTACGTCATATTAAATAAAGAAACAATGAAGGTTGAAGAGTCATTAAACGTAAAATTTGATGAGAGTCCACCCAAACCTACTCTACCTCTAGTCGATGACGAAATTGTCGAGAGTGAAGCTATTGTAATAAAGAAAAATACAAACGAAGAAGAAGAACCTTTAAATGATGAAATCAAAAATATTAAAGAGTCTAAAGATCACCCCGTAGATAAGGTCATAGGAAAGTTAAACAAAAGAACCTTAAGGTCTCAAGTCCAAAACCAAAGTAGTTTATTTTGTTTTGTCTCAACCATAGAACCTAAGAATACACAAGAAGCCATAAAAGATGAAAGTTGGGTAATGGCTATGCAAGAAGAGTTAAATCAATTTGTTTCTAACTATGTTTGTCCCTCTACCTAGTAATCAAACCATAATAGGAACCAAATGGGTATATAAAAACAAGTTAGATGCAAACGGTGTAGTGTCTAGAAACAAAGCTAGACTCGTTGCCCAAGGATATAATCAACAAGAAGGAATATAATTTGATGAGACCTATGCCCCCGTGGCTAAATTAGAGTCTATAAGAATACTTCTTGCTTATGCTTGTGCTAATGATCTTAAGCTTTATCAAATGGATGTCAAAAGTGCTTTTCTAAATGGTTTTATTAATGAAGAAGTATATGTAGCTCAACCTCCGGGCTTCATCGATTTTAAAAAACCTAAACATGTGTATAAGTTAAAGAAAGCTCTTTACAGTCTTAAACAAGCTCCAAAAGCTTGGTATGATAGTCTCAAGTCATTTTTAATCAAAAACAACTACACCATGGGGTTAGTTGATAACACATTTTTTACTAAGAAAAGAGAGTCACATATAATCATTGTTAAAATATATGTAGATGACATTATATTCGGATCTACTTGTCAAGACATGTGTGATGATTTCTGATTCTCGATGTACGCTTAGGGGTGTGTGTGTATGGATAAAACCACAATATCGATATAAAAAATAACCACAAGTAATGATTTAAAATCCCTTTAGGAAAAAGGATAATGAATCAAAACCCGTGAGTGATAGTGATACGGATTAGGAAATCCGAGTCGTTTCCCAACAAGGTGTGAATGGGCAACGTCGTTATTGGTTCGTTATTAAAATACTCGATGTTTTGGATTTATGATTTTGATCTAAACTACGGGGAATGGGAAAGCAATTAAGGGAAATTACACTACGGGAAATCCTAAATACGCGATTTATTCTAAAACGAAACGTAAATAAAATGCAACTACGTCTATTCTAAGTCCTAAAAATAATCTAAAATTACTTTCTAACTAAAAATGATATTATAAAATTAACTAAGAATTAAAACTAATTTTTATGATTTTTCTAGAATTTATTCGAATTAAAAACTAATTTAAACTAATTTAAATGCTAAAAATTACAAATTAAACTAGGAAAAATCTGGAAAAATATTTTTTTTGCTTTTTATATTTTTCTTAATCTAGGAAAATTGAAAAATTATTTTTTGGAACCTTTTCTGAATTAATTGAATTAAATGCTATTTAAAAAATCCTAAAAAACGATTTTAATTAAGAAAAATAGCAAACAGTGATGAAAAATTATGAAAAATTCAGGAAAAATCTAAAATATTATTCTAAATCTATGAAAAATATAAAAACCTAAGCTTATGTGTGAGATTTAAGAGCTGTAGTGTAAACTGCTCCTAATAAGCTATTAAGAAAAAGCTATAAGCTCCTACAGGGTACCAAATGAACACAACAGCTTATTTATGCTAAAAATACCTAAAAGCAACTAATTCCAACTATCCTAAACCTCTGAAAAACAATCTACAATGATATGATGCTATTTGAGCACTAGTACCAAACAAACCTAACTACCTATCTTTGAGCTTAAGCAACAGCTTATCCAATAAGTAGAACTGAAAACCAGATTTGTGGACCTCAAGACCACCAACCTAAGAACCAATAAACCAAAATTCAGACCTTAACAAGCTATAATGAAGCTTGTGCAAAGTTTACAAGGAAGCTGGAATCACTCAGCATTAGCTAAATGCTGACACAGGGCAAATCAGCTCTATTTAAGAGCTTTTTAACTGCTTAAAATGATTTCCAAAAATTTCTCAAAAATCAGATTTAGAAACTAGACCAACTGAACTTAATTATCCCAAAGTTTCACTTGTTATGAATCAAAACTGAATCCATGAAAATTCCACAAACTTTTGTAAAAACTGAGTTTTTCAACTTTTGACTTTTTATCACAGAAATGGATATTTGACTAAAGTGAGATTTGAATCAAAATGATGAACTGATAGAGATGTTTTATGGTAAAATGGAACTAGATTAAGCTAAATTAATGATCCTAACAGCAAAATCTAAATTGTGTTACTTTAACACCTAACTGATTATCCAATTAAAGGAGATATTAATCAATTTTGACTTTCTGAGCTATAAGGTGCAAAGCAATGACAGAGTTAAACTAATTCTATCTATATAACTCCAATGTAACAATACTTAACACCTAAATCTCCATGATACACAGTTGAATCCACAAATCCAAACACCCACTTATTCTAAACTGATATGCAATTATTCCAACCAAATCATAATTCCAAGCTTACTCTAACTTCAAAACAGATTCAATTTACTTAAACACTCCTAAATAAAGCTAAATGACAGCAATAATCAACAAATATACCAGATCTAATTAATGCAATTACTGCTACTCTATTAAGCCAATAATGAGATTAAATTGAAACTTACAAGATGTCCAGCCACTATGGCTTGCAGTTTAAAACATATACCACTATTCTAATCCTATTATCAACCCAATTCTGACACAATTACCCCATATCCTCAGCAGATCGGCAATCCAGAACCATAAATGTGTAACAACTGCAGTTAACTATTGTTGACTGTGATATGATTTTAGAGTAAAAACTGAGTAGAGACTTGAATAAGAAATTAATAAGCTATAGAGAAGCTTATGAAAGCTTATGAAAACAATAGTATAAATTGAAATCAAACTGAAGACAGATTAACTATATTTTTTTTATATTTTTGAGAGATTTTTTATTTTTATATATTTTTTTTTATATTTTTGTTATCATGAAACCAAAAGTTGAAAAGTAATTTGATTAAGATGCAGTAATGTTTTAAACACTTAATAAGCTAATAAGAAATTTAAAAACAGAAATGAGTTTAAGATTTAGAAATGGAATCAACAACTGAATTTTATTAATTGAACAAATTACAAGGAAACTTAAAGGAATACAAAATACTGAATTAAAACAAGCTTAATTATATTAAAAACTACTCAGAAATTACACACTGAAAGCTGTGATACAAAGGGGGTATATATAGCATCCGTTTGAGCTGTTAGAAGGATCCAGAACTTGCACTTGTGCTTTCTCTAGGCTCTTATCAACCCTTGGATTAGTTCCCAGCATCATCCTTTCATTATCTACCCTTAGATCATTTTGCCACGTCTCAAGCACCAATCAGAGACCAGGGATAGAGGTATCCGTGTGTCAGTATTGTGTCAGTAGAAGTACGGAATTGCCCTTAATTGTGGTGGATTTGCTTAATTGGCCGCGGGGGTAATTTAGGGTTCTAAGTTCTGGGTTTAAGTGGGAAAAAGGGGAAAAGATTTGGCGCGTGGTATTTTTAATATTAATTTGAGTTTATTGACTATTTGACCATGGTTTAAGTGGGAACCGGGTATAAGGTTTGGGTGGACCGGGTCTGATAGTGGGAACCGGGTATGGACCAAAGGATTGGGCCGTGGGTTTGGGCTAGGATATCTTGGACTTGGACTAAGGCTTAGATATGAACCAATGTTTTATTTCAAGGACTAAAATGGCCAATTCTGAAAATCCAGGGACCAAACATGTAATTCTGAAAATGTAATCAAGGACCTACTTTGCCAATCTTCAAATAATCCAAGGGCTGAATTTGCAACTTTTGAAACTTAAGGGGTCTATTCTGCCATTTTCTGAAAGTTGAAGGACTGTTTCTGACATTTCTTCAAAATTTGATCAAATCTTCACAAATCATCCTCAGAGAGTAGAAATCTTCACAAATGCATAATTCTGACCTTCCGGCTCAGCTTTAGCTCTCTTAATCTCTCGTGCTCGGATTTTCGTCTGATTTGGCTTCTTTTTGTGTGTTTAATCATATTCGTACCTGCACAAGCACAAACTCAAGAAAACCACAAATATTAGCAATAAACGGCTCTTTCTTGGTTATTTTGGGTCAGTTTTGATAATGAAAAGATATGTGTTTAAGCACATATCAAAATACCCCAGACGAGACCATTGTCGTGTCCCCACGCAATGCAATCAACTCACGCTTCTAAAACCAAGGATTTCAATCTCTTTCTACTAAACCTATGAAGAAGTAGCAAAGATTCCTCAAAAGAGATTAAGAAAGCCTTAATTCTAAAAACGCCCCGTTTACCTTTTAATTCACATATAGATATTATGATTAAGCGCATTCCAGTTATGAGTGACGGTTTGCTGAACTTTCATGTCGATCAATAACTCCAACATTTGTTAATCAACACGTTAGGATCATGGAGTAAGAAACACAACAAAGCATGAAGTGACCATACGGATAGAATACATCGTCCCTGATTTTTCACAAGTCCCCAAACTAAGCGTAAAATCGAAATCATTGTTAAATATGATTCTAGATGCTAACACTACCCATGGAAGTTACTTGTGTAATTACCTTTTGCTCCTATTTTCCTATTTTCATCTAGATTTTTTTATTTTTGTGAGAAATGAATTTCTTCAAGTTTCTCGTTTCGATAACTTTTATTCCGATAAAGATATAAAGCTAAGTCGCTAATTAGTTATCCATCTTCCCTCGAAAACCATTGCACACAAGAATGAGGTCCACATCAAGGTCCTAATTTCACACGATTTAGGGAGAATATCCTTTTTATGGCGACCGAGACAACTCATCTACGAGTCCAGAGACAGAAGCTTTATTTAGACATCTCCTGGATCCGAAGTTTGGCTTAACACTATTTCAGCACATTTGCATTTTTGCAATTTAGGCCCTTGGTCTTTTCAACCACTAACTCAACGGGATTACCGTTTTATCAGAAGTCTTATTATGACTTTGGATTTTCCTCTGCCTTTATAGAAGTCTATGACAACTTTTATAGCTTTGGATTTTTTAATTTTAAAACATTTGGGCTTTATTTCATGTTAATTTTTGTGCCAAACTCCAAACCCTACGGCTTTTATAACAATAGAAACAATAGCAGCAAACTATCAGGAATCAGTTGTCTATTACACCGCAACACTGACAGTACCTTGATGTGTACCCAACCCTCATGGGCAAGGATTCTCTAAAGAAGAATAAAGAACTAACTATCGTCAAAAACTCAACATCTTTAATTATTATTAGCAGATATGGGGTGAAACAATTTTGTGGGAACAAAAAGCCATAAGTACCTTCGATGGGCTCTAAAGAGAACCAACTACTCCACGCTTAGCATCTAAACTCATAAGTAACTCTATCATTTCTCGATCTCCGCAAATTTAAAATCCCAAATAATGAGATCCGCGGATGCTTAGCCGATAATTTTTAGATTATCTATGGTTAAGGGAACAAGCTAGGGCTCAACACGCCCGGTCAAGTCAGAATTCTATTCCTACTCTCACCAGCGGAAAGTCAACAAGGTGTCAAAACATATATTAACTTAGCAAATGCTTCGTCAAATAATCTCAAGTCTCGCATTTTTAAAGTAACTTATTAGAAACTAGCAACTTCTTGTTTAAGCTTCGCATATTTAAAATCACTTAGGGAGACTTGCAAATTCTTAGCCTTGTGAGCTAGAATCGCATTTTATAGCCTCTTGTCTAAGCAATTAGCAAAGGCTATTTCAAGAAAAACGCATATTTAAAGAAACTTCTAAGAGACTAGCAAGAACTTTTCAATCATAAAACTAACAAAAGCTTACAAAAAAAATTAAATTTTCTCATTTTTGCACAATTTTTTTCATTTTCAAAGGAAAAACGGGGTTGCTAGAGTACATGACAAAAAACAAGCAAGTGCGGTCAAATCAAATCGAAGATTACCCTACCCCAGACTAGAACGAAACATTGTCCTCAATGTTTAAAAGCAAGGGTATCAACGAAAATCTAAAAGCCGTTTATGAAATATGCTCAAAGATAAACGTTAGTCGATAAGATTTGGATATCGGATTTCCATAAGCATCGATCATGAAACTCGAGTGGAGAAAAGACAAACTTCGAGCACGAGAGTCTTCATATCGGGCAAATCCTGGACAAAACATCACAAACAACCAAACACGAGAAATCGAAGAGGCTAACCCCTTCACGTCACTTATTAGAAAATAGAAAGAAGATAGAGATAAGCATGGGGTGCCTCCCACGAAGCGCTACTATTTTTGGTCACCGAGTCACGAGCTTGACTCGATCCCCGAATTCAGTTGTCCTTAGGGAAAGTCTGGAGATCCGGGACAACCATAGATGGGATGTCCCCTCCAAAATAATGTTTCACACGATGACCATTCACCTTGAAATTTGGGCCATCGGGCTGAGAAAGCTCTACCGTTCCATACGGGAAAACCTGAGCAACGGTGAATGGTCCGGACCAACGGGTTTTGAGTTTGCCCGAGAATATCTTCAAGCGAGAGTTAAAGAGGAGAACTTGATCACCAACGTTGAAAACGCGGTTTTTGATTTTAGCATCATGAATCCTCTTAGTCTTTGATCCGTGCAAAACCGTCAAGTTTTCTCACACAAGCCGGCCACTTGTGAATCGCCGACCGTAAGAAACTTAAAACAGTTTAAACACGAATGCAATGAAGATCAGGAGAGTATAGTGTTTCCCCGGGTCGTTATGTCCCAGCGAGCTATGCGAAGAATCACCAAACGTAAAGTGATCGAGAGATTTGAACGGAAAAGAGGTTCTGATTTATTATAACTAAGGAAAAAGTACATAAACTACAACGGCTTAAATGCAAATTAAAGAAAATTAAAAAGATAAAATATATTAAATAAACGCTATCACTATTGTGTTAGTAGAAGTACGGAATTGCCCTTAATTGTGGTGGATTTGCTTAATTGGCCGCGGGGGTAATTTAGGGTTCTAAGTTCTGGGTTTAAGTGGGAAAAAGGGGAAAAGATTTGGCGCGTGGTATTTTTAATATTAATTTGAATTTATTGACTATTTGACCATGGTTTAAGTGGGAACCGGGTATAATGTTTGGGTGGACCGGGTCTGATAGTGGGAACCGGGTATGGACCAAAGGATTGGGCCGTGGGTTTGGGCTAGGATATCTTGGACTTGGACTAAGGCTTAGATATGAACCAATGTTTTATTTCAAGGACTAAAATGGCCAATTCTGAAAATCCAGGGACCAAACATGTAATTCTGAAAATGTAATCAAGGACCTACTTTGCCAATCTTCAAATAATCCAAGGGCTGAATTTGCAACTTTTGAAACTTAAGGGGTCTATTCTGCCATTTTCTGAAAGTTGAAGGACTGTTTCTGACATTTCTTCAAAATTTGATCAAATCTTCACAAATCATCCTCAGAGAGTAGAAATCTTCACAAATGCATAATTCTGACCTTCCGGCTCAACTTTAGCTCTCTTAATATCTCATGCTCGGATTTTCGTCTGATTTTGCTTCTTTTTGTGTGTTTAATCATATCCGTACCTGCACAAGCACAAACTCAAGAAAACCACAAATATTAGCAATAAACGGCTCTTTTTTGGTTATTTTGGGTCAGTTTTGATAATGAAAAGATATGTGTTTAAGCACATATCAATTTCTATAAAATCATGCATGACGAGTTCGAGATGAGTATGATGGGAGAACTTAGTTTCTTTCTTGATCTACAAATCAAACAAGTAGAAGATGGTATCTTCTTTAATCAATCTAAATACATAAAGGAGATGTTGAAGAAATTTGGTTTAGAAAAGTCAAAACCCATAAGAACACCAATGTCATCCGACACTAAACTCACAAAAGATGAAGACGGCGAATCTGTTAATAACACAAAATACCGTGGCATGATTGGTAGTCTTCTCTACCTCACGGCTAGTCGGCCGGATATCATGTTTAGTGTTTGTCTATGTGCTAAGTTTCAAGAAGATCCTAAAACATCACATCTAGAAGCCATCAAAAGGATATTTAGATAGATTAAGGGTACAGGGGGTAGAAACAATTGTATATGCAGATTCTGACCGTGCAGGTGATTATGTTGACCGAAAAAGTACAAGTGGGGTATGTACTTTTATGGGATGTTGCTTAACATCTTGGTTCTCAAAGAAGCAAACGGCATTGGCCATATCAACAACCGAAGCCGAATATGTCTCCGCCGGCAAAGCATGCCAACAAGCACTATGGATGAAACAAGCGTTAGTTGACTACGACATTCACCTAAGTGACATAGCCATTCTATGTGACAACAAAGGTGCCATCGACTTAAGCAAGAATCCGGTATTGCACTCTCGCACCAAGCATATAGAGATTCGTCATCACTTCTTAAGAGACAATGTTCAAAAGGGGAAAATCTCTATTGAGAAGGTAGCGTCCGAAGACAACATAGCCGACGTCCTCACCAAACCGTTGAAGCGGGAACAATTCAACCTACTTCGTCTTGGTCTTGGTCTCTTGTAACAATCGTCGTAATTAGTTTTTAAACTCTACAAGGTATGTAAACACTAGCATTCCTCTTTCTGAGTCTAGGATCTCTATTTCACACATAACTCACAAGCAATACGGGAATTTTCAAAACACAAGATAGGTTTTACCTATAACACGTACTCTCATATTTTTTCTTTTTCTTTACAGGCAAGTACCTTTTTCAAACACGTAATTGCATATCTATTTCTTTTCACTCAAAGAAAACTCTTTTCAAAATGTTTTTCTAAAAGGATACCTCTTCCCGTATCAATTTCATAAAATCCATTTCTCACGTCTAGGACAAATCGCTTTTTCATTATTAATACAAAGTAAAAACGCTTTTTCATTGCATCTCATGTCTTTTGAATGATAAAGAGGACACATAACTAATATGTGTTTTCGGGTACATTCATTTAAGCAACAATGAATTAGGGGCACTCGGGATATCTCCCATAATAGTGTGCTTTTTCCCTTCTAGTTTATTTTTTCTTTTCTTCTTAGGAGTCGAGATAACCGCAACTCCAAATAGTTTGCATATAGGCACACACTAGGCACAAATGTTTCCAAAAGGAAAATTTTGAGATGCCTAAATCACCAGTACCACGGATCCCAGCCTTAATGTTGGACGGTTCCCTCAAGGGAAGGATCCGTGGGATCCGTGAAACAGAAGCTGAATTTATCTTCTATTTTTCTCACTTTGGATGAAAACTTTAATATTTTTCATCATTTTTATCATATTTTTTGGAGTATGTTACTTAATGCTTGTGTTCCCATGATCACATGCCTTAAATTCATATCTAATCATTAGATTTTAATCCAAATTTTGGGTCAAACATTCATTACAATGCATTATTTTTCTATAAATAGGATTCCCAAAATGCTTGCATATTCATCACTTTCAACCTCACAAACAAACATCATCATGTCATCCAAATGATCTTCCAACATAGATGAATCACCTAGTGCAAACAATCCCTTTCAATAAATCCAAAACTTTGTCCTCCCACCTTCCAAATCTAGAAAATCCGTACGGATTAGCATCCGGCCTTGTTGCTTAACAAAACCATCATCAAATGGTTCATCACCAACCACTCATTCACCACAAAAATTCTTCCATTATAGCACCTCCTTCATCTCCAAAAAGTACACCAACTTCATCACCCATTAAATCCCCACCTAAGGTCACTCTTTTTGAACTCCTTAAGACTCCAACAAGATCTCAACAAACGAAGCAAAAAGAACTAGTCTTTTTGACACCTCTCACATCTCCAAACACAATCTTCAAAGACCTTGAAACCTCACCACCTTTAGCTCCCATTGTGCTACAAGAACATCTAGGTTCTTTTCCACCACCACTTCCGAACATTCCGGACTTTGATCCGTATTTTCCAACTTTTCCACCACAACTTCCGCATCTCACAAATCAAAATAACCCGGAAAACTTCCGCACTCATTACCCACATCACTTACATTGTGAACATTGCCAATCCACTAGGGATCTTGCAATAGAAATTAGGGAAGAAATGCGAGTCATACTTAACCTCATCCTTGATCGCATCAACATCATTACTCACCAAAACCTCCATCCATAACCTTATGCAAGCATGGAAGGAATCATTTTTATTATTTTTAGTATTTTATTTTGAGTCATTTTTAGAACAAGTCTTGTTCTTAGTTTTACATGCTTGTATGTGGCATAAATACCACTACACTTTGTTATTTTATTACAAGGCTTTGTTTACATACCTTGGCTCCCAATCTTGATTCTCGTCAATCACAAGAATATTTATGCATGTTACTACTAACCTTTTCTTTGTAGGTAATTTTATTTTTCTCACTTGACGCCACATTCTAGGGTGAGCTACCGTCAAGGGGGAGTTAGAGATTCGTGGACTATTTTTCCACATATTTATTTCTTCATTATGGTCTTTTTTTGTTTCGAAAAAAAGGGGGAAAAGAAGTAAAACTTATGCTTTCAAAACATACATCTAATCTTAAGTTTTACTCATCATAACATTATGTTTTGTCATCAACAAAAAGGGGGGAGATTGTTAATACAAATAAACCGTAAAAACGTTTATTAATATTTAGCGATCTCTTTGTGTTTTGTTGATAACAAATATAATGTTATCATAAATAAATCTATAATGATACATGTTATTTTTGTAAAGCATCTACTTATAGTCATTTAATACAAATTGTTGTAATAGATCATTTGTTGTAATAGTTTATTAGAATGGCTAAAAACCACAACCCATGACCCATACCCATGGAGCATATTCATAACCCATGGAGTTAACCCATACCCATTTGACTAGATGCATTGCATCTATTAGATACATTGTCTCTACTTAGATACCCATGGTTCAAACCATAACCCATGACCCATAACCCAAAAACCCATGGGCAAAGAGGAGCGTCTCACGGATCCCTGGAGTTATACTAGATGGATCCCTCAAGCAAGGGATCCGTGGGATCCGTGCAATAGTGGAAAGAATTTGCCTATAAATAGAGAGTCATTTCTTCATTTTTATTGACCCCTTTTCTTACAAATTCTATCATATATTCTTACACTTTTCTAACAAAAGATCACTTGATCTAGAGAGTTGTTCTTCTTTCTTCTATTGTGATTCTCATATAGGTCCTTCTCTAAGGCGAGATCACGAGCATTCTACAAGTCATCCAAGCAAGGGGTCCTTGATTGATTTGTTCCTCCATAAGATTTCTGTAGCGAAGATCTTGTATTTAATATTGCACATATTTGTTGTGTTATAGTAGTGTTGGTTTGGTCCTCCGTGTTACGGACTCGGTATTTAGCTTTGTACTAGAAAAAGGTGTAAGCAACGTTGTGAAGGCTTCTTCGCCAAGTTGAAGGAGTTTGTTGGCATAGTGCTTGAACTCTCGAGTAGGTGACTCGGGGAGTGGAGTAGGGCAAGGAAGGTGTCCTTGTAGCCGAACCACTATAAATCGGTTGTGTCATTTCTATCCTTTACTTTACTTACTTTACTTGCATTACTTATAGATCTATACTATCTCCTCATTCATACGATTTCACATAACATCGAATCTAAAAGTTTTTTGAAACTAACTTAAAATCGGCAAAACTATTCAACCCCTCCCTTCTAGTTTTCCACAGAAGCAAAGCCGGTAGCCACCATAACAGGAAACCAGATCAAAAAATTCGCGTGGGAGAATATCGTATGTAGGTTCGGACTCCCGGGAGAAATAATATCCGACAACGGAAAACAATTCCAAGACAACCCATTTAGAGAATGGTGTGAAAAAATGAATATAAAACAACACTTTACTTCTGTCAAACACCCACAAGCAAACGAACAGGTAGAAAGAGCAAACAGAAGCCTAGGGGAAGGAATAAATGCCCAGTTGGATGAAAAAAGCAAAAATTGGCTAGATGAATTATCGCACGTCATATGGGCACACCGCACAATGATTAAATCTAGCAACGGAGACATTCCATTCTCATTAACATATGGAACGGAAGCTGTCATACCAGCTGAGATAGGGATGCCCACATGGAGGACAGCAGAAGCTAACATAGAAGAAAACGACGAAGCACTGGAAATGAACTTAGACCTCCTCGAAGAAAAAAGAGAACAAGCGGAAATACGCGAAGCAAAAAGCAAGGAAAAAATGGAGAAATATTATAACTCAAGAGTCCGCAATACAAGTTTCAAGCCAGGAGACCTAGTATACCAAAACAATGATGCAAGCCATGCCGAGGAAGGAGGGAAGCTAGGACCCAAATGGGAAGGACCCTACGAAGTCACGGAAGTTCTAGGAAAAGGCGCATACAAGCTGAAAGACCGTGCGGGAAATCCAATCCCAGGGACATGAAATGTTTGCAATCTTAAGAGATGTTACATACATCAAGTGTAAGCAACCCCTTCCTCGCGGATTCCGTGAAGGAGGGTTAATGTTAAAATCTATCTTTTTATATTATAATGTTTTTATGATTTGATGAAAAAGGTGAAGCTTAGCTACCTTCACCACCTTTTACTTTAAAAAATTCTTCATTATTTAATTTAAACAACAAAAAATATTAACATATGTAAGTAAGACGCGCATACATGTGGGCACGACCCATACAATGTTATTCTGAATAACAAAAGGCTGAGTAACCTCCAAATTAACTCAAGATACGTAAGAGATGTTGCAAGTCCAGTATCGGGCGAATAACCCACAAGTATTCAGAAAATACTATTATAATAGGCACATCAGTGTGAAGATTAAATAGCAAAACACTAAAAAGTTTTGAAACAACGAAATATGCATACGATAGACTGTCTACACACACACACACACACACAAAAGAAACAAAACAAAACAAAACAAAAACAAAAGTGTCACGCTTCAGCAGGCCAAACAATAGAAAACATAGAGTACCATTACAATGAACTATACTTGACCCGAAGGGTTCACAAATGGGTCCATCCGAGACTGTGAACAGACATCCGCACCAAAGTCACTTGCATTACCACCATGCTCAAGCACATCCGATACTTCAGAAATAGGCAAACGAACTGATTCCACTAAAGGCTCCATACATGAAGGACTAGTCAAAGAAAACCAAGTATCCGCAAGAGCCAACCAATCGTGCAGGGAACCTTCCCTCGCTTTTTTCGCTCTATCAAAACAACCTTGGATTGAAGCAAAAAGGGAAGACTCGCTCATCGAAGGGCACCCAGAAAGACAAGCAGGAACGACCAGCTGCTCCAAGTAAAACTGCTTATTAACAATGGACGAATCACCAGAGGATACCTCAGGACGAAGTAAACGCATGATGTTCTCTATAGAAGAATCCTTAAGAGCCTCTAAGGAGGATAGCAAAGGAAACTGGACACCGCGGAGCACTTGAAGAGCATTTTCATAGTCAGCCTCGGCAGAAGGGTTAAGAGCCGCAACACGGGAAAGAGATGTACCAGCCGTACCATGAAAATGCCCGGCGACAAGCCCTTCTTGCATTCCTTTATCAACGGCACAACTAATAGCATCACTCAGTGCATCCAGGTAACCTTGCCAACGCCAACATCCAGACACGGCAAGCTTGAGGCCTTCGAACAATAACCAACGGCGAACCGACATAGCAGTAAGCAAGCACAGATAAAGTCTTTCCTCCAAATGCAAGGCAACCTTTAGGAAGAGCTCCTTTAAACAAACAAGTTCTGAAGCACGGGGGCGGAGGTCCAAACATTCACTTTCCAAAACTTGTACCTGAAAATGACAAATTTCAGAGGTCATAGAAAGAGAGGGAAGAAAGAGCGAAAAGAAGAAAAAATAACAAAAGAGAAAACCTGTTTAACAAGTTCAGTGTTGCGGGATTCAAGAGCAGAGTTAGCACACCATAACCGCTCAAGCTCGACATCCTTACTAACAGCAGAAGATTCCAGCCCTTTGATTTTGGCACGTAACACTTCATTTTCTTTGTCAGCCGCTCCTAAAGATGATACTTGGCCACGACGAGACAACATATCAGAAGCATCAGATTCAGCCCGTGCCAGTTGGGACTCCAACCCATGAATCAAGTGATCAGGATTTAAAATTTACACTTTTGAGGGGTCATTTAAGCCCTTAATCGACCACTTTTATATCCGTTACTGATTAATTTCGTTCTTTTTCACTTTTTAGGTCTCTTGAAGGCAAAACGCTGGAATGACACTTATTTGGACGAAGAGGCGTGAATATATGAAGAAAATGGCCAAAGTCAAGATCAAGACAGTCAAGCTGCTAGAATTGAAGGTGACGGCATCACAGTCAAAGGGCGACGCCGTCGCAACATGCACCAAAATTGTGACGGCTCAGTAGCGAATTTGCTATTTTATACATGGCTGCGTCAGGCTTTAAATAATAGGACGTCACAACTCAAACAGCCTAGATTCAGATTCCGACGGCATCAGAAGATGAAGTCGACGGCGTCACAACCATAAGGTGATGCCGTTACAAAGTTGACGTGGTCAAGACGAAACCCTAATGGCGGCGATCCGACAGCATCACAATTAAAGAGCGACGCCATCTCAGTTGTAACTCTATATATAGAATTCGATTTTTCAGACTTTTTAGAGAGGTAGTTTTGTGGAGTAAAACCTAATAACGATTTTTGGCTGTCTTGGGCAGTATCTTAAGGTTCTCTTACCCTATTTTACAACAAGATAAGTAATTTACTTCATTGATTTAATTATGTCTTCAATTTTGTGTGTGTATGCTTGCATGTTCACCATGTCCGGCTAATTTACTTGTGTGTTTGTTTAGATCTATGAAACTTAGGTATTGAATATTGATTGGTTGTCTCTTATCTTAATTGTAATTGGTCTAGGATTTCTATAGGCCATCGTTGTGTTTTTAATGCTTGACTAATCTTTGTGAACATTAGTTTATAATCGCCTAGAGTTGTTGTAGGCTAAAAATCCAAAGATAACCTTAGAGTTAGTTTATGAATCCTAGAGATTTTGTAGACAATAACCTTAAAGTAGTATCAAAGAGTTAGGGAAGAAAGCATACCCTACGACCTTAGAAGACACAACGCGTTAAGAATAAGGACGTGACAATTCAACCATCAATAGGAGATAACTAGGGAGTAATAGCATCTAGGTAAACACATCTTTAATCATCATACGAGCACACATCAATTAGACATAGACTACCCCTTAGCTTAGTTAATTAGAATAGATAATTGTAGAGTAATCGGTAGAAATACCAATCCCCAAATCCAATACCCTGAGATTCGTACCTTTTAATTTTCTAAAAACATATAAAAAAGATAAAAAATAATCTTCCTCAACCCCAACCTTAGCGTAGTAATTTCTCACTAGCATTCCTATTCCCCTAGAGAACAATATCAATCCCCGAGGCTTACCCTAATACTACACTACAACGATTAGGTTCACTGCCTAGGTGGTTGAAAAACTTGCTCGAAGAAAAGGAAGTTTCCATTTACCCCAAACGCGCGTTGTACGCGTATCAAGTTTTTGGCGCCGCTGCCGGGGAATAGAATAGCTAGTTAGGAGTCTATCTCGTTTAGGTTCCCTTGCTTGATTCCTATCAAGTAAGGTTTTTTCTCATTTTTAGCTTCCTCGTAGTCTATCCCCCTTCTTTGTGAATTTGTTCGAAATCCCATCGCTTTTCGTCATGGAAGGTGATAACCCATCAAACAATAACCCACCACCAAATAAAACACTTTCACTCAAACCACAACCCACTGACCAACACAATCGCCGCAACCGATATGTAAGTAGAAACAACGATCTTCAAGATTTACAAAGGGTATTTGACAGTATAATTAGGGATGTTGTTGAAAAAGTGGTTAGCACCTCAGTTGTTGGCTTTATGATTAGCAGTAATTCGGATAGTGTTTTAGTAAATAAAAATGTGAATGAGGAGGATAGTGCTTACTTCAATCTTTACCCCAGTAAGGAAGAGGTTGCTTACCACCAATACATAATCGACAATCCTCGATCACCCATCATTAGAATATGCCCAAAGATTAGGAGAGGAAATCCTTTGAACATCAAAATCCCTTGTATGATTGGATATAGGAATGTCGAGCATGCCTACATAGATACGGAATCTCCCATTAATGTGATGTCATCAGCTGTTTACAATGACATTATGAATGAGTGACTTAAGCTTAGGAGAGACCCTAAGTATTCGGGTGGGGTTTGCAACTTTGTGGGAAGAGTCAAAGATGTACACGTCTTTATAGAAAATTTCACCTACTTAGTTGATTGTGTGGTCCTAGAAGACATAGGATGTGTCATTGACTATAGCTTGTCCCAAGTTGTGCCAGGAAAACCGTTTGTTGAAAAATCTAAAATGAGCTATAACAAATCCGAAGGAACGGTTAGGTTTATGGAAGGGAACAATGAGATCACTTATAGGATGCCTTGGAAAATGAATGGATATGGCCCTTTATCCCTTTATGAGCGAGACAACATTAGAGCTTTTGAGGAAAAGAGCGAAGACGATGTTGAAAAAGGTTTGAGCTTCATGTGGGAGAAAAGGAGACTTCACTACAAGGATTGATTGACCCTCGGGCCTAGGTATAGAGTAGATGAGAATTTTGTCAATATGATAGAGTTTTCATTGAGGATTAAAAACGAGACCACGTAAGGGGCATGACTTCGAGTCTAGCTACAAGACTCATAAATAAAGAAAAACGCTTCGTGGGAGGCAACCCATGCTTAATTGTTTGCTTGTTTGTGTGTCGTATATCTTTTATTGATTGTTTATTCTCATGTTTGAATTTATGAAAATGCTTTTTTTTGTTTTTAGCCTCGTCTTAATTACATATAAAGGTATTTTACAAAAGGGATAAGTGTAGGGAAGATTACACACGTTTTCAAAAATAACGTGAACATGAGAATTAAAATTCTTGAAAAAGATATACATGTGTGTTTTTAGATTCAAATGCTTGTATCGAGTCATAATGAATGTTTTGTAGGAATTTTTCTAGATTCTAAAGATATAATTTTTCCAGAATTTTTCCAGAAAAACGCAGCAGTCTAGTTTCTGTTAGGATAACCTGACGGCGTCAGGATCGCAACCTGACGGCGTCAGGAGGAGCAGAAACCACCTATTTAACTTTCTCTCGTTTTCTGTGCTACTTATAAATTTTTGGAATTTCTCAGGTCTTAATTTTCCAGAAAACCTGCAAACATCCATCCAGAAGCATTATATCCTAGTATAGTAGAGTCATATATAGTGTTACCGTCGATTTTACGCAAAGGTTCCGTTTGTTTTCTTAAAGTGTGCAGGTTTTATTTATCAAGAAGAAGATACATAAGATTGGATGGAGCTTTTCACGCATACGTTCTTCTTGAAGAAGAATTTAACCACTACTTCACACGGATCCTACTGAGCTAATCAGGGGAGTATTAGTTTCTTTCGTTTTTAATTACCTTCCATTATCATAACTTTGATACTTTCGGGGAACATTGGAGACAATGTTCAGTTTAAGTGTAGGGAGGGAAAATAAAATGGGAACTTTGAAACTATGCTTATCCTTGATTATTTGCCTTATCCAATTTCATTTGTGTAATAAACCATGAGAAATATCGGCTAGGGTAATTTTGGCACCAAATTTAAAATTTTTCATGACATGTAGGAGTGGGCCATTAGTCTTAATAAAGCGTCTCATGGATAGGAAATTATATGACTAGCACAAAACCCTTTACCACTCAAATTCCACCCTAAAAATGTGATGTTCGCCCATAGATTTGTAGGAATTAAAGCATTCACCTGTAATGCTTAGAGAGTGTACCGGTTGTATAATAGATTCTAGAACTTGTTTTGTGATGCATCCCAAGATCGCTAGTGATGCTACACTTGTGTAGTGAGGAATAACTAAATGATAAAAGGCATTAGGATAACCCTTGTTTGATACCCGTATTATAATTACTTCTTCCACATCGGTTGAGTAATTCCCCCACACCCTTGCGTTGTACTCATCTTTAGTAAACGATACCCACCCCTAGTTAACCCCTCATAACCTATCCTTTTGACAGTTCTCGTGATGTTTCGATTTTCTAGAATATCAATGAAGAGCATTGTTTAAAATCCACCCCCAAATGTACAACCAAATTGCCTTAGTCTACCTTGTATGCACTCACTTTTATTGCATTATTGTTATCATACTAAACCCTTTTTTCAATTATCTAGTTACTTGCATAAGTTGTTAAGTCGAGTCATATCCTTTGTACACAGTTTTGGGACGATTGGGACTCATGAGTAAAGTTAAATTTTATGGAGTGACGGGAAGGAACGTTAAATTCAAATTCCCTTTATTTACGTAATAATGTACTCCAAGTGTTTTGATCTTTTCATTTCGAGTCAAATTAGTGTTAGCTTAATAAAAACTCAAGTGTAGGGATGTGCCTATAAATCTCTATTATTTTGATGTTATCATAGAGAATAGTAGAGTAAAAGTGTATAAAAAAAATGAAAAAAATTTGAAAAAACATACGGGCTACCATGCTACAAGTATCTGTGGAAAACTAGAAGGGGGGTTGAATAGTTTTTCCGATTTTAAGTTGATTTCAAAAACATTAGATTCGATATTATGTGAAATCGTATGGATGTTGACAACGTATAGATCTAATGATAATGCAAGCAAATAAATAAAGTTAAGGGATAGAAAAGACACAACCGATTTATAGTGGTTCGGCTACAAGGTCACCTTCCTTGCCCTACTCCACTCCCCGAGTCACCTACTCGAGAGTTTAAGCACTATGTCAACAAACTCCTTCACTTGGCGGAGAAGCCTTCACAACGTTGCTTACACTTTTTCCGGTACAAAGCTAGATACCGAGTCCGTAGCACGGTGGACCAAACCAACACAACTATTACACAACAAATATGTGAAATATCAAATACAAGATCTTCGCTACAGAAATCTTGCGGAGTGACAAATCAATCAAGGACCCCTTGCTTGGATGACTTGTAGAAAGCTCGTGATCTCGCCTTAGAGAAGGACCTATATGATGATCACAAATAGAAAGAAAGAAGAACAACTCTCTAGATCAAGTGATCTATATGTTAGAAGAGAATGGGAGTGTATGAGAGATTTAGTAAGAAGAGGGGTGGTTTAGAATGAAGAAATGGCTCTCTATTTATAGGCAATTTTCTCCTTTGTTCCACGGATCCCACGGATCCCTCCCACTTGGGATCCGTCTAGTGTAATCCTAGGGATCCGTGGTACGCTCCTCTTTGCCCATGGGTTTTTTGGTTATGGGTCATGGGTTATGGGTTGATCCATGGGTTTTCTATAGATTCAATGTATCTAAGTATACATTGTATCTAGCCAACTTGGGTATGGGTTATGATCCATGGGTTATGGTTTTTACCCATCCTAATAAACTATTACAACAAATGCTTAATTATTACATTTTTGTATTTAAATGGCTATTTGTAAATGCTTTACAAAAATAACATGTATCCTTATAATTATACTTAAGATAACATTACATTTGTTATCAACAAAACACAAAGAGATCGCAAAATATTAATAAACGTTTTTACGGTTTATTTGTATTAACAATCTCTCCCTTTTTGTTGATGACAAAACATAATGTTATGATGAGTAAAACTTAAGAATAGATGCAAGTTTTGAAAGCCCCTAAGTTTTACTTCTTCTCCCCCTTTTTGTCGAAACAAAAAGTTAACCCTTGGAAGAAATAAACAAACTTCTAACTCCCCCTTGACGGTAGCTCCCCCTTGTTTGGGGCGTCAAGTGAAGAAAAATAAAAATCCTACAAAAAGAAAGGTTAGTAACATGCTTATATAATTTTGTGGTTGCCGAGAATCAAGATTGGGAGCCAAAGTATGTAAACAAGGCCTTTTAATAAAACAAGAAATTGTAGTGGTATGTATGCCACTTACAAGCATGTAAAAATAAGAACAAGACTCGTTCTTTAAAATGACTTCAAAAGAAAAATAATACTAAAAGTAGAAAATAGTAGTAGCGATTCCTTCCATGCTTGCCTAAGGTTATGGATGGAGGTTTAGATGAGTAATGGTATTGATGCGATCAAGGATGAGGTTGAGTATGAAACGCATTTATTCCCTAACTTCTATTGCAATTTCCCTAGTGGATTGGCAATGTTCACAATGTAAATGATGTGGGTAATGAGTGCGGAAGTTTTCCGGGTTGTTTTGATTTGAGTTATGCGGAAGTTGTGGTGGAAAAATAAGAAAATATGGATCAATATCCGAAATGTTTGTAAATGGTGGTGGAAAAGAATCTAGATGTTCTTGTAATGTGATGGGAGCTAATGGTGGTGATGTTTCAAGATCTTGAAGTATAGTATTTGGATATGTGGGAGGTGTTGAAAAGACTAATTCTTTTTCTTTAGGTTGGTTAGATCTTGTTGGAGTCTTAAGGAGTTCCAAAAGAGTTATTTTAGGTGGTGATGAAGTTGGTGTACTTGTTGGTGATGAGGGAGGTGCTATAATGGAAGCATCTTGTGGTAAGTTATTTGTTGAGGATGAACCATTTGAGGTTGGTTTTGCTAAACAACAAGATCGGATACTAATCCGTGCGGATATCCTAGCATTTGATTGTGGTATTTTGGATGGTGGAAGTACAAAGGTTTGGATATCATGATTGTTTGTACTAGATGATTCTCCTAAAGGGTTTTTGGATGACATGATGAAGTGTGTTTGTGAGAAGGAGATGGAGTATGCAAGCATTTTGGGAGTTCTATATATAGAAAAAACAAAGCATTGTAATGAATGCTTGACCCAAAATGTGGATTAAAATCTAATGATTAGATATGAATTCAAGGCATGTGATCATGAGAACACAAGCATTAAAGAGCATACTCCCAAAAATGAAACAAATGTGGATATTTTCATCCAAAGTGAAAAAAAATAGAAGTTGAAAACAGCTTCTGTTGCACGGATCCCACGGATCCTTCCCTTGAGGGATCCGTCCAGCATAAAGGCTGGGATCAGTGGGTCTGGTGATTCATGCAGCACAAAATTTTCTTTTTGGAAACATTTTTGCCTAGTGTGTGCCTATATGCAAACTATTTGGAGTTTCGGTTATCTCGACTCCTAAAAAGAAATCGAAAATAAACTAGAAGTATAAAACCATCCTATTGAGATAACCCGAAAGTACATATTTAGTACATGAGTACGTAATTTTTTGTTATCAATGCTCCTAATTCATTGTTGCTTAAATGAATGTACCCGAAAACACATATCAGTTATGTGTCCCCTTTAGCATTCAAAAGACATGAGATGCAATGAAAAGGGGTTTTTACTTTGTATTAATAATGAAAAAGTGATTTGTCCTAGACGTGAGAAATTGCTTTTGTGACATTGATACAGGAAGGTATCATCCTTTTAGAAAACATTTTGAAAGTAGGTTTTCTTTGAAAATGTGAAAAAAAATAAGAAGACTATAAGTTGAAAAAAAAACTCATCTTGGGTTTTGAAAATTCCCGTATTGTTTGTGAGTTGTGCGCGAAATAGAAATCCTAGACTCAGAAAGAAGAAGGCTAGTGTTTACATACCTTGTAGAGTCAAATAAGTTACGACTTTTGTTCCATTAGACCAAGACCAAGACGAAGTAGGTTGAATTGTTCCCGCTTCAACGGTTTGGTGAGGACGTCGGCTATGTTGTCTTCGGATGCTACCTTCTCAATAGAGATGTTCCCCTTTTGAACATTGTCTCTTAGGAAGTGATGACGAATCTCTATATGCTTTGTGCGAGAATGAAATACCGGATTCTTGCTTAAGTTGATGGCACCTTTGTTGTTACATAGGATGGCTATGTCACTTAGATGGATGTCGTAGTCTACTAACGCTTGTTTCATCCATAGTGCTTGTTGGCATGCTTTGCCGGCGGAGACGTACTCGGCTTCAGTTGTTGATATTGCAAGTGCCATTTGTTTCTTAGAAAACCAAGATGTTAAACAACATCCCATAAAAGTACATACCCAACTTGTACTTTTTCTATCAACGTAATCACCTGCATGGTCAGAATCTGCATATACAATTGTTTCTACTCCCTTGCCCTTAGGATACCATAATCCTAATTTTGTTGTACCTTTAATATATCTAAATATCCTTTTTACGGCTTCTAGGTGTGATGTTTTAGGGTCTTCTTGAAACCTAGCACATAAGCAAACACTAAACATGATATCCGGCCTACTTGCCGTGAGGTAGAG
Organism: Chrysanthemum makinoi; assembly: GCA_910596185.1. NCBI lineage: Eukaryota > Viridiplantae > Streptophyta > Magnoliopsida > Asterales > Asteraceae > Chrysanthemum > Chrysanthemum makinoi. The sequence goes on from OU343218.1 coordinate 161,985,758, forward strand.
AAGGCTACCTATCATGCCACGATATTTAGTATTATCTACGGATTCTCGTCTTCATCTTTTGTGAGTTTGGTGTCGGATGACATTGGAGTCCTAATTGGTTTTGACTCTTCTAGACCGAATTTCTTTAACATCTCCTTGATGTATTTAGATTGATTGAAGAAGATACCATCTTCTACTTGTTTTATTTGTAGACCAAGAAAGAAACTAAGTTCTCCCATCATACTCATCTCGAACTCGTCATGCATGATTTTAGAGAAATCATCACACATGTCTTGACAAGTGGATCCGAATATAATATCATATACATATATTTGTACTATGATTATATGTGACTCTCTTTTCTTAGTAAAAAGTGTGTTGTCAACTAACCCCATGGTGTAGTTGTGTTTAACTAGAAATGACTTGAGTCTATCATACCAATCTTTCGGAGCTTGTTTAAGACCATAAAGGGCTTTCTTTAATTTATACACATGTTTGGGTTTTTCAAAATCAATGAAGCCCGGAGGTTGAGCTACATATACTTCTTCATTTATAAAACCATTTAGAAAAGCGCTTTTGACATCCATTTGATAAAGCTTTAGATCATTAGCACAAGCATACGCAAGAAGTATTCTTATAGACTCTAATCTAGCCACGGGGGCGTAGGTCTCATCAAAGTCTATTCCCTCTTGTTGGTTATACCCTTAAGCAACGAGTCTAGCCTTGTTCCTAGACACTACTCCGTTTGCATCTAATTTGTTTTTATAAACCCATTTGGTTCCTATTATGGTTTGATTACTAGGTGGAGGGACAAGTGTCCAAACATCATTAGAAACAAATTGATTTAGTTCTTCTTGCATAGCCATTACCCAACTTTCATCTTTTATGGCTTCTTGTGTATTCTTAGGTTCTAAGGTTGAAACGAAACAAAACAAGCTACTTTGGTTTTGAACTTGAGACCTTAATGTTCGTTCGTTTAGTTTTCCTATGACTTTATCTACGGGTGATCTTTGGACTCTTTAATGTTTATTATTTCATCACTTAGAGGTTCTTCTTCTTCACTTATCTTTTTCTTTATTACTATAGCTTCACTTTCTATAATCTCGTCATCGACAAGAGGTGGAGAGGGTTTGGGTGGACTTTCATCAAATTTTATATTTAATGACTCTTCTACCTTCATTGTTTCTTTGTTTAATATGACGTAAGCTTTGCTATTTGGCGAGTAACCTAAAAAGATACCTTCGGTTGATTTAGGATCAAATTTTGTAAGGTAATCTTTAGTGTTAAGAATAAAACATTTACTACCAAAGACTCTAAAGTGATTTAACGTAGGCTTTTTGCCTCGAAGTAACTCATATGGAGTTTTTCCTAAGATTGGTCTAATCAAGACTCGATTGAGTATATACGTTGAAGTATCAACGGCATTACACCAAAACTTTTGAGGTATGGATTGTTCATTAAGCATGGTTCGACTCATTTCTTGTAGAGTTCTATTCTTTCTTTCTACTACCCCATTCGATTGTGGAGTGCGTGGAGCCGAGAAGTTGTGAGTAATACAATTAGCGTCACAAAAGGCTCCGAATTGCACTTCATTATCGAATTCCCTACCATGATCCGTCCTAATAGACACTATGGGACTTCCTAGTTGTCTTTGGATCTTTTTGCTTAATATTTCAAAATAGTTAAAGGTTTCCGTTTTGTTCTTTAAAAATTTTGTCCATGTATACCTAGAGTAGTCATCCACTATTACCAAAGTGTAGTAGTTGCCTCCATAACTTTGAATAGCGGATGGACCAAATAAATCCATATGTAGTAATTCTAGACACCTAGTTGTGGACACCATGTTTTTACAAGCATCACAAAAATGATGTTCATATTTTAACTTAGGTAGGTCTCTTACTAGATCTTTGGATGATAGCGATTGAAGAAGTCGCATGTTGGCATGACCCAATCTTCGATGCCATAAGGTCGAAGTATCATCCATAGAGGTAAGACATAGTTTGTCTTTAGGTTCATTACCGATTTTAATGACATAGACTCCATGTTTACTAATTCCTCTTCCTATGGTTATGCCATTTTTAAGTATCTTACTACCGGTTTCGGTAAAAAGTACATTGCACTTTTTATCACATATTTGTCCTATACTTAAGAGGTTAAAGTTTAGGTTTTCTACGTGACACACATCGTTAATGGTTAGAGATTTGTTAGAAATCGTACCTTTACCGATGATTCTACTTTTGCTATTTCCAAACACCACATTACCTCTATTTATGGATTCATATGTGGAGAATAGATCCCTATTTCCGGTCATGTGCCTTGTGCACCCGCTATCCTTGACCCATTCATCGGGTCTAGGTCGACCTTTAAGCACACCTAAAACAATAATAAACTCAAAAGTTTGGTCCCCATTTGTTCATGGTTCCATTAGTGTTAAACATTCCATTCATGTTAGACATGTATGGATAAGATGAGTATGCATTCCATGGAGCAAAGTTTTGAAAACGAAAATCGTTTTGCATGTTTTGATTCCATCCCATTTGATGGTTACTTTTTGGGTAAACGTTATTAGGTCTCCTAAATGAGTTAGGTTTTGAAAAAGATGGAGCTTTGTTTCTTGCAAAAGTAGGATTATATTTTGGAGGTGGTTGTCTAGTGGTGACATGATTTGGTTTCTTCCTATTAACTATGACAAACTCAGTTCTAGATGAAGAAGCTACGTTATTGCTACTGTTTGCTACAGCAGATCCACGGATCCCTTTCTGTACACTAGCCGGTTCCCTTTTTAGGGAATCCGTGGGATCCGCCACAACAGTGACTGGTTTTTCTAGTTCCTTAACAAATTTTGTTTCTTTACTTTCACTAGTTGATGGATCAAGTTGTTGACTACCTAGACCCTTTTGATTGTTACCGGTTTTAACGCTATCGAGTATTGTATCTAAAGTGTTCGTGCTCATTCTAGCAATTTTAGAATCTAAGTGATCCACTAGTGTTTGAAGTTGAATGCAAAGTTCACATTCACCACTTGCTATTTTACCCTTCTCTAAACGTTTTAGTTTTGCTTTTAATTCTATGACTTCTTTATCTAAACGTTTATTTTGACTCTTTAAAAGCTTGTTTTTGTTAACTAGTTTTAAGCTAATATTGCATAGTTTATCATATTCATTATGCAATGAGTCGTCATCAAGTGATGAGCTACTATAGTATTCATGACATACCTCGTCATTTGCCATGAGACAAATTTCTTCGTCCTCCTCATCGCTCATTCCCCATGTGCCTACAAAACGCCTTTTGATCAACCTGTTTGGGACACTTACTAATAAAGTGGTTTGGGTCCCCACATTTAAAGCAAGTACGATCATCCTTTGGCTTCTCGTCCTCTTTGCTTTTCCGAAAACCTTTCTTATCGTCATACGGTTGTTTGACGTATCTACCCTTTCTTCTAAAGAACTTTTAAAGTCCCTTACCGCCATAGCGTACTCTTCGTCGTCACTACTCGAAGATGAGTTCTCCTCATCGCTCGAAGCCTTTTTGGCTTTAAGGGCAAGAGATTTGTGTTTCTCTTTCACCTTTGAGGCTTCGGAATCTTTAGCAAGGACAAGTTCGTAGACTTTTAAGTTGCCTATGAGTTCATTGAGGGTGAGGATTGTCAAATCTTTTGATTCTTCGATTGCCGTCACCTTGGATCTCCACTTCGATGGAAGTGCCCTTAGATATCTCCTAACATGGTTACGGCTAGAAAAAGATTCATCAAGTGCTTGTAAAGATGTAATAATAGTATTAAAGTTAGCAAATGAATTATCTATAGTTTCCTCATCCGATATTGAAAATTGTTCATATTGTTGAACAAATAAATCAATTTTATTATTTTTAACTTGTTGGTTGCCTTGATGAGTTACAACTAAAGAATTCCAAATCTCTTTAGAGGTTTTAAGCATAGAAATTCTTTCGAATTCCTTTTTCGGTAAAGCATTATATAAAACCATTTTTGCTTCACTATTTTTAGAAAGCTTTTTCTTCATTTCATCGTTTAGTTTATCATGAGGTATGTGAACTAAATTTCCTTTATCATCATTTGAGGTAGCCTCAAAATCACCTTCAACAATAATGTACCAAAGATCAATATCTTTAGACTTCACATATGTTTCGAATCTATTTTTCCAATATATAAAACCATTAGTTTCAAGTAGTGGTGGTCGTTGCATAGATTGCCCTTCCTTATAATTTTCAGAACCCATAGTGATCGAAAAGTTTTTAAAATACAAAATTATTTTAAAACTTTTATAAAGTTAGCTCTTGATGCCAATTGTGGAAAACTAGAAGGGGGGGTTGAATAGTTTTTCCGATTTTAAGTTGATTTCAAAAACTTTAGATTCGATATTATGTGAAATCGTATTGATGTTGAGAACGTATAGATCTATTGATAATGCAAGCAAATAAATAAAGTTAAGGGATAGAAAACACACAACCGATTTATAGTGGTTCGGCCACAAGGTCACCTTCCTTGCCCTACTCTACTCCCCGAGTCACCTACTCGAGAGTTCAAGCACTATGTCAACAAACTCCTTCACTTGGCGGAGAAGCCTTCACAACGTTGCTTACACTTTTTCCGGTACAAAGCTAGATACCGAGTCCGTAGCACGATGGACCAAACCAACACAACTATTACACAACAAATATGTGAAATATCAAATACAAGATCTTCGCTACAGAAATCTTGCGGAGTGACAAATCAATCAAGGACCCCTTGCTTGGATGACTTGTAGAAAGCTCGTGATCTCGCCTTAGAGAAGGACCTATATGAGGATCACAAATAGAAAGAAAGAAGAACAACTCTCTAGATCAAGTGATCTATATGTTAGAAGAGAATGAGAGTGTATGAGAGATTTAGTAAGAAGAGGGGTGGTTTAGAATGAAGAAATGGCTCTCTATTTATAGGCAAATTTCTCCTCTGTTCCACGGATCCCTCCCACTTGGGATCCGTCTAGTGTAATCCTAGGGATCTGTGGTAGCTCCTCTTGCCCATGGGTTTTTTAGTTATGGGTCATGGGTTATGGGTTGGTCCATGGGTTTTCTTTAGATTCAATGTATCTAAGTATACATTGTATCTAGCCAACTTGTATGGGTTATGATCCATGGGTTATGGTCCATGGTTATGGTTTTTACCCATCCTAATAAACTATTACAACAAATGCTTAATTATTACATTTTTGTATTTAAATGGCTATATGTAAATGCTTTACAAAAATAACATGTATCCTTATAATTATACTTAAGATAACATTACATTTGTTATCAACAAAACACAAAGAGATCGCAAAATATTAATAAACGTTTTTACGGTTTATTTGTATTAACA